>OY723393.1:701256-753756 GCA_963210295.1 Ophion ellenae
GTCTCATATGGAGGGCAATTGAAGAAAAGAAAGATTCGAGGAGTCACGTTGGCCAGGGTTGACCGGGCTTCAAGAAACAGGGGGAATTTTTTTTATTTCTCCCTGGTTGCGTCCCACGCTCAGTTGAGAGGCCGATCTCTCTCTCTCTCTCTCTCTCTCTCTCTGACTGCCACTCGGCACAACCCGCATATCGAGTTCAGAAAGGGCGCGCTTTGTTAGACATTATTATCATTAACAGGGCCGTAATGACCCGATTGTGTTTATCGTGATTATTATCGTAATAGTCCAGGAGGGTCGCTGACAACAGCCCTTGGCCATTTGGGAATTTTCGTGTACGGGGACGCCTGTTGCTGGCGGCCTTACGTGTTAACAGAGCTTTGTCACACGCACACGCACACACACACGCGCGCGCGCGCGCGCACACACACACGCACAAATTGTATAGTTAGTTAACTGTACTTTATATAATTTATAATCACAATAATTATTGTTGTATATAACATTGTCATGATATTAGCTATCAAACATTATCATTAAAAAATAACGATTTACTACATATAACTATATTATAGATGAGATTGAAGTTTGCCTCGTTGGAATGCCAGGAAAGTTATTATTTTTCAACTTGTACAACGTTTTTTTGGCAAATCTTAGGTACAAAAAACCCTCAATAATTTTTTGAGAGTCGCTTGTTTAAAAATCTATAATTTAAATTTGCAAATAAATATTTTGAAAAATAATCATAACGCGGAAACAAAAATATGAAAAAGAGCTTCCGTTGTGTTCCAACGATGCAAACTCTATGACTATAAATCGATACATTTCATTTTATATATATATATATATATATATATATATATATATATATATATATATATATATATATATATAAATGAATAGAGGGAAGGAGCGAGGCAGAAAGAGAATAAGTGAGTTTAAGCCCTCTCCAATAAGTCACACGCGTGGCCTCATCCTGCGCGCTCTCTCTCTCTCTCTCTCTCTCTCTCTCTCTCTTGTGTACGCACTTGTCGCTTCGAGCTGCCCAATCGGGACCACACGATGCATTGCTCTACCCACAGTGAGGCATAATGAGGCAACCGGGAAGGGAGACAGAGAAAGAGAGAGAGGGAAAAAGAGAACGGGAATATACAGAGGCACTCGTGTATGCGTGACAGCGTTATTTAAATTTCGTAATACGTGGGAAGCCCGAGCGCGTATGTGGATATTGAACGTACCGTCTATTTGTGCGCGTTGAATGAGAACGCATATGTGTATCGAGTAGTATGCATGGGTACGGTCAAGTTGGATACGATCGAGTTACGAGTCAGAATCCAATGTGGATGCAACCAAATATCAGTATAGGGTAGGGGGAAAAAAAATCGAGTGTGACTTTGCGAGGAAAAAAAGGTTGCAATTTTTTATCAACATTTGCCGAACGTCTGGAAGAGTGAGTGTCGTGAAGAGTAAGCAGCCGTAGTTGGCAGGGAGAGACACGAGCGTGCAAAGCACGTGGCCTGTAGAAATGTTCCCTCTTCCCCTTCTCCTTCGAGGCTCTAGCGCCCCTCCCCTCGCGCAGCAAGCGACGTGTGTATCCTCGGTCTCCCTGTGCGTCCCATGGCAGGGGGTAAAGGGCAAAAGTGGCCGTGAAAACCCGTCAAACTATTGACCTCTCACTCTCTCGCTCTTGGTTTCCCAATGACAGCCGAGGGAGAGGGAGGAAGAAAGGGACCCCGAGACCGAAGCAATTTTCGTCATCGCGGGCTTGCCTTATTTTGTAAACTGCCTTTCCTCGCGCTCACCACTTTGGGCTACACTTGTAGCCCCCCCCCCCCCCCCCCCCGCCCCCGATATAGCCGTTATTATTATATTACGCACAAGATACACGCGCAAACACGGTCCTTGAATCATCGCGCGCGTGTAGGGACCGCTCGAGCGAACCGGCCACCAATTTCGTTAGTCAGATTTTCTTTAAGGACAAACACATCCGTGTGTGAGTCATTCGAGGTGTGCGCGAGTCTTCTTTTCTCCCCGTTATTTCTTTCAGCAGAAAATTCATAGGAATAAAACCAAACGAGTATACCCCGAGATATTCGACGATGACATTTCCCTTTCACTTTTTTTTAGCCCTCGTGTTTCCTCGGTCGTTAACTTCCGATTCGGGATCAACGTTGTTTCATCTTCGTTTGGACTAATAAATATCATTATTTTTCCCAACCAAAATAGTTCATAGTTTTGAAGAAAAAAATAAATAGAAATAACGTTCATCGTGGGAAAAAGAAAAACTTAAAAGAGTAACGTTTGTCGACAATGGAATGTCAAGGAAAGCGACAATGTAATTACGAATAATTAGGACAAAATCATATTGACAGATCAATATCTATATCGTAAGTTCGATTTTTTTTTTTCGTGAACGTGATTCAATTTCCGTTTGGACAAAATATAACTATTTTGGCTAACCGAAAATGATAAAACGTTGATCGCAAATAAATTAAATGAAAATAACATTGATCATGAAGAAAGAAGAAGAAACGTAGGCAAAAAAAAAACGATACGGATATGTCAGTATGATTTCGTCCTAATTATTCGTAATAACATTGTCGCTCTCCGTCCCATTTGCACGACTCTAATGTCACACAATTAGGAAATGGGACACCGAACACATTCGTCTGATTCAACGGAAATGACATGGATGATTTTTGAAAAATGTACCAAGTAATATTGAGAAAAAAAAATGAACGAGTGAAAATGTATACAAAATGTATGGAATACGCGTACGATTGTATATGTCGTCGACTTATATATAAATAAACGACATATAGGATCTTGGAAGAGCACGTGCGCGCGACGTTTGTTTTTCGACAGAAAGGCTCCAAGCTGCAACAGCGATATACATACACACGCGCAAGTACATATGTGTAGCGTGTAAAGTTGCGATATCCGATTGTGTAAACGCGCGTACGTATGTTCGATAGCGAGAGCGCGCGACGATATCGAGTGGAGCGCGGAAAAAAAAAGAACGCGGAAGGGATAGAACCCGAGGTATCGGGGACGTGGGCGATATTTCACAAAGTCACGCTGGCGTTAACCGTGAGGTAGGATAGGCCAACTCACCTGCTTGAACGTGTGAGCGCGAGCGAGACGGCAACGCGGTCCTCCCCCACCGCGACGACCTCACCCGAGCCTTCGCGGCGCAATCTTCTGTTTTTTTTTTTGTTTGTCTTTTCCTTCTCTCTCCTCGTTGTGTATCGAGCGAAAATTCCGCGCCAGAGTTTCTTGGAAGCGAGAAAAACGAGGGTAGGAAGAAACAACAGCACTGGTAAAGTATCGAGACACTCGCGGCTGAGATAATTTGGAAAAATAAAAAAACTCGCGTATACACACAAGTATCGGTGCACGTGGTCGGGACAGGACGCGCGATGTGTGTGTAAGCTCTTTATACGCGCGAACGAGAAAAACACATTGAGTAGCGTCGTCGTACGTTAGCGAAAAAAAAAACAACACACAACGAGTGAGAGAGCAACCCGATCGCGCGTTACGCCTTTGTATATTTGTCAATATCTCTCTCTCTCTCTCTTCTTTTTCGCCTCTGCATATGTAACACGCGAGGTGGGGGGAGTGGTGTACGTGTGTAAATAAAGTGTATGTGTGTGAGTGTTGTGTACAGAGCGGTGAGGGGGCCGCACCGTGCGGCACGGGGTGTAGAAACGTACTGAGAGAAAAACCGTCCGCAGCGGCGGGAGGATCGTGCGCGAGGGCGCTAGTGTCGCGGCCCCGAGACGGGGGTTTGCGCGAGGGAGAGAGCGAGAGCGAGAGCGACGGAGCGAGACGTGTGGGGGAGGTGGTGGCGGTGGTGAGATGGCGCGACCGTGGCGCTGTTATCCGCCTAGCGGCGACGCTGCCAACTCGGGAGAGGGCGCGCGGGTGCGCACGAAAAATCCTCGGTGAATGGAGATATACGTACAGCGCGATGCCACGGCGGCCATCGGGGAGGGGAGAAGCGACAAGGGCGCGCGTGCGCGCGAGTGAGACGGCGCGAGGGAGCAAGAGAGAGAGAGAGAGAGAGAAGGCCGCGACTCGTCGCGCGCGCCCGCAACAAGAGGAAAAAGGACACGGATAGAGCCAAACTGGACGAAGGAAGAAGTGCGCAGCGCGGATTAAAAAAAGCAGGGAAAAATAGGCAGAAACAAGACGAACGACTCCAGAGGCATCAACGGAGTTGAGATCATGGAACATAGGCGAGATGGGAGAGGCGGAGCGCGCGCGAGAGGGAGAGAGAGAGAAGGAGGAAACAAAACGATACTGCGACGAAACACAACGTGCGCAGCAGTTTTAACCAAGCGGATATTATTTCGCGATCGCGCAACCTCCGATCCTTGCGTTGAAAAAAAATTAACTTGACGCAATTCCTATTTTTTTTTCCCTATGATACGACATTGTTTTTACTCAACAGTCGATTAGAATCGGCGCGGACTGAACTTTCCTAATTGTCTTCATGACGTGTAACATTAGGGGAGCAAAGAGAAACCTCGCTTGATTGCCGTATATTTGAGCATTACGGTTTTTCCAGTAGAAAGCCGATAGAATCTCCTGAGTCGGACGACGAAGGAAGCCAAGAGGCAAGAGGGACACAGAGAGAGAGAGAGAGAGAGATTACGCGATCAACAAGGTAGGGGAGTGTTCGGCAAGGGGAACGGAAAAAGTGACTTTGGACCTCCATGACTAATACACATTGAGTCTTGTGGTGGCGCAAACACAAATGCCTTGGGTCATCCATCGCCCTCTCTCTCTCTCTCTCTCTCTGGCTTTCAAATATTCGTCCGAAGGAAAGTTTTCGTTGGCAAGAAAGGTACACGAGGGTCACCCCTGGCTCGTATATCGCGCGTGACAAGGATAGAGAGCGACAAGAGTACAGGAGCGAGAGCGAGGTGCTCGTGGCTTCTCGCGCGACGCCTATGGGCCGACGAGCACACTCGCCATGAGCTACGCGAATCACGCACACACACACACACACACACACACACACACACACACACACACACACACACACAGCGTTCCGCGAGCGTCCAATGGTGAGTGAGCGAGTGAGACAGACCGATCGTTCGAGAGTGGGGGAGGGAGAAGGGTGCGGCGGCACGGGTAGTGGTGGGGGTAGGCTCGAGGGATGGCGAAGCGCGGGCACGGAGGAAAGGACGGAGAAAAACACGCGAGTGGGGTGACGAGCGAACGAGCGAGAGGGAGGGCGGGAGGGAGAAACCGAGAGGGTAGAGCTCGCTCGGGGTTCGCGCGGAGCAGGGGGGAGGCACCGCGACGCAAGGGGGGAGAAGGAAAAAGGATGGAGAAAGAGAGAGACGAACGAATATTTACGCAACCCTCTCTCGTCGTGGCAAACGGAGAGGGCCCCGCACAAAATTCACGTACAGGCACGCGGCGCGGGGCGAGCTCGAGGCCGGGGCGAGCAACGGAGACGGAGCATCGAGCGGGAGGGATGGGGCGGGGAGGCGAGGGAGCGAGCGAGAACCCCGCGATAAGCCACGTCGAGGAAACCAACCGACGTCCTCTTCTCCTCTTCACCAATGCTTGCCTTATAACAGCACCAGCAGCGAATATTCTTCGAACGAAGCACATTCGTATGACGAAAGACGTAATATTCTTTCTCTCTCCCTCGTTTGTACGAGGATAAGAAGGAAAAGAAAGAAGAAAAAAAAAGAAGAATTTTATATAACTCTGCACGATAAGACTCGAGGGTTTATCGTCGTGCCTAGGGTACACAGGAATCGTTCCACATACGCGCGTGTACACTCAAAATCTTTTCTGCTCATTGCCTCCGTCTTTCCAACCTCGCCTGCCTTCGGGCAAAACAATCTTTTCGGGGTTACGAGAAGAAAAAAAAATACTCGCGAATCAAATATTTTGGGAAAAATGCCCTTTTTCTGAAATTCTCCCAAGTTTTGCATTAATAATTATAATAACAATAACATTGATGATAATGATAATGTGAATGATAATCATGAGAATAAAAATACTGACGATAATGATAATAATAGTAACGATACATACACTATTATTCTAGCAAAATAGAGCTGAATTACAAATGTCACGCGGTCTCTCTCTCCTGTCCAGGAAATAGTTGGAGGGAATCGTTTCGGGTTGGAAAAAGATCATTATAATATCCCCCAAATCCACGCCATGATATATTCGACGATGAAATTCGACCAATGTTGTCTAGCCAAGTGTACCAATTATTATTGTTGTTATCATCATCCTCTATTATTCTGGAAAACGTTGTACATTGTAACCCCACCAATGCAACAATGTAACAACTCATATGTGTGTGTATGTCAATTAGGGTAAATAAGACAGAGAGAGAGAGAGAGAGAGAGAGAGAGAGAGAGAGAGAGAGGGAGAGAGAGAGAGGATATGCGTCAGCTTCCTTCTCCCTCCCGCTGTCCGCTCGTTGCGAAGGTGACTGCGAAACGCGGAAACGGAGAAACGAAGCGCTCGGTCTCGCCCCCCTGGGGACACCCGCGATTATTTTCAACCGGACCAACGTATACAGCCCTCCCTATATGCGCATCTACCTCGTGTGCGGGGATTCAACCTCCGCACAATGTACCTCCCGAATGCAGTGGCAGGCGCACGCACGCACGCACGCACACACACACACGCACACACGGTGAGTATACAAAAATGAAGAAAGACACACGGGGATATGTGTACCGCGAGAATAAGAGAAATCATACGTACGATTTCAACAAATACTGTGTACAAAGGAGAAGAGAGCGGGAGCAAAGGATAATGACGAGGATGATACGAACAAGACAAAGAAAAGAATAACGAGTGTGTTGTCTGTTATCGCAGAGCGGCAAGTTATACATCGTGCGCACATCAGCCTGGTGTGCGTGTGCGAGATGAGGCCGAAGAAAGTTTCATCTATACGTGCACGTGGTCACTCGTCCACGTGAAATAATCGACGTGCATTTATAAGTGTGTGTGTGTGTGTGTCTCTGTGTACGTGGGCGCGCTGTAAAGGATTATATACGCAATTTGAATTCGTCACACGTCATTAAAATTCGAGCAAAATAAGCAACGAAATATTTTTCATTTCCAATTTCTGTCGAAACGCAAATTCATATTGCGTTTTTTGTTTCGTCAAGAGGTAACCAAAGGATTCCTAAGCATTAATATTTCTCAACAGAGGACTTATTAAAAATTATCATTATAATTATGATTTATATTACTACTACTACTTGTATTATGATATTATTGTAATATATTACTCTCGCAACACCCTCTGAAAATATTTCTGTCCCGGTCTCTCTGAATTCTTGTCCGTAAGCTCGTATCACAATAATATAACCCTCTTTCGTTTTAGTCCCTCCCGCTCTCTCTCTCTCTTCCTCTTTTTCAGTCGCGCATTCGTGCAGGCACATACGGACCAGACCAGCAGACATACACGTGTGAAACTCTTCGCGAGCACTTCGGGTAATATCGATTCCGTCGACGACTATACAACGAGGAAGAACGACGACGATGAGGACGTTGGTCGTCGTCGAGACGCGCGACGAGAGTCCCGCTCCGTCTATCCTTGTGTGTCTGTGTGTGTGTGTGTGTGTGCACGCGCGCGCGCGCGCGGTGGGTATAGCGCGTGAGCGGGGTAGCGCGCTTCCGATGGCAACGACCCTACTGCGTACTGGGAGCTCTCTCTCCTCTCCCTCTCACTCACTCTTGTACTCTCTTTCTCGTCTATGCAGACACACGCACACATTCACTTGCTATACAATAAGGCTACGTAACTGCCGTGACGGTTTTTCACGCGAGAAAATCAAGCCACGAAAATGCATCTCTCTCTCTCTCTCTCTCTCTGAGGGTGAGAGAGTGAATTGTTGTTTGGGTGCCTGAACTGAATTTGAGGGATACATTTTTTTATTCAGCTTACTGGGGAAACGTGTGTCCGGGTTTGTTTGGATTCCAGGGGTGAATTTTCGCATGACGTCCGCACTGTGAGAAATTCTTTTTTGTTGTTCTTAATTGTACGTTCGAGCCACTCTGCCTGGCGTCAAATGCGAGGGAAGGAAAAAAAAGTAGAAAAAAAATCATGTAAATAACGAGTGTGGCCTGGTGGAGTGAAAGAGGAACGAGGAAGTGGGCGCTCGCGGGAGGAACCCTAGCAGATTGGGTGCCTTGATAAATGCCAATGAAAGTCGTTTGATATGCCTATTGAAGTGACTGGCTGAATGCCGTGCCTATTGTAGGCATTTATAATTACTTTGGCAGGCATTCTGGTTCAAATAGTGACGGTAAGTGCTAAAGAGTGACCAAACCAGAATTTTGTATCCGAAGTACCGGCATTTTTTTGGTCATTCGCCGGCTTTGTTAGGCACTCACTGGCATTACATTTTTTTAGGCATTCACCGGCATTTTTCGATATTCACCGGCATTACAATTTCTTCTGACAGCTGCGGTATACCCAAAGTCGAACGCACGAATAAATAACCAGCCAACTAAGAAGGAGCACTTCATATGATAATATACTGGTTGTAGTATCCAAGATGTGTGCTCATTCCATCCCAACCAAAATTGGGTTCCAGTTACAACTTAAGGCCTTCGTCACGAAATAAAATTGTATGAAAAAAATCAAACAAATTGATATCATGATAATCTCGAATGTGATTGATTTTTTCCAGACTTGTATACTCAAGTACTTCGCCACACGAAGTACTTGAAAATCTTACCGAAATGTATTTTGGTTAGAAATGTAAGTGCAAAACATTCTTGCCGAGACTCAACAGCCACTCGCACCAGTATTTCCATAGACATTCTTACCGGCATTCGACTCAGTATTTCCATAGACATTTTAACAGGCACTCGAAAGGCATTCTCTGTGCGCTCATAAAATTTAACGTTCGTCATTCATCGGCATTTACCGGCACTTTTTGGACTAATATGCCTACCAAAGTGCCTTGGGCATTCTTATAGTAAATTGATAGGCACCTAATCTGCTAGGGAATACGCGGAAAAAAAAACACAGACACGGGAGTTTCGAACGGCGGGTGCAGTACTCGCGCCCACCGCTCTCTTCGTGTACGAGCGAGCGAGCGAGCGAGAGAGGGATAGCGAGGGGCAGAGACGGAGACGTCCCAGGACACGTATTTTCAGATCGGCAACGCCCGCCTCTCGTCGCGACCGATGACACCCGAAACTTCCCCCACCCTAACGCTATCGCGCTTTAACTTCGGTGCACATACCGCGACGCAACTTCTCTTTATTTTTCGTCGCTTCCTCCCCCCTGCCGCTTCTCTTCGCGTCGAGCAGGATCGGAGCGAATCGTTCGCTCGCCCACTTCGTGGGCAAAACAAGTGAGGGATGCAAAGCCCGGAAGACTGCTCCGGCCACGACCAAGAGTCAGGGAGGATTTTTTTCGAGTCTCACACGTTGGCAACTTGATTCGAAACTGCACTGGTTACCACCACCACCACCACCCGCGCACAGTAACACGCGCCAGGACAAAATTGTATCGCAAACGTTTCACGTCTACTTTCTTTTTGGTCGTAGATTTTTTTCTCCGGTGCGTTATTTATCAAGTAGGTGGTGGAGGGGGGAGGGGGGCGAAAGAGAAAAAATATTGTCACTGTCGCTGCACAACCGACGGGGTTGCAAAAGTTACGGTCGCGCACTGCTCCGCGAATTGGTAGCCGCGCACGAACACTGCGATCCCGGTCAACATGTGTGTGTGTTCATCGGTACACGCATTAGCGTGTTTGTGTACATGTACCGTAAAAAAAAAGTATCGATGTAATATCGCGGCTCTAACGGGTTCGCTCTCCAGCGAGGAAAAAATAAACAATATCGATGACGATAAAACGCGAAAGAAAAACAAAACAAAAAAGAATGGAAAGAATGCGATAGAGACGAGGGGAGCACGTATCGACAACTTACCTTCGCGTCTCCCTCCCGCGCGTTTGTTTCTCTCCTCCGCCGATTGCGTTTTCGCTCCCTGTCCCTCCCTCTCGGTCACGAGCGGAGAATATAATCCGCGCCGAAGAGACGACGACGACGACGACGACGACGGCGGCGACGACGACGACGACGGAGAGTACCGCGCGACGTGCGACGAATTGTACGACGCACGTACACGGGGGGGTTGGTGGACACACACTGGGAGCGAGCGAGGAGCGCCGTGCGGCACACACCACGGACGTGAAGCGCTCGCGGGGGGAGAGCTCGCGGCGCGCGGACGGAGAGGGAAGCAGAGAGGGCGCGCGATCGAGGCTGCCGCCCGACTGGGGTGAGTGGGTGGAGGGGGGCGGGCGGGGGCACGGTATAGTGTGGCACTGATGGTGCTAGAGGGCAGAAGCGGCGCGCGCGCGCGCTCGCGCTTAGGACGCCATGTCAGCGAGTGAACGAGCGACAAAGACGCGACTATGTTACTCTCCTCGCTCTACCGAGCGTGTGCGGATGTGTGTGCGCGCGCGCGACCAAAAGGATCGGGGGCGCGTCACGCTACACGGAGAACGAACGGAAAACGCGCAACGAGAGACAGAGGGAGAAGGACGAAGCGAGAACGATGTATACCAGGGAGGCGTTTAGTCCAAGAGAGAGCGAGAGAGAGGCGGATGGAGGTCGGCTTTTCCGAGTCCTGAAGCTCGGCTAAACTCGGCTGACTCTGAGCCTCTTCCACTTACATATTCAAACACGCACACGCATGAATGTATACGGCGCTTTTTTACTTGGTGAGTTTTTGCTTCTTCCTCTGTGCGTCTGTATTGCGGCTTTGGCTCTCAATACCTCTTTTTCATTCTCTCTCTTTCTCTCTCTCTCTCTCTTTCGCGATCGGACGTTCGCTATCGTCTGCGATATTCTGGCCTCGGTCGCCGTGCGGTTGTACACGAGACCGGGGAAATAATGTCGACTTGGCGCGCCACCATGTGGCGAAACTCGCGAAACTCGTCTACCGCCGCCGCCGCGGGGCGACCGTTAACAGCCCTCTCTCACTCGCTCCCTCGCGGTAGATGATAGTAGCGGTGGAGTCGAGGAGACTTCCGTTCGGTGGCCCGTTCACCGCTTCACCGCGAGCTAGGCACCCGACGGGGAGAGAACGCGGAGGCGCTCCCGACAGCCCTATTCTCCCTCGTAGCGCCCCCTCGTTCAAACCGCGCGCGCGAAAACTAAAGCGTCGTTCGCGATAAAAACGGCCGATTTTTTGCCCAATCTTTCTCGAAAATCGTGCGATGCGCGGGAGCGAGCTTCACAAAAACGCCTGTAGGAGGATACTACCCCTATTTTAATGAAAGAAATGTTATCAATTTTAATTGCCTAAATTAAAATAAATGTCATAAATATAACTTGATTTGTGCATGATTTTGGGGTGTTATACCTTATATTTATATTCATATTCAATTTATAAAATTTATAAACAAATGAAAAAAATTACTGAATAAAAATATCGTAACTGGTGCAAACTATATTCATGCTACGTATATAATTTGTATAGTATAAAAAAAAGAACGCCAATTTTTCGAATAGCCTCTCGTCACGCGCCATTCCTGTGAGTTAAGAATTTCGCCGGTGTATTCGTTCGGGCGCGCGATGAGAATGCAATTTGGGACAAAGGGTTGTTGCTTCGTTCTCGACGTTGGCTCCGCGGTGGCCGAGAACGGAAGTAGGCGAGATAGAGATAGAGAGGGGGGGGGGGGGGTAAAAGCGTGGAACGACGAGCCGGGAACTCGTACACCCTCGCGATCTTAAACCAGGACGAGATAAAACGGCAAGGAGAAAGAAGGGAACGAAAAGAAGAAGAAAAAAAAAGAAGCACACCCGCCATTTATTTTCGCCTCTTTGTTCTCACGCTGGCAACACACATCTTCCCCTTGCTCCACCCCCTCCCCATTTCGCCCTCGTTGGCTTTCGCGAGGAACTCACCCCTCCTCGCGTCGTGGAATGTGTGTGTGTGTGTGTAAAGGCACAACTCTTTCTCGGTCGCTTCGCTCCACTCAACGACCCCTCCCCCCCTCTCCCGCCGCTTATTATTACCGTCCTTCTCTCGCTCCGCGGTGCTACTCTCGTCCTTTCTCTTTCCCCGTCCCGCTTCGTCTACCCGCTCCTCCTCCGGCACCTTTTCGATACGGCGAAAAAGCACCGGCGCGCCACCCTCGCGAAACGAATCTTGGCCATACTGCGACCCCACTCTTCGTGTAAAAAACGGTTTGGTAAAACTTCACGTGATTTCCACGAATCTCGTCAGGGTGCGTTCTCGAGGCCGGCGAGAGAAAAAGATAGTGCGAGGTAAGAGGAAAGCCAACCGAGAGGACGAAAATAATTGAATTGAACACGGAGCGACGTCGAAAAGCGAAAATATCGTACCGTAAGCAAACGCAATTTGTCCAAACTAATTCGAAAACAAAAGCGACAAGTTTTTTTTACTCGTCTTGAAATATCTCCGTTTTTTTTTCTTCAAATTTTTTTATCGTGCAAACTGTCCGTATCCATGATATTGCGTTAAGGAATCATCACAGTGTAACATTTTCAATTTTTTGTTGTTACATTATTCGATAGTATAGACGATTATCAACATGGACCTGAGGCATCGCCGATTGATCGTAAGTGGACAATTTATATGATAATTCCGCACGCGAATTTTTAAACGCGCTTTTTTCGAAATGTCGTTTTTCAAAACGGTTTACACTCTCAAAGGGAGAGCTTTTAAGCTATCCCTCTCAAATTTTGACAAAACATTCTTCACGCCATTGTTTATCTTGCTATAGGAGCTTTTTTTTACATCTTCATATTTTTTTAGAATGAAAAAGTGTCGAAAAAATAGGCTAAATTCGATACTTTTATTTTCAGACCATCTTGTCGATTTTGAGTTTAAAAAGTCTCCATAGCCACATAACGGCTTTCATACTGATTAATAATCTTTGTGCAAATTTTGTTTCAGATAACATTTTTCGAAGACTTTAAAACTGTTAAAAAAATGTACAAAAAAATAAAAATAAACGTTTACAAATTTATTTTCTGCTCGTCACGAGCGCTTTGATTCGACATTAAAAAATCAGGCTCATCAGCGTATTTTATCCATTGAAGAATAAATCGCGAAAATCAGCTATTTTTCGACCCGTTGCACTATGACGATTCCTTAACGAAAAGTCGAGGGCCAGCGTTAAGGTTTATCTTTTTCTTCGTCAAAACGAAATTTACCCCAATAAGTAAAAGAAAGATAAAAGAGCCTCGTCAAATAGATTTTTTCAAACGCACATCAAAATATGTGCATTGAAAAACCCAAACCAATGTTTCACCCATCGTAGATTGGGCAGGCTTTCCAAAATTGTTTGCTCTCAAAGTCCAGCGCCGTAAATCGGCAGGCCTGGCATCGAGTCGGAGAGAGGAAGAGCGCGGGAGGGTGCACAAGCCACGGGAATTGTACGGTAGCGCACTGCCTTTGCGGCGGGAGGGGCGATAGTGAGCGCGGAAGGGGAGTGTTTCTTGTTCTCGTCGCTGACCGCCGAGAATTCTCCTTGAGGGGCCCTCTCTACTCGTCGTATTCTCGACGGAGGAGCCGCAACCGCGGGAGGGATGGAGGGAACATGGTGGCTCGAACGGATTACGGGTCCCTTTTGGCCGCGAACGTCGTGACGGTCGACCGAGAGAACGGGGGATGAGATCACCCACCGCGCGCACTCTTTTCTCTATACCTAACGTATTCAAATGTACGTCCGTACACACAGACGTGGAAGCATACGTTCGTTATGTATCATACGACAACATCAGCACGATTGTTAATAATATTATTTAATCATCCAAATTATTGTATGTCTAATATGACATACCTATAGTATACTAATAATTCGTATTATTGTTTTATAATTATTGTTATATTATCATAGTTATTATTATATCATTATGCAACTAATATACGAGATGGATGCGCACATTAGTAATGTAATATTAATTAGTTCGTAATTCATATGAAATTTCCAACGATTTGTTTGGCTTTGTTTTTCCACGTTAATTATTGCTGAAAATGAGTTTTTTTTTCTTGTCCGTCAAAAACAAAAAACGGTCGCATTGTTGCAATTTTTCATCAGACCGAAATAATGATCGATTTTTAATTGAATGAAGGAGAAGTATCTGAAGAAGCGCGCGTGGTCAAATTCAATAATGTATTCACGGAGAAATACACCTTTCTCTCGTGACTGACCGCGAAAAGGTCAATGATATATATATAAGGTAATACGTGTTACGAAGTATGAGCAATTACGGGATCGCGTACACATACGCACGTGCAATTATTTCGAAGAGCATCCCCCCCTCCGCCTCACCCTTCTTAACCGTCGTCGCGCTCTAATGTTTTTACCGTATAGTTTCAGAATACATAGTATGATATGCTTCCCCCACCCTTTCACTCGATGCCCGCGTGTCTCGAACGCGATTCTACGCCGGTTCGCGGCGCTCGCTCGCGCACGGCGAAGGAGAGGGGGGGGGGGAGTGATGTTTTCATTTTCGGTCGAAAATCGATAATGACGCGCGTTGAAAATCAGAGGAATCGAAGAGAACTGTGAATATTTGGTAATGTTGGGAAGTAGGTAACCACTAGGGACGTGTACGCGAGTGGTTATGACACTCGCGCACTACTCAGACGTCTGAAACCGGACCACGTGGCAGAAATGATAGATCACACACGACTCTCCATGGTTTGGGCAAATTGGTCAAAAAACTATGTGAATTAATTTTGATCTTGTTTTTTTTTCTCCCTTCATCGTCTCGAAGAAATATCGCGAGGAGTATTAGAACAGAATCGCGTTTAATTGTATATTCGTTTGACCGGATCACTCTGGGCCGATGGGTCTAAAGTTTGCATCGTTGCGACGAACGATTTTTTTGTCTTACAATTTTTTAATTTATTTCTTATAATTTCTTGCACATGTGAGCTCCAGTTCCTGAAAAAAGTATCGGAAAATAAATTCTTCGTGTTCTCGACCACCGAAACCCACCCTTATCGAGAGATAAAGTTTCAGAAATAATCCCATGTCCCGTGGGTCGGAGATAATAATTTTTGTATCGGCGTTGCATGTACCGTGGCTCGAAAGGACCTTCTGAAATGTTTCAAAACTATTTTCGTTCCCCGGAGCCCGCCCCTGTCGGGGGGGATGGATGTTTCAAGTTTTTCTTCGTTTACGATGGGATAAGTAAAATGGATATCGTGAATTTTGCGAAGCGAAAGAATATTGAGTTTGGAACTGGCCCGTAACGATAGCATCGGTGAGTGTCACGCGCCCGTGATGACGAAACAAAACAAAAACAGACGGGCGACCTCGTCGCTCGACCGGCACATCGTCGCAGCGCGCAGGCAAACGAAAAAAGAAAACCAAGAATAATGCACACTCACCAGTGCTGGCCGGGCTCGAAGCGACGTTAAAACTCTCCCTCTCTTCCCCGTACTTGAGGAAACTTCACTTTGGACGAATATAATCGCTCGAGGAAAGCTCATTCGAGAAATAATGTGAAGAAACTGTACACAGGCACGAAACACACACGCGCGCACCCACCGTACACTTTACGTAGACACACGAGAGCGTATCGTCATCCGGGAATAAAGGGGAGAAAAAATGAGCAGGATTAAGAAAAAGCGAGCCCTCGAGACCCAGAAGGATGGGCCGTTAGTGAGAGGCGCGGATCGCGAGTTGTTACCGCGGCGCGGGACGAGAGAGAACACGCGGCGAGGACCGTGGAGCGCTCGCGTACAGAGTGGCTGCGCGAGGCAGCAGTGGCGCCAACGCGAGTTGCGCGGACGGGAGACTGAACTACGTCGGTGAGTCGGCACGGTATCGCGCGCGCGGCTGCATGTGGCTGTGTGTCACGCGGCGCGTACGAGAGAAGAGTGATGCGCCCGCTCGGGAACGTTGTGCGCTAACCTCGACGGTCGAAGAACGTTTACGGCTCTGCGAAGTGTGGATGACTGCGAGCGCGCGGAAGGGAATAAGGCGCTCGTGGGTAGAACGCGCACCATGCCCGATCGAGACTCTGCGGCACACGGGCGAAACCCTTCGGGGGTCTTCGGCCGGCATCGCCGCGATCTCCTCCCTCGGCAAGCCCAACATTTTTAACACATTTTCTACTTTATCGAAAATTCGGCTTCCTAGCGTGCGCGCGCGTGCACACACGCACACACAAATGTATGTTACTGTATGTATGTATGTTTTCCTCGCCTTTCTTTTCAACGTTCACGATAAACGAGCTCTCAGGCTCTGTCGCGTGCGCGCGCGTGTTTGTCGTGTCTATATATATTCCTTTCCACCTTGACACGTTTCGCCCCAGCGGCTCAGCGGATGGCTTCAACCTGCAGCGCTAAACGCGACTGTTTTGCGATACCGCATAAGGACGAGGACAATATGCTCCTTCGTCGCGTTCGCGACTTTCTGAGCTACGTTACCAACGACGGACGATTCATTTAAAACGTTTCGTTCTTTAACTTCAGTCGCTTTCTTGTCCTTTTCTGATGTTTCTTTTCACAGATAGGGGAAAGGTGTACGAGTTGATCCCATAAGGTAAGATGACCATTTTCAAGAGCGACGAAACTATTAACGCTATCTAGTGATATTCTTCGGTGACGGAGAAAAATTAAATTGTGAGCTGTTGATCTGCGGCAAGGTTGACTTTAAGCTTAAGTAACTTTTATTCTACACTGTCTGTTGCAATCATTGTTGTGTTTGTGACTTTATAATAGACTTAATTTCGGTTTTGCTTGGCGTGGTAACAGTGGAATACTTATGTGTTATGTCCTCGTCCATACCCTCGGGATGAACACCGGGGTTTCCAAGATAATCTTTATGTAAAGTTGAAAAAAAGGAAATCTCATTGAAACCCTAATAAATTTAATATTTCGAATATGCCAATCGTAAGATAAATAAAGATGACGGTAGTAAACGCTTTCAGATCTTAATTATGTTGAATATCGTTGAAAATACGAGCATTCTCCCTTAGGGGGATCTCGTACAGCTTTTCCCTGCTGTGTTATCTATATATACACTCGACAAAAAATTAAAGGAGTAGAAAAATTTCATCATTTTTCCGGTAATTTTTGACAGGCCGTAACCTCGTGAAAAATGGCCGTATCGAAAAAAAGCATTTCGAAGCTTGAAATATCTAGTTTAAGAATCTCGCGGAGACATTTTTTTTAGCATCCCGCTCGGCGCTGTCATAAGAAATAGCAGGAGTAAAAAAAAATCGATTTTTTTTCTTCAAAATCGTCCAGTCTCATGGAAGAATTGTCTGGCTGAATTAATGCTGGGGTCTTTTAGGTCGATTCTTTAGCTTCAATTTGGTATTTTTTTGCTTTCTATACGACCATTTGTCGCTGAGATATCGCCGATTGAATGAAAAGTCAGCTTTTTTATTTGGACATCGATACAGCATGAACTACTTTTGTAGATCGTACAGCGGACGGAAGGTGGGTTTCGGAAACTTGAATAAATCCTCAATAAGTTCCTTTTGGTATTTTAGAGGACACATTTTTTATAAGCTCAATATTGATTTGAAAAAGTACAAAAAAATGACTTTTTCTGCCGCTTTGGAAAATCCACCACAACTTTGCAAGTATTGCGAAAATGACCAATGTTTCCAGGTTCTCTTTAAACTCAATACATGCCCAAAGACCCTGTACATTTTTAAATCGATCAGTTTTATCAAAAATTGAAGGAGCACTTTTATTGCCCCTTAAACGTCAATTGATGGTGATTAAAATGAAAAAAAAAAAAAGTTCGTTATTTTTCTCACAATTTTGCATAAAGTCCTCATCAAATCTAGAAAAGAAAAAAATCAAAGTTTAGAAAAAAAACTGATTGTGATTGGGTAGAAAAAAAAGGAAAAATTGGAGCGTTTTTTTTCAACAGGAAAACTCGATGTTAAAAAAAAAACGGTTTTATTCGATGAGAAAATTTGATGGTGTTGAAAAAACTGTTTATTTTGAATGCTTGAGAGCTTTCGAAAAAGTGATTGAAAAATCGTATGGCGATGCGTGTAAAAAGATGTATGAAGATTCGTTTGGGGGTATGAACTTAATGAATGCAATTAATTTTAACTCCATAAATTATGGCATACATACAAAAAAATCGCATCACTTAAGGGGCCAGACCACTTTGGAGCCACGAAAAAGTTTATTTTCCCGATCTTTTTTTGAGGATTTTATAAAAGATATGAATATAAAAGTTGTTGGGCTTGATAAATAAAGTCTTGAAATGCATTTAAAAAAAATTAATTCATTTTTATACATTTTTAAGTACAAAAACTATAGTTTAACGTAACACCTCAAAAATAAGTGGGCTAGGTAGCTCCATCGCAACTCGGCAACGGCTTGTCTGAAACAAAAAAATCAAAGTCCATTAGGGGCCATTCATAAAACACGTGACGCAAATTTTATCAATATTCGACCCCCCTCCCCCCTCTGTGACGTTTCGTGATGGGTGCCGGTGCCCCCCCCCCGCCGCTCCTGAAAATTACGTGACATGGAGCCCGACCCCCCCCCCCTTCTGCTCCCGTTTTTCTTTCAACAAAAAGAAGCAAGTAAAATATTAAAACCATTTTAATAAGCTATTTCAGAACGAACAATTTATGTTGTTTACTTTAAGTAAATATATATGTAATATATAAAAACGTATAATTTATACGTTTATTTAAACAATTATCTGACGAAATTTTACACTTTCCAAAAATTTGCCTAAAAAATCGTGAGATAATTTTTAATAACAAATGAATTATGCAATATAAAAAAAATCCTACGTACTTCCATAAACAATGTATTTTTCAAGATATATTCAACATTTCAAGTGAATCGGTTGAAAATTGTCTGAGTTATGTTTCCGGCCAACTTAAAAAATGCAGTTTCGAGATAACGCGGCAGAGCCGCCATTTTGAAATTCATCGCTTAAAAAAATTATTGTATACAGTCACCGATATGTATGATAAACACCCTTTTTTGTAATGTCGATTTATTTTGTAGTTTTTCTGAAAAAAAATCCCCAAAAAGCCTATTTTTTCGGTCTCTAGAGTGGCCTAAGGCCTTAATGGACGACCCCACGTACATTAATAATAAATAATTTGATAATCTTTTATCACGATGCACCTAGAATGCAATGTGTTCCCGAGGATGTTTCAGGTGAGTCTCAATCGATATCAGAGAAGTTGCGACTTCCTCGTAAACGGAAATTTGGGTGGGCAGTACAGAACATTTTCAGCGTCTCAGTATCACCCTTTTCCAGATTTAATATGCTTATAGCGTCTCGTGACTTTTGCTCGACCCCCCTCCTACCCTCCTGTGACAAAGTGTGACGATTTGCCTGACCCCCCCCCCCCCTCACTGCGTCACGTGTTTTATGAATGGCCCCTTAGATTCTGTATGACACCAGCTACAAAATGACCCCCGGATGTAAAGTTTTATCAAAAAATAAAAAAATCGGAAAATGAAAAACGAAAAACATTTTGAAAAATCGCGTTTTTTCGCAGTTCTTCGCAAAAAAAGAGTAAAAATCGAAATTTCAAAACTATCGAGAGTCATCTTGTTGCGTATCATGTTTACAGTATGTGGTTCAAATTTCAAGAGAATCGGTTTATTAGTTTTAGAGATACGATGGAGCCAGATTTTGAAAACGTTGTTTCGAGAAAAACGCGTTTGAAGTTTATACTATGAAAAACTCTTACCTAAACTCAATCGGCAATTCCTGCACCGTACGGAATCCCTTCTGATTGCTCATCATCGTCGATATCTTCAAGTGTTGCTTGCTTTCGATTTGTTGAAATTTTCAAAGTAGACTGACCCCTTAACAGATGATTTCATAAAATTTTCCACACATTCCTGAATGAATTTTTTTCTTTACAATTTGAATTTTTTCTATTTTTCATGAATAGTTAATGATACATTGCGAGAGAAGTAACAGAATTTTTTTCTTCAAAATGTTGAATTTTTTTTTTCATTTGATGAATAGTTAATGAGATTTTTTTTTTCATCTTAATCATCGTTAATCAATCGATTAAAAAAATTACAGGGTCTTTGGGCATGTATTGAGGTCAAAAAAACCTGGAAACATTGCTCTCCTTCGCAATATTGTTGCAAAGTGTGGTGGATTTTCCAAAACGGCAGACAAAGTCATTTTCTTGTACCTCTTCAAATCAATATTGAACAATGGAAATGGAAATAGAATGACGGTTTAGAAGCTTAGGGTAAGGGCCCAATTATTGGCACTTTGAGGACCACTGTGTAGAAAGGAGATAAGCGTCAATAATTCGTGGGGTGTCAAAATAAGGTCACTTTACCCTATATTGTTTTTAAACGATTTTTTCCTCATTGTGTCAAATGAATTTTGAAAAGAGCTACAATGGAATATACCCTCTCTCCCCTCCTTTGAAATCTTACACTCATGATTACTCTGCAAATAACCGTTGCAACAAGGATCTGTTCGGTTTGCTTTTCAAGCTCGAAGTACGTTCAATACGCCTGCAAAACTTGAAGCTTCTGCGATGTTTCTTTCAGTGTGTTCAGATCGATGAAAATCGTCATTATCATTATTGTTTTTATTTTTATCACTCTCGTTCGTTCGCACGACTCGGCGATATACACGAAAAACACAGTTCCGACCTTGAATAAAAGGTTGGGGAAAGGGAGCAAAAAAAAACAACATAAAAAATTTGAATAGGATTCCGGACCCGCGTACCCTTTCGTAATTCCGCATAAATTTAGTTCTCCTCTACTTTATCGAGGACCCGACGGTCCGGAGAAACGATACTTTAACGAGGCGTGTGTGTTTCTCTATACGTATATATACGAATTACGCGATTTGAACGTATTAGGGAAGTACAGTCGTCCCCAAAAGAGCCAAGTGGGCGTTTACGAATGGAAACACACATACAGGACATAGGCAAGCCATACAGAGGGCGGTGTAAGGAGAGGGAGGGAGGGAAAGATAGAGGTCACGGTGGAAACGAGCCACGGGGAAAAACGTGAGATATCCAACGAATGTTTTGGTCCGAGCGTGATAAAAAGAGAGCCCCGGAGGCAGTCGAAGGGTCGGCGAGGGGCAGGGGCGCGAGGCTCGAGGACAGAGACCGGCGAAAAGAAGAAGCCCGGACACTCGGAGCGGGAGAGAGAGAGAGAGGGAGAACGAAGGCGGTAAAAAATTGTTTGGTAAGAAAGGTTCCCATCGCCGGGGCAGTAACGGGTAAGCGGAAGAAAAGAGTGAAAAGCGACAGCTAGATAGACGGTGATTCGTTACGAAAACCCAACGAGAATATTCTTTACCTAATTTATATCCTTTTCGAAGAACTCTCGAGAACCCGTTTATCAGGACGATATTTCGTTTCGTCATTATAGCGATTTTCCCTCATGAAGATTCCCCAATATTTGTCATTTGTCGTTGCGCGGGTGCTCGAAGGAGTAATCAAGACGCGATGAGACTGTGGCCCCAAAAGAACCCAAACAGGCAGCAACGAAAAATTACAGAATCCGAAAACAAATGACTCACGGGAAAGGGGGATGGGGTGTTTATTATTGTTGTTGGTGGATCATCAGAGTAGTGGGTTTTGGTTGGAGAGGTTTCAGGAGCCGAGCGGATGTTGATTGCGAGGAAATTGAAGCGCGAGAGTATTTGGTCGTCGGCGCATGCGCGTTGGACGAGCTTCGCTGCCGCTATGCCGGCTGACTCTAACTGCACGTGTACTACTTTGGCATGAAGCGGCGGCGGCAGCGAGGACGCGTGCATTTGTGTGTGTGTGTGTGTGTGTGTACGTACGTATGTTTACACCGCGCATGGGTTTATATGGTGAAGTGTGCACATCGCGAGGCCCCCGAGCATTCTTCGGAGTCGTCGGGGCACTTGAATCTCCGTTTACTCTCGAGTGAGCGAGAGAGGGAATGAGTATGAGTGAGAAGGAGAGGGAGCGCAGCAAAAGGAGGTCATTCTTCACCAATTGCTTCGATTAGAGGCGCGACCTCACCCTCGAGCCTCTCTCTCTCTCTCTCTCTCTCTCTCTGCGAAGGAGCTCGTAGAGAGAGTTCGAGGCGAGCTCGTTCCAATTAGCCTGGAAAAGTCCTAATTCTACACGAATCGGGCAATCGCATTGAAGGAATCATTTTTGTTTAAATTATTATTTCCGCAGTTGAGAAATAAAAGACAAGAGAAAGGAAGAGGAAAAATGCCGCGTTTTTACGGTACACAGGGCGGCAACTACGTGGGAAAAATGAAATATTTTACACGTTCACACACATGCATACGCGTTGTCGAAAAATTCACTGCTTTTTTTCCTTCACCGACTATTTGACAACTAATTATCGCTTTTTATTTCGCCGGGGCATACATGTATAATGCGCATGACCCCCATGGAAATTTATGTATGTAAAATATACGCAGAAAATATATGCTACATATATATATATATATATATATATATATATATATATATATCGGTCGCATATATAGTGACGAAAAATAGAATAATACGTATATATTCAGTATATATGCACCAAATATATGACGCATATATGACCCATATATTTTCGATATATTTTTCTGACCAAAAAAAAAATATGCTACGTATAAACACTATATATGATGCATATATGAGGCATATATTTTCGATATATTTTCAATCTATTTTTTTGTCAGAAAAATATATCAAAAATGTATGCGTCGTATACGACTCATATATGTGTCATTTATGCGTCATATATGACGCATACATTTTTGATACATATTCCTGACAAGAAATATATGCTGTGTATAAACACTATTACAGTTAAACTTAATATAAGTTAAAACTTAAACTTAAAAAAACTTAACTTACAGTTAAAGTACACTATTACATATAAACACTATATACAGATATGCTACGCATATCTGTATATATGTGGCATGTATGTACCATTTATGGAGTATATATATGTGCAGTATGCAGTGTGTATGCAACGTATATGCTAAATATATGTGGTATATATGCAGGGTAAATGCTGCATATATCATTGATATATGATACATTGATATACAGTAATACCACGCATATACATCTCGTATATAAAAACGTTACGAAAATTAGAATTTGGCACATATATGCAACATATATTTTCAATATATGGCATACATTTCGCATATATTACAATTATTAATAAAATAAATTTGCAGTATATTTTTGCTTATATAAATTTCCATGGGGGGAATGTTGGAATTCACGCAATTAGAGAGAGAGAAACTCATAATTAATACGAGAGACGAATAAAAAGGGACGAGATTCCTATGAGAACGAAAAAATAAAAAATATTGTGCGTACGTATACATGTAGATGGCCCACTTAAGAACATTCCATAATTACGTGAATTAGGAAATCACAATTCTCAATTGATACCGCCAAACGGGGTTAAATTAACATTGAGGGTAAAATTGACAGCTTTTGGGGCTACCTCAACAGAGCGCCAAAACACGATTCGGGCTAATTCGTTTTTTTTAACTTTTTCTCTTTTTTTGCTCAAATTTGTTGATCAAGTTTATTTTAAAGTTGCCAAAGTTAATTTTAATGTCGCTCAAGTTGATTTTCACCTCAATGATAATCATAAGACTGATTAAGTGCCTATAATTGTGCCCTAGTTAGTTGACATTTTTAAGTAAAACGTTTCTTTCATAAAGATGACAATTTGATTGTAAAAAATCGTGGTTTTTCATTTAATTCCATGTATAATGCATACAATATTAATTTTTTTTTTCAATCTAAATGATGCCAAAGTAGCTCTTAATCTTTGACATAAGTTGCATTTCAATGCCTTGTCAAAGAAATCTCACCCTCGGAGTTACTCTGAAACTTAAAAAAAAAAAAATCGTGGGGGAGTGGTGGGGCTTGATTTTCACATACATTCGATAGTCAAAGGACGCATTGTTCTAATGAAGCAAAAAAGTTGGAATTTGTAATGTTAAAAAAAGTTATCTACAAAAAACTTGCAAAACCTGTTCAAAGTAACCCATTCCACTAGTTCGCATATGAAAAATCAAATGTATTGTCATGATATGAAAAAATAAAATATTTACATCGGGTAATAATAACAGCATAATAATGATGATATTGAATAATTATGATATAAAATAATGATAATATTGTTGCTAGATAATAATAATAATAATAACGATCATCCTTGTGCAAACTGAGTAAGTGCGTTGCCTGGAGCAATAAAATCTTATAACAACAACAACAACAACAACAGCCCTAGTAGTAATAATAATAATACTAATAAAGGAACAAAATGAAAAACGATATGATGGACGATGGTGCAAAATGTCCCGAAAATCTTGCAAGACCGTCCACAATAAAAATACCCACGTTAACAACAACAATAATAGATAAAATTGTTCGTTCACCGGATTGTCCTGCAGCTCTCCGTTCACTTGCCCAGGCTCCTTTCCCTTCCCGTCGTCTTCTTCCCAAACTGCGTTAAAGAAAATAGGAATCTCCGGAGTGGTTTTTTCCCCCAGGTGGTCGACGGTGAGGAGGCAAGAGGGCGGGAGGACAGGTTAATGGTATGCGAGAGGTAACGAGAATGCGAGAGTGACAATCGGACGGGGTAGAGTTGTCGTTCGAGGGGACGGAGGAGTTAGGAAAGAGGCATAGGGCGAAAGAAAGAGAGAGAGAGAGAGAGAGAGAGAGAGAGAGAGAGAGAGAGAGAGAGAGAGAGAGAGAGAGCGAGCGAGGAAGGTGGCAGAGAGGTAGGGAAAGAGAGAAGAAATGTAAAAAGGTTCGAGAGATCGTCAGCGAGGACCCTGTAGAGTCAAGAGAGAGAGAGAAGGGGGGAGTGAGAAAGAGTGAGGAAAAGGGGCAAGTCCCTCGATGAACGAAACACACACACACACACGCACGCGCACACACACACACACACACACACACACACACACACACACACACACACACACACACACACACACACACGTAAAAGCATAACGTGAGGAAAAAGAGCGAGATAGTCCGAGGGCAAGCAAAGAAAACGAATCGCGCGCAAGAGTGATGGGCGGAGAGGGGGAGAGAGGGAGAAAGAAGACCATAGACTCCACGTGTCGCTATGGCACGCGGGGTGTTGACCTCAAATAGTTTTTTCAACGTGATGTAACCCGCGTGCGATCGCTCTCTCTCTCTCTCTCTCTCTCTCTCTCTCTCTCTCTCTCCTCCTTCATCTTGCTCTCCCGCTCTTCGATCCCAGAGAAAAAGGGTTGGGAAACACGCACTCTGGGCCACCATGCTCTTGTGCCATTAAACACACGAACACACGCATACACACACCCACGATTATACGCGCTCTCAACTTGCTCGATCTAGCCCGCGCTACGCGACTCTCATTGTCACTGTTTCTTTTCTTTTTTTTTTTTCGTTACACCGTGCACCAGAACGGTGCGGGTATTTGTGGATAAAGCATATAACCGCCCCCCTGACTTGACACACTTTGTACGTCAAGTATAAACGCCCCCCTTAACTTTACGTATCTTGCCTGGGGACAGCAATATATATATATATATATATATATATATATATATATATATATATATATATATATATATATTGAATATGAACGCTCGTAGAAAAAAATCCACGTGTACATAAATGTACATGTTAGGCTGATGGGAATCAAACAGATATTTTGTGGGATACGGTGGAGAAAGAATCGTCGCCGAAAGTCAGGCCCACGGGTGGACTTTGAAAACGCGGGGGGCAAGCCATTTTGCTCAGCTAGTTTGTTAATTATTCCTCGTATCCGTAATTATTCGGGTGTCGAATGCAAATGATGCTTGACAAATGTGGTGAAAAAAATGTAAGCGGGTGAGAAGCCTGATTGGCGAGCGGGGAAAAGAAAATGTTTATCGCAGGAGAGAGCGGAAAGGCGCTCCGAGGCGCGCGCTCGACCTCCTCGCCCTGCAAACGCTCTCTTTCGTGCTGATCAATCCATCTTTTTTTTTCTATAACGAATATATCAAACTCGTGAATTTTTTAACACTTTTGCTCAATATTCTTTCTCTATGGCGACGTGAAAAGTCACTGTTTTGAGAGAAAAAAAAAAGGAAAATGGGTGAAAACGACCTGCGCCACCGATTCTTTTTCACCACCGTGGTCCGGATGAAAACTCATTTTTTGCATCGCCTATACAAGTCCCTATGCATTAGTGCGGACATATAAATATGTGTATAGGATCTTGCGAGATTGCCCGATGACCACGAACGCCTCTCGTATATTTGTTGGTTATGCCTCGGGACCCTCCCCCCTCGCTCTTTCTCTCTGCCGAGAGAAGAAGATTGAGAGAGAAATAGGGGCAGAGAGAGAGAGAGAGAGTGGAGAGAGACGGCATTGCCCGACTACCCGTTATGTGCACGCCGTGCCTCGCTGGAAGGCGCGGGGGGACGCACAACAAGATCCTTTCATTCGAGACTCGAAACCCATACTTGCATGGTCGACTTATTTAAGCCACACCGATGACGACGACGACGATGATACGGAGAGTCGGCGGCTCTCGCCCGTATCATCGTCGTCGTCGTCGTCGCTACCGCCGATGATTTCTCTCTGCGCCCTCCTTGCTCCTTGCCCTTCTCTCTCTCTCTCTCTCTCTCTCTCTCTCTCTCTCTCTCTCTCTCTCTCTCTCTCTCTCCCCCTTTCGCGTGTGGGTTTATCACGGGTGTAACTCTTGGAACAGCGACGGGCTCGCGCACATACATACCCACTGTTGCACACATCCACACGCAGTATTGTCCATGCTGGAAGGATTGTGTAACGGTGCGCGGGATGTTACACACGTGTGTACACGAGGCATTCGAAAAGCTTGCTCGAATTTATCTTCACTTTACACCCTTCGCGCTACTGCGGCCTAGATTTTATTATTATTGTTATTATCATTGTGTTATAGTGAAACAACTATACCTACATCGACATACTAATAGACATTGATATGTGTTACATAATAATATATAATTATTATTATTTTTCAAAACTGTTAATAATAATAATAGTTGTTATTATTAAGCAACAACATTGACTATATGGAGGAGGATACGGGGCGAATAGAACGCGGTCGAAAACTTACGCCAATTCATCTAATCTCGCACTCGAGTCCGTAGCGCTACTCTTATTATTGTTTCGGAAGCACGAATGTGTGCGGCGACCCCGTTTAAAAATTTGTCTTAATTTTTTAACGCAACGGCAGGATCGGATGCGACGTATGGGTGCGCGAGTATGCGCATCGTGTATGTAAACGAGCGATTTGAACACAGGTCGCAGCGATTGGACGTTTCTCAATATCGCCCCGTCGTGTTTCGTGCGTTGCA
This sequence comes from Ophion ellenae, assembly GCA_963210295.1. Classification (NCBI taxonomy): domain Eukaryota; kingdom Metazoa; phylum Arthropoda; class Insecta; order Hymenoptera; family Ichneumonidae; genus Ophion; species Ophion ellenae. The sequence continues at coordinate 728,577 of OY723393.1, forward strand.
ATATACACAAGCTCGTCTCTTTGAGCGCTCGCGTGTTTCTGCGTGTGTATTTGGAAAATTGTAATCTCGGGGGCGATACACGTAAAGATAAGGACATGGGCGACGACGAACGACGAGGGTCTTATCAATGAGAAGCCAACAGCCGATCGTCGTAGCGGGCGCACGTTCAACCGCGCTAACTTTTATTATTTCACTGTCGAAAAATCACATGTCGATTTATCGTATACGTAAAACCCTGCTGCTGTGCGCTTCACTCTGTTTTCCTCAATCTATTTTACTCTTTCGGGAAAATGTTTCCTCCGGCGAAGCAAATATTGAGGACGAATGTTCGTTCCGCAATTTTTTTGGTTCACGCTTTCTCATATTGGTTGCGAGAGGAAACACACATCCTAGATAGACACATGTAGCTCATATTGGCATATGTAGATCTTCCATGAGGCATGGCATTTTTAAAAAACTAACATGGCTTTCATCGATATTACATAAATATTCTATACCGACGATTTTATCATCACGATTGAACGCGAGGGTGGTGGCGATATAAGTACTTCACTGCTATAGCGTAATTTCAATATGAGCTCAATATTGCTTTCCGAGATGTTTAAAAATATTGAAATATTTGTTTTTTGAATATCTCAAAGTACACGCCATTCACGAGAAGATTGATAGACATCTTTTTTGTGGGAAGTTACATTTGTTACATAAGTGGTTTTCCCTCTTATCTCGCGAATTGTGCATTCTCTCAGATATTCGAAAAATAATTATGTGATAACGTGTTATATTTATATATCCTCACGCGTACAAGACCAAGAATTATCAATATTTTATCGTTATAATATTGCTCTTTTATTTTGCAATCTTGTTCGAGATCTTTAATAATACTGACTTTTCATTTGAACGTAAATAATGAGAATGGTATTCAATGTTTAATATTTGGCACTTTTTGGTATAGTCTCTTAAGGAGTTTCGATACCGGCGATACAATGTTGACATACTAAACCATGTTAAAAACATAAAAAATTTCAAAAAGTTCCGAATTTTATAAAATTTGGTGAACATATATATTCTTTAGTGCCAAATTTGACAATACAAATTTTTTCAGATTTTTCTTCTGCACAGTTATCGAGTAAGTTAATACTAAAGTTCACGTGTATAAGCATAGCGTTTCCATATATATAGGTATACATTGCGGGCATGAGAAATCTGTTTTAATGCTTCATTACTCGATAACTAAGTAGAAGAAAATTTTGAAAAAGTTTGTGTTTTCGCACTTAATTTTGAAGAACATTATGACCAAATTTGATCAATTTCTTAACATTTTGACTTTTGTACCGAAACTCCTTAACCCCTCTTAAACTTATTAGCAATATTTTAGAAACTATGCGTGGATCACATGAAGGGGTTTTGTCGTCTTTCTCATTTTACTTGAGTAATACATATATTATTTGAATGTAATAAAAAATTGTCCCTGTAAGTGTCTCATCACAGGTGAGTTGAAAAAGGGTAAAGTCGAATGTTGCCTTCTCTGGCAGCATTTTTGGCAGTCTGCTTGCTTGTGTACGAACTGTGTAATTGCTGTACATGTTCGGCGAAGTTGTGCAGTGTTATTTTGTTGTGATAATCGTTAGAGAAAGTATTTTCCAGGGCATCTAGAATACATAAGAAAAACGTAACCTGCAGTTATTATTACATTTATCATATAAAATGAATACTTTGTTGTCCGTGCTAAATATTCTATTCGTGTAAGAAAGACATCCAGATGCATTGAAAGGATCGATCAAAATCATATAGAAGAGATTCAAGAGATCATGAATTGTAATGTAAATGTAATGGATTCTACTGCATAAAATTGGTCGGAATGCCTATTTCGATCCAATGACTTTATCAATGACAATCCATAAAATTATACACTCGCAGTGATGATTATTCTTTTGACCGATTTTATCTGATTTTCATGGAATTTTTTAATTCTTTCGAATCAACTTTTCGTCCACAAACTATAAACATACCGAAAACAATAAAAATATGTTTTAGCAACAATTTATAAACAGCGATTCATTTAATTCAACTGTATTGAAATGAAATGTACCAAACTTTTTCTCATTTTGTCGAAGTATATGACATACTGTAAAAAACGGGCATGAATCTTTGATTTGTACATTGCGTGTATCCTTTCTGGGTCCCATTTACCTGACCAAGTGTACTCTATAGCCAAAGTGTTTGTCATCACAGCTCGAACGTAGCGATTCAAAGCTTCACGAGTAGGTACTTTGTCCTCCCAATTGCTCCTAATACTCTTGCTATAATCGATCAAAAACAGGACCTCATTTCATTATATTGTACTTACCCGATGCCTGGTGACGATTATCCCTCAATTTTTTTGGCAGATTGGCATGAACGCCAACGTATGACCTCTATGAAACGTTGTGGTCTCTGTTTGAGGTTATCGATTGTTTGTATAAACTTGATAGTTAATCACAGATGCAATAATTTTTATCGAATAATACTACATACCTTGATTGCATTAATACTCTACTGCACAGATAACTGTATACGTAGAAAATGTAATCGCGTTTTCGGAATAAAAGTATTTCGTTTGTCGATGCGTGGACGATGATACACGAGCAAAACAACGGATTGGAATGGTCCATGAATCGAGTGGACTGGTGGTGACATGTAAATCGGCGACAAAGGCTCCTGCAAAAGGACTCACTGACGGCGATTCATATGGCGCTCAGGGGATGTATCACCGAAAAACAATCCATATTGCCGTTATATTGCACTCATCGAATGTATCACTGAAAAATATGTATATCGCCGTCATATGATCTATCACGGAGAAACATGCACATCGCTGTCGTATTGCTGGCATTACATGTGTACTACCAATGTTAACCCAGTGAATACACCAACAATACTCGTTGGATGACTTTCATATGACGTCATTCTGCAAATATTCAATGTAGAATTCAACTTTGCCGCCGTATGCGTTCGTCTTGTAGTAAACGGATGATGCATTTTGAAACGACAAATTCAAGTCACGAAGTATCTCAAATTCATTATATTAAATGAGCTCATGAAATGTCTTCATCAACGTAAACGAAATTGCATTCATATTAAGTCCAATTAATGCTATCATAGTGAATACACGCCAAAATGTCTACACATTACTTCAACATGACGTAAAATTTGCGGATATTAGATGCGGACACTTGAGCACAGCGATACCAGTTCGACGTGCTCCAAGCGTACGATGCATTTGTAAATGACATATTGAAATCAAAATGTTTTGTAAACTCATGATACCAAATTAGTTCATGTCTTTGCATCACGACATGAAGTCAATATGCTGTGAAATTGGCTTCATTAATTGTATGCACGGCGCGATTATCACGAGTGTCTATTTGGGATGTAACGGAAAAAAAAAATCTGCTCGGAACGTTTGGCCTTTTTTGGAAATGGAAAAAAAGCAACAATAATAATTTAAAAAATAGAGCCGAACGAGAGCGCCACGGCCGGAGAGAGGGAACGGGGAAGATTCTTTTTTTTTATCTTATCGCTGCGCAGTCTGCGAGAATATACCCGCAGCTCCACCCCGATAGAGGCGTCGACGCGGATGATATTATTTCTTGAACTATTATTTGCTCACACGCTCCGAGCACTCGTCATATTCCTCTATCACGCTTTTTTTTTATTGGCACGCGTGTATATATACATGTAGAATTTATATTCTACTGAATTTACCACGGACATTTATAATGTAGCGTACATTTTACATTTTTCACGAACTATCGAACTTTTTGTTCGCACTTGACATTTTTATAGGAAGATAAAAGAAGATTTTCAGCCCCGAATAAATTTACATTTTGGACAAAATTGAGTAAAATGAAACGGAACAAAATATCGTCCAGATTCGGATCGTTTCATTGCCGTAAAGAAGAAAAAAAAGGCCATTTTTCTTTCCCAAGAAAATTCCCGCGCTTTCGACACATATAAGAGGAAAAAGAATGTCGGGCATATGACGGGGGGCGCCTCTTTGAACGGGGCCAAAGTAGGACGCGAGTTCGTTCATTGAAAAAAAAAGGATGATAGTAATCCTCGACTTCGAAATGGGTCGACAGGGGTGGAGGGCCGTGAAGGGGTGGAGCGTCGAGGCAAGTCGCCGTGGGACTTTGACGGAAAAGAGCAAGTTCTCGGGTCCACCACCCTCCACACACACACACACACATTTCTATTTCCGTCGCACGCTCTCTTGAGCCTTTTTTATCGCGCTTCTTCTCGTTGCGACTCCTTTGACGCGATACAAGAGGAAGAAATGGATCGACGAGCACTTCGTCGTTTTAATGGGCGATGCGAAAAAACGATTATTTCTCATCGGGACCAAGGCAAAAAATGTAGGCGGCGCAGGCCGTTGTAACTTATTTTCCGCACACTTTCCTCCCAATTGTGCTCTTGCCACGTCTGAAAGGAAAAACAACCCTGTGCAGAACGTGTTGAAAAGTTCACAAGTATGATATACTCGGAATGAAAGAAAAGTTAATGGTTTCATTGGATCGGAGGAGAGCGACATGCGATAAAAAATGTTCACCACATTTTCCAACCATTATTTTCATTCGACACGCGAAGAGTTACGGATTCGCGGGATAATTAGGAAACTGGCCGATTAAAACGGCGTACCCCACGTTTTATAAAATCACCCATGGGGATGACTTTGCGTGACGATTCTTTTCCCACCGTATGTTCTCTGCTTGTGGCAAGAAAGAAAATAAATCCATTTGAAAAAAACAATATATATTTGCCTCCCTTCGGCCTTGGTAAAATCGCGTATAGACCCGCACCCTTCTGAACCCAAAATTATAAAAATAAATCCACATCGGAATTGCGTTGCTACTTATTCGTCTCGTCTCTCGACACAGCTAGACAGTCATGATTATCACGCCGGGCGCACGATTGATGAAGCAAATTTCACAGCATATTGACCCACATATCGCGATGCAAAGTCATTTAGTATCATGAATGTATAAAACATTTCGATCTCAATATGTCGTTTATAAATGCATCGCACGTTGAACTCATATCGCTGTGCTTAAGTGTCCGCAAATTTTACGTCATGTTGAAGCCAGGTGTAGTCATTTTGGCGTGTATTCATTATGGTAGCATTAATTGTTCTCATTAATTATACTCAACATGAACACAATATCGTTTACGTTGTTGAAGACATTTCATGAGCTCATTCAGTATCATGAATTTGGGATATAACGCGACTTAAATTTGTCGTTTCAAAATGCATCATTCGTTGACTACAAGATGAACTTATAAGGAGGGAAATTTAAATTTTACGAAGAATATTTGCAGATTGACGTCATATGGAAGTCATCCAATGACTTTTGTTGGTGAATTCGCTGGGTTGGCGCTGGTAGTAGACGTGCCATGTGAGCAATATGACGGCGATATGCATATTGATAAAAACCAAGAATGATAAAAATAGGCAAAGAAACAAAGATAGTTTACACAATTGTTAGAATGGCTGAGTAGGCAGTGCGCTCAGCTCTAGAATTAGAAGACGTCGGTTGAAATCCCGGGGGTAGGTAAAACATTTTACGAGGCAGGATACGTTTTGATCCAATTATCATATAGGCAGGGACACAAATGAAGCATACGAGAACAAAAAATAATACCAGATTATTTTTAATCAACATTTTTGGATTTAACATTTTTTTACGCCCTGGCACCCCAATGAGATCCATAGGAGCACTACAATTTCTTCACGTCGAGACAACCATATGCACTGACTTAATGTTAGATATTCGTGAACGGATTTTGCCAGTGCTGATGAATTCACTGCATGTATACTCGCGTGGGAACAACTTTCTTTCATTTGGATTTGTTATTGTGAATCATCATGTGATGCAAATATGACTTGCAGGGGAGCACTCGCAAGGGACACATAGCTGTCTGACTTTCTATGCCTCGTAGAAGATCTACATATGATGCCAACACGAGCTACATTTGTCTATCTGGGGAAGGAAGAAAACACGGGGGTAGTTGCAGGAAATATTTTTTCGCAACTAGGGAAAAAAAGAGAGAAAAAGCTGTAGTGAGAGGCGGGAGAGGAGAGCGAGCGGGAGCGGGAGCGAGAATAATAATAAAAAAAAAGGATGGTCGTCAGGTTGTAGACAGTGCGCGTCGGTAAAGTCGAGTATGCGGCGAGCGGGTGGGCAAGGGGCGGGGGAGCAGCGAGGAAAAGAGAAGGAAAGAGAGAAAACGCGTTGCGGCCGTGTCGATGGTGGTGGCGGTGGTGGTGGTGGTGGTGGTGGTGGGCTGGAAAGGTAACGGGCGTGCATACCATACTTAAACGTTATATAGGAAGGGGGTTGACTCTCCTCGAGGGACATTGCTCCCTGCCCTGGCATGGCCCTCTTTCCTATATACGTCGATCCCTGCTGTCTCGCTCTCCTCTGTGTGTCGCAACGCTACTCGTACCTCTCTCTCCCTCTCTCTCGGACGCTCTCTGGAAGCAAAACGGCGAGGGCGCGGGCTGTCCCATACCACGCAACCAACTACATATACCGCGTATGCCCGCGTACAAGCCTACGTGTATACCGATCTCCCCGAGCCGTAAGGGCGCATGTTACTAAACTGCGCACCGTTCCCCATGGCCCTCCCAAACAAACTCACGGCCCACGTGCGAGTTTTCACGTGTACGCACATGTGTACGTGTACGAGACAGTTTGTGCAAAATTCTCGCTTCCCGCTGATTTTATTTCATCCGCGCATGATTTTTTGCCGCTACCCTCGCGAGGGCGGCGACGGAAATACTCTGCACTCTTCATTATCATTTTACAATTTATATTTATTATTATTATTATTATTATACATATATATGTGTCAATTTATCGTTATTATCCAAGTCAATACCAAATAATTGTATTGCTATACAATAATAATAATAATGGTAATATAATCTCAAGTCAATATACTAAATAAATGATCGCTTTCTATATTATTACCATTACTATAAATAATATTGAATTATTTTATAGTAGGTAATATAAAAAATCAACGAATTATCAATTAGTTTATATGTAGAAGTAATATTAAATTATTGGCGAGACTGGTGGATGGACGATCGGGGCTCAGCTCCGGCGGTACTTCGAGTCAAGCAGCGTTGTGCATGGCCGATACTCGGAGCGGTGACCGCTTAGCCGTGCACTGAGGCTGGCGCGCATCGACCAGCCAGCGGAAGGCCTGTAGATACTCCCCAGGTAGGAATTGACGATGAAAAAAGGGCTCGCCAAGCTCTGAAACAAGGCTCACATTTTTTTATTCAGGCTGAGCACCAGCCTGATTTCAGGCCTAGCTGAACCCCTGAATGATAACGCGGTTTCAGGCTGTTGCACACAGGCTTGACGAAAGGCTGGTAGAAAAGCCTGTACTAAGCCTGAAACGACGAAACAACAAGGTTCAAAACGAGCCTTAATGAAGCCTTCACGAGCATTTATGACCAGGCTTATCCCAAACTCTTCTCGAGGCTATATGAGGCCTGTATTTTAGTTTTCTGTATTCCACATTGGGATAAATTTAATAAATTTGTAAAGAATTCATTTTATTTATTATATATATTTATTATTCATTATATTATTTGTTATAAAATATATATAAAATATTTTAAACACAATACTTTATTTTATTTATTGTTTATGGGACACGTAATACACAGAGTGTACGCAAACCCCAGATAGTGAGTATATACGAAATGTGTATGTGACGAGAAAAAAACTTTTTTGTGTACCTCATAAATATCGATAAGAGAATATGTTTAAATGTTCTGAGCTGCCTCCTTCGCTTTCGTTTTTCGTGCCTTCGCACCCGACAAATTTATGGCTAATTTTTTTGTTTCATAAAAGTACAGACAAAATATTATTTAAAATGTATTTTATTTTATCACAACCTGAAACAAGCCTGCATCCAGCCTTGATTTTTTAGCCTTAAAATTCACTGGCTGAATAAAGCTTGAAATAACCCTGAGTTTAGGCTAAGCAGCCAGTCTTGGTTCCAGGCTGCTCCAAGCGATGCAATGAAACCTGGCCCAGGTCTGTCTCACTCAGGCTCGGTGAAACAAGGCTCACACCCCGAGTCGAAATTTTCGAGTCGCGTTCAACCCACAAAATGAAGGCGAGCAGAAATCGGCGTGAGCGGATCGGCGTGAGGGTATCTAAAGGAGGGTACAATGTTTGAAAGTACCATGCGTTAGAGCCTCCGATGAACCTCCGGCATGGCAGAAAGTAGACTTTTTGACTCAAAGGAGGTCAGTGAGGCTCACAATTGAACCTACGGAACCTCAGGTCGGCCTACTTCGAGCGCTCCCGCAGAACCTACTGCCCCCCCCTTTCGGCCTACTGTACCCTGCTAAACAAAAAAATTAATTTATATAGAATCTATTTAAATAAAATAGGTTTTTTTCCTTGTCTCACAGCCTACTACGATCGTATTTCTTTCGAAGATATTTATATATATTAATAAAGATGAGATTCAAATTAATCTTTATTTGCTTACAATGTACAATGTAAAGCTAAGTGTACTATATGCATAAAATATTTCATAAATCGAAAATAAAATGAACTCCTTAATTGAGAGCTTTACCACAAGGATTTTTATCGTAGTTCGTCATTCCCTGGCCTATAGACATGATTTTTTTCGAAGAAAATATTTTGCTCTATATGCGACTTGAACCTAGCCTACCTACTCCTAGCTACGCTCCGCTGCCCCTATGCTATCGAGTGCTTATAACATTTTGGTCGCTGATATGGCATAAGAGGCCAAATGAATACCTCTTACTATTTGTTGTATCACATAAGCTATATCAATTAGTTAATATGATTGTGATAATTAGAGAGTTTCATCGAATAACATGCTATAGATTTTTTAAACACATACACACACATATATATATATATATATATATATATATATATATATATATATATATATAAAAATCCTCTCTCTCCACCTTCTCTACCCCCCGCCCCTTTGATATAAGTGTTGCAATAAAGATGGACCGTTAGTTCAATCAAATAAAAGAATGGTTAACTCTACGAAAAATTCTATTTAAGGTAAATTTTTAAAAAATAACTAGATCCATTCAGTGAACTTAACTAAATTGTTTTTTTGAACAGATGAAAATGTTGAACTGATGAAACCGAATCACAGATTTATTAGGATCAAATAAAATATGTAGTTATTGGACGATATTAAATAGATTGATTTTCTATAAATAAACATTTTTGAAATCAATAATTTTAATAATGGAATGCAATAGGAAAAATTTGGTTCTATGAAAAATCTAGTTAATTCAAATAAAAAAGAATCAAATAGACGCGGTTAGTTCATATCATATTTAGCGGCAAAAAATAAAAATATGCTTCATACATACACGTGGAAATATTTTTTCAATTTTCGACGTGCTAAAAATGAAAACAAAGAAAAATCAAACATTTCATTTAAAATCGACGGTAATCGGCCGTCGACATTTATCAACTCATTATTGACTTAACAAAAAAAAACAAAACGAACAAAAACAAAAAGAAAAAATAAAGAAAAAAATCGAATGATGTTGAATTCTAAACCGACAATTTCAATCCTTTGGAACATGAAATAGACTATAATTAACACCCTAACGTTCCATATAGATATCAACATTATATGTAATTTAGATCTACACTGCCAGCCAAAAGTTTTCGGACACTCCACATGATCGCAAAACTTTTGAGCGCTGGATAATTGCCAAATAATGTTAGAGTAATATAATTCATTTCATTTATTATTTCACGAAGATACTATAAAGATCTATATAATTAAGTAATTATACAGAGCTTTATAGTATCTTCGTAAAATAATTATTATTCTACCATAAGTTTGCAATGATCCAAAGTGATATTAAGTTTTGCAGTTATCTGAAGTGTCCGAATACTTTTGACTGGTAGTGTATATTTGAATATATTAATACAACTACATATTTCGAATATAATATATATATATATATAGTATTATATAATATATACCGTCGCTTAAAAGTTTGGATACACCAGTCGATATTTCTTGCTGCACTAAAAGTTACACAGCTTCGTAAAAAAAAAGATAACCAAATTTACCGAACGGCGTTTTGACGGGAATAAATTCAGCTTTATATTGCTTTTCTGAAATATTTTTTTATAATTTTCTTTTCGACCCGGTATGCACTTTTATCTGTGACTGATTTTCGGCTTTTTTTCGACCGTCGAGAATTGAGCGCATGACTTATGAAAAAAAAGATTGTTACGTTTATCCATGATAAACTTGAACGGGGTAGCAGGAACTCCATTTGTGTTTTTTATAAAGTTTTGTACGATTTTTTTCGCAATGTTATTTCATTTTTTGCTAAAAAAGACTAATTCTAGATAATGCAATGTAACTCAAGAACTAGAGGGCTTAAGAAGAAATGTTAAGGACGAAAAACGTCGCGTAAGCTTATACTGGATAGACTGGCATTTTTTAAGAATTTTCCTGTGAGATTTTTTCTCACGGGAAAACGCCCATTAATGCGATAGAATTGGAGTAAGACTGTATATACAAGCATTCTTTTACGAATTGCCTATAAAATAATAATAAATCGATATCGAGCAAATTTGATTGTTTTCGCATATTAATATTGCACTAATAATTCGATAAGGGGACGATGTATTTTTATTAATTTCGTCTTATTTTCGTCATCGAACGGGTTACTGATCAGGCCACAATGGAATGATGATGGGCGAGATATCGAATTTGGGCCGAAAGCAGGTTAGGTGGGGTCGAGGCAAGAGTTTGAGATTGAAAGCAGGTTAAGGAGGCCTGTGCTGTGCCCGTTTCACTAAAACTGGGGGTCGAGAGAAGGTTTGGGAGGTCTAGCCGAGGCTACCCTGGACCAAGAGGAGGTCTCTTCATGGCACTGAACTCGACAAATGAGGTTTCGTCGGTTCAACGGAGGCTGGCGGCTTATGTATCACAAAAGAAATGGGTCCTGCGAGGGTTCAGAGGAGGCTAAAAATTTCGACTCGGGACAAGTTTGTTTCCATCGTCAGCTTTTTGATTCCCTACCTGGGTCGAGAGCCGAATGGCTGTGTAGCAGAGAATCAGAAGTATATGGGGCTGTCTATACCTGTACGGGTTTTCCACAGTTTCCCCGTACCCTCGGCGAATGCTGTGTACTGTAGCTTAAGGCGTTACCTCCACTTGAAGCGCAAAAAAAGGCCTTTTTCATGAATTTTTTTAAAGAAAACTACAAAACTTTTTTAATCGATCAATATACCATCTTAAAGAACACGTCTTGAAGAACTTTCAGTAATTTTTTTATTGAAAAATATTACATTGTTTAGTGGCAAATGGCCGTCAATGAAATAATGTTTTTACATACACGGTTTGCGGTGACCAACATTGCGGCGAAGTGGATCATCTAAAAAAAAAATGCGGATGGATTTAGTCAAATATAAGTACAAACTAGTCTTTAATCGAAGGATTTTAAAAAATATTCATTTTTCACAAAATGGCGGACAGTCAAAGTTAATGGTTCGATTTTAACGACAAAAAACGGCCGTTTTTTGGCTATAAAACGGCCACTTTTTTTTCGAAGAAAAAAATCGAACGATTAAAGACTACATTTTTAGGTATTAAATAAGCCTGCAAAATTTCAAGAAGATCGGTTCATTAGCGTTCGAGTAATCTTGGTCACCGACTTCAGAAATGCCATTTTGAGCAAAAACGCGTTTAAAGTTTCTCTTTCAACGCTCTTTCAACGCGGATTCTTCTCTTTCAACGCTCATATCTCAGTCAATTTTGTTCGGATCGACTTGAAATTTTCAGGACATATTCTCAGATACTTATACTTCAAAGAAATGCAATAAAAAAATCGATTTTTTCAAAATCGCAAGTGGGGGTAACCCCTTAAGGTTGTTACCGGGTCCAGCCGTCGGGGATGAAGTACGAGGTAAGCGTCCTGTGCCATGGGGCCGATTGACTCTTACCAACTGTGAGCTATCAAATAATCGTCATATCGAACGTACGTTTTCGACCTATTCTCCTATATCTATTTATAAAAAGACGCATTTTTCAACATTCCATGGTTACATTGAATGTTGTCATTACCTTGTATAATGATTTTCTATAACTTTTTCTCGCTCAATAGACGCCAAAAAAATTGCCAACGTCGCGAATCGCGGTTTATGATAATGCCCACGTTGGCAAAAGTCTCGTGAAGTCAGCGACATACGGGGGGCGACATATAGTTCGTAACCGCGAAATCGGCCCAAGTAGCTGTCAACGACAATATCAGACCCAAACAAACGCAAAAAAAAATCGCTGGGAAGAAAAAGTGCCTGTACCAAAGCTGTCTATAATCTGGGAGAAATCAAAAACGTTAATAATTCTCCGATATTCTAAAAGAAAAGCTTATGCATGAAAAAATGCCGCTTTATTTTGTCCCAGCCTAGAAATGTCTAGATCATTACCATTTCTGAACATAGATGTCAAATTCGTGTTACGTAATTATTACTTATTAAGAGAATAAGAAAAAATAATATTCGTTGCTAATTAGGATAGGTCCTCATTTCCACGTTATTAAGGGTTGGTCCGATAATTAGTCGACCTGTACTTATTTTTCCAGCTCCGCAGTAGCATTTTCTTAGCAGATATGAATAATGTACTGAAAAATGATCAGGAGCTTTCCATAAGCGTAATGTAATTATCCCACGAGATACGTGGAGTTCCAAAAATTTTCTCGAAAAAAAACCCTTCTGCGGATCGTATCCAAACTGCATAGGATCAACAGCAAAGAGACTATGGACCTCCAGACAAAATGTTAGCTTGGTGGTAGCGTGTCGACCTGGCCATATGATAATCTTTAGGCGGGAGATACCTTTAGGCGAGCAAGAAATGTTGATTTTCATGGCTTTTTTTCTCACTATTTTTGAAACTTAGGGTATGTTTTATTACTACTTTTGGCTGTTACATGGTAGTTTTTGAATTTTCATTAGTCTTCAATAATGGCGCTGGCATGGCACGGCCTTCGAAACGGATTGCAGCGGATGTTGTCGGACGGCGTGACACGTAGCGTCGGTGGAGTTAATCTGAAAGAAACCAACCAAGATTTTTCTTTCATTGACACTCATACGCAGGATATGGACCAAGAAAAAGTGAAAAATCTTAAAAATTGATGAAACGATACGGTTTGAAACAAAAAGATGACATTTTACGAAAAAAAAAATGGCTACATTTTGCAATTAAGATATACTGTTTTTATTTATTTTCGCGAACATTCAGGTTCATGTTTTAGACTATACGGTTAGAAACCTTTAAACTAAATTTCGTTAAAATCGGTCATCAGTTTTTTCAACTGTACGTCACGCCAGTTTTGAAAATGCCGTTCAGAAGACCGTGCCATTCCTTCGTCATTTTGAAAGATTAATAAAAAATACCATGTAACAGCCAAAAGTAGTAACAAAACATACCCCATGTCTAAAAAATGGTGAAGAAATGCTATCTTGAACAAAAAAAATCACGAAATTGGGCAATCTTTTTCCTCGCCTAAAGGTAATTCCTCCTTAAGACACGGCTCTGTGGACGCAACGGAACGTTAGGTTAGATGAGCGAAGTGCGGTGACGGAGTAATACGAATGGATTCAATTGGGAAGGGTGATACGTAAAAGCTCGCAAGGGTATACGTTGGAACTTGGAAATACTAATAAGATATTCAATTATTAATAAATATTGAATCTCTATAACTATAAAATAATATATATATATATATATATATATATATATATATATATATATATATATATATATATATATATGAGTACATAAAAATCGTTCTGGCTATCTGGCCATTTGCACGTACACATCCACAACACCTTTTCTCTTTCGTCCTTCCGGGCCCCGCGCGTAAGCGCGAGCAGGAGCGCCGACGAAGCGAGTGGACGCCATCACAAGAGCAACCGAGAAAAGGGAGCGAACTTGTGCACGTACGAGAGAGAGAGAGGGAGAGAGAGACGCGTCAGGGAGTTTTCCCCTGCTCCAAGGAATTCCATAAAAATTATAAATAGACCGGTGTGTGTGCTTCTACGATCCTCAAGCTCCGAACAAAAGCCATCGTTAACTCTTGGCTCCCCTACCCACGACGATATTCAACACCCCGTATACACCAAAAGCGCTTTCTCTCTTTTTTCTTCTTTTTCTAGTTTTTTTTTTCTATCGGGATTCAAATTTCACAACCCCCGGACGATGAGCCTATCCACTTCGTCGTCGAGCCAAGAGCCCCTGCGTCTCTAAATTCGACCGTGAGGTTTACGATACTCCGAGCGCTCGTAAAATAACCGAAATTCCGTTTCGAGTTTGAATTTTAAAAAAGAGCATTTTGGGATGGTCAAATTATTCGAAGAGTGTTGCCGGCACGTACGTTGGCTGAGCACGTCTCGGCATTCTACAATTTTTACATCTTCGTGTGAATAAACAAAAATATTTTTCCGCATTTGCCTCATTCGTTGATTTCATTTGATCGCATCCTCGAACTTGCGGGATCGAGCTCTTATCGTTATTTCGATTAGTCGACTTGTTTGCCGATGAGAGTTAAGCGGGCGGGAGGCTCGGGAGCAAGGGGTGAGTGCATAAAGGAGATGGGGCTTCAACAGGTGGCTGCGATTCCCTTTGCCCGCGGGGACATATACACATTTATATGAATATCTATATGTAACGTCGCGTCTTACGTGAAGTATACACGCCCGGCCGTACTCGCGTATAAATTGATTCCCAAAATCCCCCGCGCCAAAAAACCCGCCCTCGTGGCGTGATAAAATCAAATTATGCATGTCAGTAAGGAGGTCTAGAGAAGATAATAAACGCGGACATTACTTGACTGATAAATCATTCCAAACAATGATGGGCACCTATTTATGTATACATGAAGATTGCTCATCATTGTTTAAATATTTGTATATGTACAATAAGGGGGAACATAGGGGGTATTCAAAATAATTGAAAAAATTATTTCAATAATAATAATAGTAATAATAAACGAATGCAAAGGCGAAGAGGATGTGAGAAGGGGGAGAGGGAGCTATGTGTAAACACCCTTTAAAAGTATACCCTGGAAATAAAGACTATCTACCACTACTATTAATAATAATAATGACAATAATATTTAATAATAATTGAATCAGAATGGTAAGTAATAATATAATAATAACGATAACAATAATAATGAATAAAATAAATATTTTATAATAAAGAGCCTAATGAAACTTATTTTTTAACCTAGTATTGCGTTTTTATGCGCTTAAAAAACACACACACACACAAATAATGGGAATCGAATGTATCGAAAATGAATGAGTTATATAATAAGTGAATAAGGTTTGAAACGGGAGAACTACCTACGCATCCAAGGGCTGAAACATAATTCGAGCGATCCTCGCGCCCTTTGAAAAAAAAACCCTTCGCTAAGATATTATGTCTAGGGCGAGGAGAGAAAAGGGGAACGCAGACTCGTTCTACAGCTCTTGGAGGCATTCTCCCGCGTCCAAATGCCTTTCTAATCCCAGGCTATATCTCTCTGTCTCTCTCATCCCTACGCTTGGTTTTTCTCTCCCTTTCATTCTACCCGGCGAGCGCTCGTCGTCTGGGGAAGAGCTACCCTCGAGAGAGCAAGAGAGAGAGAGAGAGAGAGAGAGAGAGAGAGAGAGAGAGAGAGAGAGGGAGAGAGGGTCGGGGAGGGGACAGGGGAGATAGGGAATGCGTGTGGACTTTGAACATCCGGGAGTGCACGTGTGTGTATACGTAAGTAGGTGTATATCCTCCACCTACGGATGTAAACTTGTCGAGTCGCTATCGCGAGCCCTTGGCAGCCCCTGCTCGCTTCTCGGCGCTCCCTTCGCCCGTAACGAGTCTTGGCTCCCTCACGCTCTTCCTTTTCTTCGTCCCCTTCTTCTTCGTCTTTCTCTTCTGGGGAGGTTTTTTTTCCCTCTATTTGGCCCTTTGACGCTTCTTCTACACTTGACGTCCTTTTTTTTTTATTCTTCCTTGGTCTCCGCGTTCTCGGGGTCTTATCGTTCCCTCCCCGTGTTTCTTTTTCGGCCACAGGGGTGGACTATGTCGAGGAGAGAGAGAGAGCGAGAGAGTGAAAGAGGGAGAGAAAAAAGTATGCGTACGTGTGCGTCGAGGAAAAGCGTATGTCGAGGCTCGTATGATTGAGAGTACGTACCACAAGTAGCGTGACCGAGACGGAGAGAGGGGGCGGAGATTCACGTACGTTCCCCACCACACTCGGGACATCCCTCCTCGGAGGGTCGTTGATCCCCCAAGGACAACGACCTTGCGTCTACGGCGACGCCGTCACCGTCGTCAACGTCGTCGTCATACGCGCGCTGACGGGAGGAACGATAGTGTGGCAAGACCACGTTCATTCGGACGATCTTCTCCGTTCCCGGATTCCTCAATCACCAATTTCCCCGTCTCCCACGTACACGCACGCCCCCCCCCCCCGGCCTTCTCACCTCAGCCGGCCATGTAATACCTCGCCCAGCGCCCTTTGCACCTTCTCGACTCGTTTCCCTTTCGTCCTACTCCTCCTCCTCCTCCCGCGTCCTCTTCCGTATCTTTGTCTCGCCACTTTCTCGCGGGCCTTTATCCGCCCGCTTCCTGCCACACACCGATAAAGGGTAGATAAAGAAGAGTTTGTTCCGTCCGGACAAAATTTTTGCGGGTTGCGTACGAAAGATACGTACCTACCTATGCGAGTGGTACGTTTAGTCCAGTAAAAGAGACGAAAACTCAGCACTTTTTAGCGTAGAATATGAATTTTTGACTGGAGGTAGATGGTTGCATGCTGAAAGTTATCCCAATAACATGTTGCCCCTCAACTCGCCCCAACCCTGAGAAATAGGGGTTGAAAACTTAATCGCCGTATCTCGATAATCAATAGCCCGATCGAAAAAGGTTTCAAACAAAAGTTGCTTGGAATAATAAAATTCGTATAAAGTTACACAAGGTCCAATGTCCTGTCTTTGAAAATAGGGGGCGTCCATTAATTACGTGAGGCGTTTAGGGGGGGGGAGGGGGTCGAGCGAAATCTCACCCAATCTCACGTGGGGGAGAGGGGGGCTTCGGCAAATCTCACGTAATTTTAGTAATTTTAGTAATTTTAGTAATTTTAGTAATCACATAATTTTTATCACGTAGGGAGAGTCTCCCTACTACTTTACATGGTGGAGTAAATGGTACTACAACCGCAGTTACTTCTACTACAATTTATTTTCCGTGAACGTATGCATTTTGAAAAATCTCACGTGAGATTAGGGGAGGGGGGAGGGGGTCGAGCAAAATCTCACGACATCTCACCAGGGGGGGAGGGGGGGTCGAAAAATCGCCAAAATCACCTCACGTAATTAATGGATGCCCCCATAGCGGCACAAAAACGATTCGAAAATTCGGGGTTGATGCATGTGCGAGCGAAGTAGATTGGACGTACGACAACTTTATACGTATTTTATTGTTCCACGCAACTTTTGTTTGAAACATTTTTTCATCGGTATTAATTATCGAGAGACGGCGATTTTTAAGTTTTCAGCCCCTATTTCTTAGGATTGGGGCGAGTTGAGGGGCAACATTTTAATGGGGTTTCAGTATGTAAAAATATTCAGTAAAAATTCATATTGTACGCTAAAAAGTGCTGGGTTGTCGTCTCTTTTACTTTAGTTCTGCGGATTGGGGCGAAGCAACGCACTGGTCATTTTTCACGTCTGCGAGAGATCTACAAATGTTTAGCTACTTCTCGGGCCCCGAATACCAACGAACATCCCAGTTACTAATTGCCTAAGTTGCTTCGGAAAAAAGAAAAGTGTCTCCATGGTTACTTTTCAGCTCCGGAGGAAAAGTCGTGATGAAATTCGTAGGCCTGGCGAAAAGTAATGTTCTAGTAAATTTTTCCGCCCGCTGAAAACGACATTCCCTTGGCACTTTTTGGGTCTGGGGGAAATTAATTCCTGAGTTACTTTTCAGATCTTGGGGTGGGGGGGGGGGGGGGTCACTTCTCTCGTTACATGTAAGGTTTGGGAGGAACGTGATTCCCTAGTAACTTGTCGTATGGGGGAGGCAAAAGAAGGAAGAACGAAAAAAGGAGGACTAGCTTCGTCGACGAGACGAGGGAAAAAGGAGGGTGCGAAACGTCATTGTGTGTAGATCGCGGAAAATGACACACGTCGCGCGGGCTTATTCGTTGGTATCTCGCGAAGGTCGTGTACCCCCTTGAAGGGCCAACGACTGCGTCCCGGCCACCGAGCGGAGCGAGCCCTCGACGCTTTATCCGGGCGGTGTGTGTGTGTGTGTGCGTGTTTTTTTTATTCTTTTCTTTCTTCTTACCCTCCCGCGTCGATCATCAGCCTCTCGCTCGCACATTATATATTCTTCCTCGATTCTATAGACCGTGAGTACTACGGGTATATCGTCCGCGAGTCGCGCGGTCTTCATGCTTCATCGACTGCAGGGACAAAACGTCCTCACGGTAGTAACTCTCTTTATACAGTATCATTACGGGTATGTACATGTATATGCAGCCGAGGCATCGTTTTCTCGCTCTCCCCGCGCCTCTCCCGCTTTGATCCGCGAGCCAACAACATTGTACTTGTTTTCTTCTTTCTCATTTTTTTTTCCTTCACTTCGCTTTTCTCGCTGTTCTTTCCCCTTCTCTTTTCTCGTTCTTTCTTCCTATTCAAATCTTACACTTGCGGTTTCAATAGAGCACGCCCATTTTAATACATGCTTATTTATCTCTTTCAGAATATTCGCGTCCCGTGGTTTTCAATAGAAATGAGATAAAAGTTGAGGCGAAATTGTTTATACTTTGCAGACTATAACTGCAGTTATTCCTGTTGTCGCTATTGGCACCATTATTATTCTTATCGTTTTTAATACCATCATCGCGATTATTGATATTATTCTTTTTCCAACTATCGTCTTAAGCATCACGACTACTAATCAAAAAACATTATCATTGTTATGATCATACTACGGTTTGTTTATTGATTTAATTTTATCGATATAACGTTTTATCGTTATTTCTTTAATTATAGTCGTTCGGATTGGCCGGGTTGCTTTGCTTCTTTTAATTCGATCGATTTATGTGCGAGTTGGACGTGAAAGCTCCACACAGTTCAGCCCTCAAAGTCATTGGCTTCCGGTGCATATACGCGTACGCGTCTCGCCTTGTATATCGTTACACACGAAATTGCTTCCCATAGGGACAAAATGTCAAAGACATTTCTATACATGTATATGTATATGAGAAGAGAATGGAAAAGAGAAAAAAGTATGAAAAATTCATGGGAGCAGCGGGTTCGTCGGTGGTGACGGTGCTCGGGCGGCACATCGATATGCGAGACTCGACCCCGACCCACATGCACACGGGGAGCCCTCTTGCTCCCACCGGCAATACATCGATGATCATTTCATAGCGTCGTCGTTGTCGTCGTCGTTTGCCACGTCCCAACTCTCTCGAGCTCTTTCCCTCCCTCTCTCTCTCTCTCTCTCTCGTCCTCTCGCTTGCCCTTACACACGTGCGTCCACGCAAATACAAACATATATACGTCCATAGTATGGAAATTATTCATTTATATATAACAATAATAATAATAATAATAATAGGAATAATGACGATACATTATATTTCGATATGGACAATAGTTTGTTTATTGAATATCATGTATGTATATGTATGTGTGTGCATATATGATATTTAACAAACAAAGTATTAAACAATAAGTAAATATAAATCTTCGTTATTCCTATTATTATTATTATAACAATATAATAATGATGATAATGGGGGCCTGTAAATGCGATAATATAAAAAGCTTAGCACTATAATATATCTGTATGTGTCAATGCGCCACGTCCTCCGCTTCTTTTTTCCTCTCCTGCCTTCCTTACCGATTCTTTCGAGCTCTGCGTCTCTCTCTCCCTCTTCCTCCCTCTATATCCACCGCCGCACACGTGTACAGACACAGGCGTACGTACATTTACATGTATGTAAACGTACGTGTATATACCTATTTTGATCGGGAGTAGAAGGTACCCGCGTGTATATATATGTATGTATATGTATATGTGATAGAAATCGAATAAAACCCTCTGGTTGACGTTTCCACTCTGTTTCCCGAGAATGACGAGATAACTGGACGGGGCCCTGGAGGGGTTCGGAGACTGAGAAATCTCGCAATATATATGTTACATCATTTCACGATATACCCTGCGCGGCTCGCTCGTACCAAGGACTCGTTCGATTCTATCGATTATATTAATTCCGCAAGGTCGACCGCGCACGTCGTGGCACCAGGAAATGCCGATTCCTTTAGTGGTGTCTCGGTTATAAATTGTTTTTTCTTTAACAGGTGTTAAAAAACCACGAGTGCCTAGTTACTTTTCGATAACGGAAAAGTAACTGTCTAGTTACTTGTTAGGGCTGGGGGCAAGTTCCTGGGTACTTTTTAGGACCAAGGAGGATGGAGGCCCTGGTTACTTATCGAACACCAAGCTGAAGCACTGAACTAGATCTTTTTTTGAGGTCCGCTGGCAAGGAAGTTGCTCATTTCTTTGCTCGCGTGTTTTAAGGCAGTTTGGTCGTCTAGAGCGCTGTTTTGTAAGTGATTTTCAGGATGGAATAACTGTTAAACTGTTCGGGTTTTCTTTTTGAAATGTTCTGAAATTCTTTGAAATTTTACCAAAAAAAAATTACAACATGACGGCATGATAAACTTTGATGATCAATTTTACCGAATTTTCTGATCGTTCTACGATCCACATGAAAAGAGAAAAATGGTTTCGTGGTTGCCGGTTTGAAAGACATGGTTTTCGGAAGAACGCGTTTGAAGTATGCTGCGTCTCGACCGCGCTCCTCAAGCGTACTCCTTATGACTTCTATAACTCGGCTAATTTCGCGAGTAATCATTAAACGGTTTACGGAAAGATGTGTGGAATAATTTCATAAAATTAGAAGAAAAAAATCGATTGATTGACATTTCTAAACAACAATACTGCCTCAACTCGTAAAACGCGCGTACTCTTTCTCTCTCTCTCTGTAGAGCTATCTTCGATAGCTCGAGACGTTGCATACTGGAATAAAGCGCCAAGAAGAGTATATGGGAGGCAGCGATTACGTAACCGACTCGGAGGGAAGGAACACACAACGATGCAAAACGCCGTCGTCGATGACTTCTCGTCGTTGACCTACTAAAGCAGCAGAAGCAGCAGCAGCAGCAGCAGCCTTCTTTCCCAACCCCGCTTCCAGCAAGTTGCACTCAGCCTGCCACAAAACTGAGTGAGACGGCCAGCCAGCGAACGTGTCCACTTGAGGCGTTCAAAGTATCCGGGCGTCAAAGACTCTTCTATCCTTTCCACTTGTGCCTTTTTATTTTATTATTTCTTTTCCTACGCACGCCTGTGAAGCCGTTGTTTGCACAATCGCCGCTCGCCATCATCCTCGCCTAATGGGGAAAAAAGCGGAATTCTCCTGCTCGACCGCTATCTTCCATCTTTTGACGCGCCTTTGCTACCAACCCGAGAACGAACCACCTTGTCATTATTTTGCCGATAGCATTCGTCGTATCGGCAGGAAATTATCGACCAATAAAGCCCTAAGGACTTTTCGAGAAATAGGAAAATATGAGGGGTGTGCGGGGAGCACAATTGGTCGGGTCGGGTAATTAGACTATGATCCGATCGGGTACCCGAGTTTTTCGGTACCCGTGGGTTTTTTTTCCATTTAAAACCCTCGTTAAAAAATTAAAAACTTTAAGGCGTTCGCCGGAACAGAAGATATTCATTGTACATTTTTCCTTTCGTACACTTTTTAGTGATGCCAAAACGCAACTTTCCCGCGCTATTACGATACGATCCACCAAAAGTGACCGTTTTTCACTCCACCCTAGCAGACACATACACACACACACACACACACACAGGATAGAAAAATGAGACGAAAACAGTTTTTTACAGTATTATCATTTATTCGTTTTATCACCTTCGAGTTTTCGTTTTCTCACATTATTTGGTCGATGCACCAAAATAAAAAATAAATATAAATAATAGATACGGATCTCCGAGTCGTTTACGAATATTCGAAGTTTAAGAGTACCAAAAACTTGAGAGTACCCGATAGTGGCGGGTACTGCAGAAACGTAACCCGTCGAGTACCCGCACACCCCTAGAAAATCTAAATGCCTCGGTTACTTTTTGGCCACGGGGAATTTAGGAATGACGCTGGCGAAACAACCCCAATCGAAAAGAGTCGTGTGTGAAAAGTTTGCCGATTGGAAAAGCTTTCCAGCTTTGGATATGTACCCAGGATACCGTTTGATGACCTCACAGGTATTCCTTTCTCATCGAAAGTGAAACATTCCGGAGAAACAGGTGGATTGTGCGAGCTGGAGTGACTCGAGTGTTGGACGCCAAGTCTCTTCCCGCGTACGACTTTTCCGGGTGACATTGTTTCCTGGAATGAGTCATTTCCGCACAGTGTTCGTCGAGTTGTCAGCCCACGATGCAACGTTACAGCGATTTCCGTTGCATCGGCCTCCCCCAGCGAGCCTTTTTCTCGGCCTGCTTCTTTCCACAGGTGCACGAGGGGGATCAATGATCCCCGATCTACTAGACCGAGGAAGAAGAAAAAAAACATACCAACCTGATCCATGAAAATCTGTGTGAACGAATTACAGCGCGGAGCAGGTAGATGCGCGCCTGTACGAGCGTGAACCCGGGGGGTTTTTTTTTTTATTCCACGGTAACAGGTACTTCGTGGCACAAAAAAAGATCGAGAGAGGGATCAAGCATAAATCCTGGGGCCGGTTGCCCTCTTTTGTGGCCTGCGTAAACTCATTGGAACGACCTCCACCCCTGTCTTCTTACCGTAGCTTATTTACGCTGTGGTGGCGTAGGACACTGCGAGTTTGTTTGTTGCGCAAGGGGAAAGTCGTCACGCGGTGGTGACTTTTGACGCGTGAATACTCGCCCTTTGTTCCCCAGTAGCCGCGAGGGTTCCTAACTCGGCTCGCCATTGCCCTTTTCCGTTCCCTGCATATGCATATATGCAAACATACGTATATCCTTTTTCCTGACTTTATTCATTGGCGTTGTTCCTTTCTCCTTGTCCCTGGCAGCTCCGAGGAGGCTCGAAAAAAGCAGAATGCCGTAACCCACGTCGTGGTAAGAGGGTCTCAACGAGCCGGCCTCAGCACCGCCAAATTCTACCTCTTTGACGTATCCAACGTTCCTGACATTTTCAACATCTCCGAAAGCTCGGGGGACTCTCAACACCTCCACGACCACAACCACTTTCCCGACATATCCACCATCTCCGAAACTTCCCCAATACCTCCAAAATCATCCACTTGTTCGACACATCCAACGTATCCAGAGATAACCGCGGGAAAAAAAACGTCCTTTGAGATGAGCCAATCGCTGACGGGCCCCTCGAAAGAAAGTTAAAATTGCAATTCGAGAAGTTGGCTCTATTGAAGAGAGAACGAAACATGGTCAACGATGAGGCTACCTGGCGTTTGCTTTTGTCATGCAAACGATCATTGTGTGCAATCGCTATATAAGAGAAGCAACACGTTACGACGACTTTGAAGGGACTATGTGGAATTTTTGAGGGTGGTTAAAATACTTTTGGTGTTCGTTCGTGTGTCCATTTATATGTATACACAATAGTGCACAGGATACACCGGCTACGTAACCTGACTGTTGGGTTGGCTCCCCAGCTTTCAAACAGCCCCAACGCGCTCACAATGGCCGCTGGGATAAAGAGGGAGAGGCGTGTGCACGGTGGTGAGAGAGCAGGTATGTGCCGCCAAGTGGAAAGGTAAAAAAGGTTCCCTCGTGAGCGAGAGCAGGTAGAACTTGTTTCGATTTCGATTCCAAAGGGCTCTCTCTCTCTCTCTCTTTCACCTTTCCTACTGCCTCTCTCCCTCCATTCGCTCCGTCTCACTTTGCTCTTTCCATCAATTCCCTGGTTTTACCCTCCGGCTCTTTCCACTCTAAAGCTAGAAGCGTCTTGCCCAGGAAGGGCCGGCCCTTCCTCTCAAAAAGCTGCAAACAGCGCCCTTCTCATTGCCAAGAATTCCAACCTGTTCAAGATCCTCAAGACCGTGACTCGCTTGACTTTCGTCTCAGCCGGGGAGTCCCTTTGGGTTCCATGCCCTTCCAAGGGCGCCACCGTTCAAGACAGGTGTATATATATATATATATATATATATATATATATATATATATATATATATATATATATATATATATACACACGCGTTGTAATAGCTGTGCGGAAAGCCCAGCTTATCAGTGGTAGGAATCGTACGTGCACGGTGATTGAGGATGTGCCGGTGGCTTTCCGTTTAGATGGTTATGCTCGGATGCCCAGCGACTTCAGGGGGGTTGCAACAGGTTGTTGGTGATGCTCGGTTTGTCTTCCTCCCACTTCTGATGCATTTCTCTAAAACCCTCACTCTCTCTCTCTCTCTCTCTGCCTGCATTCCCGTCACCTCCAAATTGATAAGTTTCCCTAGAATGTCTAGAAGGGCGAATACCCTTCTCTCAACCCTCTTCGACCATTTCCTACACCGATATCGCGTACAGCTGGGAGAGTTTCCTTTCCCACGGAGTAGCCCGGTAAACCGTCAAGCCCTTTGATTCATGCCCTCTTCGCTCTGTAATTTCGAGCCTCGTTTCGGAGACATCCAAGTTCTTGCAAGTCCCTTGGACTCGAGAGATCGCAGAGGGGAGGCTTTTCCTGCTCCAAGAGAGAGAGAGGGAGATGGAGAGATTGATCGTTTATGTGCAATTGCCAAGTTGAACAACTTGCCCGAAATAACCGCTACTTTACCTCGAGCCTTGCGCATTATTTTTCAATGCGTGTCGTTCGAGAGCGATCCTGACAAGAGAACGCGGGTGCAGCGTAGGAAAAAAAAAGAAAATAACAGAGCCCCTCGTGAATCGCCCTCGTGAATCAGCCCGATAATCACGTCTGGTTCTCGTCGCAACTAGGGGAACCTTTACTTTTGTGTTAATTGATACAAAACAAGGATGTGGTCCGCGCGAGGGTTCATTCAGAATCACCATGAGAGCCGCG
>OY723393.1:758756-847192 GCA_963210295.1 Ophion ellenae
GAGAAAATCGATTTTTTTAATTGCATTTTTTTGAAGTATAAGTATCTGAGAATATGTCCTGAAAATTTCAAGTCGATCCGAACAAAATTGACTGAGATATGCGCGTTGAAAGAGAAGAATTCGCGTTGAAGGAGCGTTGAAAGAGAAACTTTAAACGCGTTTTTCTCAAAATGGCATTTCTGAAGTCGGTGACCAAGATTACTCGAACACCAATGAACCGATCTTCTTGAAATTTTGCAGGCTCATTTAATACATAAAAATGTAGTCTTTAATCGTTCGATTTTTTTTCGGAATAAATGGCCGTTTTATAGCCAAAAACCGGCCGTTTTTTTTCGTTAAAATCGAACCATTAACTTTGACTGTCCGCCATTTTGTGAAAAATGAATATTTTTTAAAATCCTTAGATTAAAGACTAGTTTATACTTATATTTGACTAAATCCATCCGCATTTTTTTTTCAGATGATCCACTTCGCCGCAATGTCGGTCACCGCAAACCGTGTATATAAAAACATTATTTCATTGACGGCCATTTGCCACAAAACAATGTAATATTTTTCAATAAAAAAATTACTGAAAGTTCTTCAAGATGTGTTCTTTAAGATGGTATATTGATCGATCAAAAAAGTTTTGAAGTTTTCTTTAAAAAAAATTCATGAAAAAGGCCTTTTTTGCGCTACAAGTGGGGGTAACGCCTTAAGAGCATTAGATGACATACGGTCCGACGCTAGCGTTCACATGACAACACGGGAAATAATAAGTGACACGGGGCGAGGGTGAGATCACAGAAGACCAGGGGGGGGGGGGTCCGATAGCAGCGACGCATGTGGCGGCGAACGAAATAAAAAGTGGATCTCGCAACGGCGCCTCACGGCTCCATTGAAATTTGGCTTCGTTTCCAGACGTGTATGTAAGACCATGTTCACGGCTGTTTGAAATTACACGATTTTGGCGATTCCGGAATAGTGGGTAAAAGGGTCGAACATTCTTTCGCGAGTCCATCAAAATCCTTTTGAAAAGCCAACCTACAATTCCCTGTAGCCGAAATAGGAATGAAGCTACGGAAATATGAAATTGCGCATGTTCGGGGATTTAGCAAGAGGGGCCGGAAGGGTCGAAAAAACAATGTCGCCTCTCTCAACATATTTTTAAGTGCATATCCCGATGGGACGTTTTTTGCCGATCACGGAAGTGACAGTTTTGATCAAAGTCAACATTTTGGGGACGAACGAAGTGGCACATATAAGCGTCGATCAAATAAATCACCCCATGAGCGAAGCAGGCCCGTATAGCGGAAAACTATTTCTGTGGCCCAAAAACTGGCACACGCTGAGCCCGCCCGAATACGAATATAAGAGGCAAGCGAGAGAAGCCGCGCTCGCATATATATATATGCGTGTAGAACCGGAGGAGTAGGATATATTTCCTGCGCGCCGTGATACTTATAGACAGGCACCCCGTTCTATACGAGGCTCAAGCTATCGCGACTACCAAGGCGAGCTCCGTCCCTCTTACTCCTCCCCCCCCTCCCTCCTGTCCCTCTCGCCCTTCTCTCGACTCCGGCTTAAGTGGGTTGTGTGCTCGTCGTTCCTGATCCCGCGTCGTGTCTCCGCTCTCGCCCGTTCAACGGGATGAGTATATACCCCCTGCGCGTTCAACGACCCCGTCGTGTCGCCTCGTGTACTCCTCGCACGCATCCACGCACGTGACGCTGCTGGGACACCGAAGACGACGACGACGACGACGACGACGACGACGACGATGATGACGACGGCAACGACGGCAACGACGACGACGACAAGCCAGAGTCAAAAGAGGGAGATATAAGACTCGCGAGCAAAGGGAAAAAAGTCTTCAAAGCAAGACAGAGAGGGAGGGGGAGAAAGAAAAACAGAGGGGCCGAGGGGGAACACGAGGTAAAAGCCTGAGGGGAAAGACCAGAGAGGACCTCTTTCCCACTCGATTCTTTTGCCCATTTTTACCACCAGCCCTCGCCCCTTCACGTCCCACTTTCATGCTTATTATTATTATTATTATTGGTGGTAGTATTAATTATCATAATCCACAATTTTATGTTACATCACCTTTTGCCACAAGTATTTTTTTCCATAGCGCATAGATATATGTTAATCGATAAATCTCTCTCGCCGTATCTCTTTCTCGTTCACTCCGACTCGCGGGATGATTTTTATAACCGTTCGCTTAGCCACGAAACGGGAGTATGCAGCAAGGGAATTAAAAAGCTATACGCACCTGTGAAAATTAGTCGACAAATAAAACCAGCGTCTTTTTTTAAATTCACCTTTGGCTTTCGATATCCGCGACCGGGGAGACCAGTCGAGAGGGAGGGAGCGCGAGAGAGATGATCGAAACAAAAAAAAAACGCAACCCACATCTGTGTTTGTTATCCTACAACGTGATCATGTCCTCCATTTACGGCACAATATCGAAAACGTATTTTTGTAATATTTCTTGCTTTTTTACGTATAAGATATGAATACGACGTGTGTATGCGCTCGCACGATACGTCCACGACTGTCTTGGCTGATTCGTTCAATTGTGAAGAAAAAAAAATGGTGACACACCTGCGCGAGTGAATATATCGATACGGAGTCTTCGAACGAGAAAAATAAAGGAGCCAAAGCAGGGGACTGGCTACCGCTTTTTTCGTCTAATTTTATTCCGTGGCTTTTGTATATTGGAATTTTAGCCTTTCATTAACCGTCTAACAGCTTTGGAATGAATTTTGAACTTTGAATCTCCAGTTTGTGAAAATTATTAGAATTTTCGATCTTTTCTCGTGGCTCCATTGGAATACCTCGAATATATGTGTGTTTGTGTGTGTGTGTGTATTTACGTATGTATGCGCTTCAATAAATTAATAGCATTAAAATCAATTGCCGCGTGTCGAAGGTTGAAAGTGAATCGACAACGAGCCGGAACTGCTGCGGAGGAGAATCACGTGTGCAACCCTCGCAAACGAGGGGACAATAAGCGGCCAGAGTGCTAAGGGTGACACGACCGACTGAATAAAAAATATGTATATGTAGAAACATCCACGATTAAATTCAACCAGAGACGCGCTTCTCTCGGAAGTTACGACTTCCGGAAGTCGCTGTTGGGCACTAATGCGGCACCCGCGCGTTTCCTGCGCTCCGCGGATACACACTCCTTTGCCATTCACGCGTATGTCGGAACCTCCACGACCCTACATGGCCTCCCAGCTCTACACGAATACATACGTGTATATATTAAGGTTGTCCGGAAAACAAGATATCTTTTTTTTTCACCTTCCTACAGTCAAAAAAGTAGGGCTCACTTTTCGCGACAATTTTTTAACTACTTTTCTTTCGCTATGCGCCGGACGAAAAAAATCGTTGTTTTGGTTTGCCGTAGTTTATATATATATAAAATATGTAGTATGTGCGTTCGTGTGTGTGAGAAGAATGGAAATACTCGACAGTCTCCGAAGGATTCTTTTCACAATTTCTACTGAGCCGAACGAGTGGAAGAATTTCTCCACGAACGGAGTGCTTCTCCCGTGGCGGTCAAAAGAATAATAACGAAAAAAATTAAATTAAAAAAAAAAAGGAAACGTCGCGCATTATTTATCGTTAAAGCGTCGCAGGCTCGTTACGGCGATTGGACGTGAGCGTTCGCCATCCATTTTCGCAGTTTAAGAGCAGGACACACCGTTTTCTACGCCTCGTGGCTTTGTTTATTTTTTGGAGAAAAAAGAAAAAAGCCATACATGTGTTTCGAGGCACAATAAAAGAGTGAAAAAATAGGACGGGTTCACCGGTGTGTTTCGAGTTTACGTAAATGTCACGGAGAGTAGATGCATTATTGTGTACTTTGTCGCGGTCGTGTGTTTAGTCGAAACGCGCGTGTCGAAATCTCTCGCATCGTCTCTTACATTCGAATGCTCATCCTCATTTTCGACCTCGTCGTTTTTCTTCGTTTAATTTTTTCCTCGTTACTATTATTATCATTATTATTATTTTTCCGTCCTTTTTGTGAAGAGGCGGAAGAAGAAAATAGTCGGATTCTCTTTGAAAAACTTTCGAGCTCGAAGTTATCGGTTAATGAAAGATTCATTGGTGCATTCACCCTTTACCCCAATTGCTCGTTGCCCCCCTTTCCCTCCTCGCCGCTCTCTTGCCGCCCTCTCCCTTTTTCTCGCCTCACTCGCTCCCATCCGTCGCTGTGTTTTTCACAGTGGCTACGCTGGAAAGAGAATGAGTCGCATCGCGAGCGAGAGCGCGTTGTACGCGAGAGAGCCTTACGAGGAATAGAAGCGAAGACGCGGTTGGAATGGGGCGCGGCGCAGGGAGCTGGGCAACTGTTAACCGAACAGTCGAAGAATGAGCGAGACGGAGAGGGGGCGTGAAAAAAAGTCGTGGAGCGAGATAAAGCCCGGAGATCGAGTATGAGAAGGTAAAAGATAGGGTGAGGCTTTCTCACTCCCCCCCCCCCCCCCCCTGCCCCGCTCTCCTGTATGTATACTAGCTCTAGGCCTAGGCGAGCCACCAGCGTAGAGAGAAAGGAAGCAACTATCTGACGCGTTCTTGGACTTGGTCGCGTCTTCGTATCGTGAGCTCCTTACAGTGCATTGCCTTTGCGATCCTCTTAGCTTCTTCTCTATGTGTGTGTGTGCGTGTGGCGAAATATTGCTTTTTTCCAATGAGTTTGTCAAAAAAAGTCGTTTATGCAAATGAGAAAAATACGGGATCCGTACCGGAAGCAAAAGTAAACCTTTCCAAGGGTTTTTTCGCAGATTTTTTTACGTTTGCTAAATACATGCATATACTTACAGACACACACACACACGCACGCACGCACACATATTTTTGTACACACTAGCATTTGGCCGCGACTTCGCCCGCTCTGTACCGGTTGAAATAGTTATTCTGACTTTTTAATATATTTATATTCCATATATACTGACTTTTTGTCCCTTACGTCTTTATTATAAGTATAGATAGGTTGTGTACTTACTTACTAAAATTTCATTGGAAATCAAATTGATCTTAACTTTACTGAATAAAAAAAAGTCCTCAAATGAAACCGTTGAATTTTGGATAATATGTTATTTTACGAAATGAGTTGTCCAAAATTAAAATTGAAACGATCTTACCAAATTTCATAAGCCACTACGTTTCGCGTTTCTCTTTCTCCCCGGTCGGTTAAAATAAAATGATTTTCTCGGTTGGTTACTCTAGAGCAGGCCACCATGCGAAAGGCATAGGGCGGCAAAAACTGCCCGAAGAGCGTTGTGAGGGGTCGCGCAGTGACCCCTGAATAACCTCGTACTTGAGAAAACAGCGTGCAACAATGATATCGCGATCTATTTTATTATTTTAATTGCACGAATGTGTCGCTTCGCCTTTGTTCGTTGCACTTTCAATTACGCGAATGTGTCGCATCGCAAACAAACTTATGTAGGGTGAATAGTTTTTAGATTATTGGTCAACTTATACTCGTTCTATTTAAATGAAACATATACCATTATCTTTGTAACATTTTAAGCTGTACAACAGAGATAATCATATTTCATTCAGTTCAGTAGTGCTTAAGTGATGTGAGGACATACAGGCAGACAGACTTTACAGCTTTATAATATTTTAAAATTATGTTTTATTACGTCATCAACATGTTTTATATTACTGTACTATATTATATTCTTGCTCGTGCTATTACTGTCCGATAAAAAAAAACAATAATTACAATTATAATATAAGTGATAATGTGTAATAAATAAATAATATTATAAATAAATAATGCAATTTAGTATTTTATATAAATTGTGTTACGTAATAGGTGATGATGAAACAATATCATTTTGTGGTAATTGATATATTATTTTATACGATATTACTAAAATTGTCTTTGCGAACGTCAAAAGTTCCCAAAAACTGTCCGATTCTTCTTCTGAGTCGAGGGAGCCAGGCGAGAAAGAGCGCAGTAAAGAAAAAGTTGGTCGCGCGGGTATCGCGCTGTCTCGATAGCCGCCCCCTTGAGATATGGAAAGAAAACTTTGGTTTTGTCAGGCGGTCTTGAAACTAAGTAAAATACTACCCAAAAGTCATTGGTGAACTGAACGTTGAAATGTGGGGTATGAAAAGCCGACGAGATGAACGGAGGGTGAAGACAGAGAGAGAGAGAGAGAGAGAGAGAGAGAGAGAGAGGAGAGAGAGAGAGAGAGAGGCGGGGAGAGAGAGAGAGAGAGAGGGAGAGAGAGAGAGAGAGAGAATTGTGAATGACGACGAGAGGAAATAAGATAAAAGAAAAGATTCGTCGCTCGATGGGCTCGCTTGCGAGTCGAATACTTGTGCCTCTCCCGTTCCCGCCTCCCTTCCTGCGAAACACGCGGAAAGTGCGTGCGGGATCGCGTAAGTGCACCCCGAGAGAGCTGGCTCTCTTTTGCAGTCGAGGATATCGCGCTCCGCAACCGCCGCGAAAGCGAGAGAGAGAGAGAGAGAGAGAGAGAGAGAGAGAGAGAGAGCAGCGTTTTACTGTAAAGGTAAAAACGAGGAAGAGAGAACACCTTGGGGCGCAGTTTAAAGTCGAAGAAAGAGGTAAAAAGAATAGAGAGAGAGAGAGAGAGACGCGGTACGGGTTTGTGCTCCTTTCCCCTCCCTCTTTATCGGCCTCTCTCGCTCGCGCCCTCACGAGACGCCTCGCTCTTACGCTCTCCGTTCCGAACGGTGAAAGTCTCGTCGACTGTACACCGACCCGTGTCCGCGCGAGGGTAACGGTATTATCGCTATCGTCTCGATTCCCCTCCACGCTCTCTCGCCCTTACGATTTTTCGAAGCGCTCTCTCTTCCTTGCGTCTCTCTGTCTCTCTGTCTCTCTCTCTCTCTCTCTCTTTCTCTCTCTCTCTCTCTCTCTCTCTCTCTCTCTCTCTCTCTCTCTCTCTCTCTCTCTCTCTCTCGCTCTCGTTTTTTCCATCGCTCTCCTTTTCTCGGTATATTATTTATTTACTCGTCACCGGGACACCTTGCGCCCGCTGTTTTACACAGCTGCAAAAACCAACAACGTCAATATGCTTTTGTACGATTCAAACGAATCAATTGCAAGAGTGTAATGGCGGATGAGTCGCTCCAAGTGTACATATTTGGTTATCCAATATCCACCAAAGGACAGTATTTTTTGTCCCGCCGCGACTCCAGGACCCGCGTCGTTTACATTACGATGAACAACGTATTTCAACGAGAATTTGGAAACGGGTGGGTGGTTCAATCTCTACGATCGGGCTGTCTCTCTCTCTCTCTCTCTCTCTCTCTCTCTCTCTCTCTCTCACACACACACACACACACACACATTAATTTTGTGTCCCTCCCTAGGTCGTCTCGTTCAGCGTTTAATCGTTCGCACCGTTGCACATTCTCCCTCTCGCTCACCGACTCTCTAGCCTACCTATCTGTCTCTCTCTGTCTCTCGCGCGACACACATACACACGCGCGCGCGCGCGCACACACACACACACACACACACACACAAACACAGACGCACGGCCTCCCTCAACGACGGCTCGTAAGAAACCAAATATAGTCAAGAAGGGGAGTTTCGAGAAAGAGTACGTGCGTGGTGTGCCACGACGAGGTGATTCCCGAGACGCGCGTGGGTGTACACCCGATTCTCCTCGCGAGCAGCTTGACCGAAGTCTTTGGACGCCCCCCGCGATAAAAATCCGCGCTTTCCATTATTTTTTTTTACTCGTGGCTTTTTTCATTGTGATACGGGAGGAAGAAGCAAAGTTTCAAACAATTGGCGGTTATCCCCCCCCCCCCCGCCCCGCCGCAGTTCCTCAATCAGGACCATCGATTATTTCAACGAATCTCATGTTTGTGCTTTCCACCCATTTCAGAAACACCGCAACAAACAGCATTAAGCAGCCGCCATACTTCTCTTCATTCGATATTAATATGCAAAAAGAGATATTTCAAATCAAATCCTCGCGGATTAGTGCGGCAATGCAGGTTAGTTGTCGCAAGCTGAACAAAAAAAGTTATTGATAACGTCATATGACGAAAGATGCTCAAACTACGACGCCATCGGCTACTCCGCAGTGGAGTGAATTCCCGCGAAAAAGTGTCTTGTGGTCCCATCCGACGGACGATGCTCGAACTACGACGCCATTGATTATTCCGCGGCGAAGAATGTTGTCACCGAGAAAAGTGATCAGTCCCGCCATTCGACAGACGATACTCGAACTACAACTGCATCGACTACGCCGCGCCAAAAAATATTGACCATTGAAGTGTATAATGGCGCCATCCTACGAACAATGCCCAAAGTACAGCTCGATTGGCTACCTCGCGGCCTACTAAAATCTCGCAGAACCGAGACTTGACGTCATCGCCCAGTCGCAGCTTCCGGCGCGATGTGCAAAGTACGAATGAAACGTCGCCATGCGTAACAACACAATTGGTTTTTTTTCGCAACACTTGACGCGGCGCATTTTTGTCCCTACGATCAAACTTGGCGATGCGAAATTTTCCTGTACATGGAAATTTCGCCGGTAGTACGAAAAGCTACGTGTAGATGTCGAAGCAATTTGAGCGCCTACAATTTGATCGAAAGCCGCGAGATAAATCTCGCGCACACAATGACTCTTATCAATATTTTCTCGAGACAAAGGTTATCCGACGTACCCTATACGGATGATTCAGGATCCAAAGCGTCGTATTATCACAGCTCCGGATTCGCGTGTTAATTATCCCGATAATCGCCGATGCCTCGCGCAAGATGGCGTACCACGAATATTATCAGCCACATAATTCTCCTCTCCCCCGCGCTCCTCAAGCCGCCCCTTTTGACGTGTAGAAACCACTGTGCTCCTGGCGCATTTTATTCTAATTTATTGTATACTACCGCTGGACAATCGGTATTATCGTTGCCGTTGCTCTGTGATATGACGCGTTTTTGTTCGCTAAAGTGTTTGTGACGCGGCGCAGTTTCGATGAACTTATAGAATCGCATTGAACGTAAAGGAACGAAAAGAGAAACAAGAGAAAGTAGCAATTCGTCGTGGATCTTCGCGGGCAGAAATAATGGTAACGTGGAGAATGCCTCGGCGAGCCGCTCTCGTCGGGACACTGTTACTCGGACTTGTCGTGAGTACCGACTCTTCCAAGGATTATTCGCCGAACAGTGATGCGATAACCAAGGTCGAGCGGCAAATCGACTTCCCGGTTGCATGGCGTTATCGCGAAGATAGCTTGACATCGTCGCCCTCCAGGTACAAGAGGAACAGCGAGATCACCGGCAATGAGATTGCCCAGGAGTCGAAAGCGGCTCTCTCCATCCAAGATCCCAAATGCCGCGACGAGTTGAGACAACTGTGCGGCGATCTCGACAACAACGAGGACAATCTCTTTGTCCTAGCGTGCGTTCGGACCTTTAAGGTAAGCTTGCATCAACCCCTGGAGCGGTTACTTCCTCTGAGCGTAGTCTCAATGTTCCTGCTTATCCTGTTCATTTTAGCCGAGCGAAACAAAGAAAATGGACAATGATTGTCAACACGCGATATGGAAGCATATACTGGAAGTTACGAGCAACGAAAATATCCGCAAGCTGGCGTCCAAGGCTTGCGGCACAGAGCCTAATGAGCTGGGCTGCTCGACTGAGATCGACGAACCCGGCGCTTATCTAACTTGTCTGATAAAGAAGCGTGACATCGCGAGGGAACCGTCATGCGTCGCTTTCATACAACAGTTGCGATGGGTGGCCGTGAGTGACTTTGGCATCCTCACTCCGATGCTGAGCGACTGTCACGACGACATAGAGAAGCTCAAGTGCGGCAGAATCGAGATAATCGGCGATCAGACGCAGGGCGAGACGCTCAACTGTTTGCAGAGCAGGGTCGACGAATTGGAGCCACGCTGCAGAAAGGGTATACAAGCTATGTCCGCCATCCAAAGCGACAACGTCAAACTCGATCGCCAATTGTATCTCGCTTGTACGCGCGATCATGTGAGATTCTGCGAGTCGGTTAGACCCGGCAGCGGTCAAGTTTACAAGTGCCTCATGCGATACAAAGCCGATAGAGCGATGAGCAAACAGTGTCGCGATCAACTGACCAAACGCGAGAGGCTCATAGCCTCGGATTATCGCGTGAGCAAAGGCCTCGCGAGAGCCTGCAAGGACGACATAAAGAACAATCATTGTCGGAGATTCGTCTCCGAAGACAAGGAAATACGTCTCGCGCAGATATTGCTGTGTCTGGAGAGCGTAGCCAAGAACGGCAGTAAGATCGATCCCGAGTGTCAACTCGAGATGTTCGATCATCGTAAAATTCTCATGGAGGATTACAGACTCTCGCCCGAGATCGTCAACGGCTGCGCACGGGATATACCGACTTTCTGTCGAAATCTGGAGGTCGGCGGTCGTACGATACACTGCCTCATGGAGCACACGCGAGCGAGGAAGAAGAAGAGGATATCCGCCGAGTGCCAGAGAGCCGTGAGTGTCAAGCTTCCTACGAGGGACAGTATTAATTTGATAAGTTTCCAAGGGTTTACCTCATCCCTTGTACATTGTCTGTTTG
The DNA here is from genome assembly GCA_963210295.1 of Ophion ellenae. NCBI lineage: Eukaryota > Metazoa > Arthropoda > Insecta > Hymenoptera > Ichneumonidae > Ophion > Ophion ellenae. The sequence goes on from OY723393.1 coordinate 769,310, forward strand.
AGTTGACTTCAAAATAAATATATCGTGGACAGGTTAGAAAGAAAAAGTCACCTGCTACGAAGAACACACGCCAATGATACTCTTCTTTTCTAGCTCGAGACACTGATAGAGGAAACCGACGCAGGCGAGGATTGGCGAATCGATCCAGTCTTGAGGGAAGCCTGCCGACCGGTCGTCGACGTCGCCTGCCGCGACGTAAGACAGCCGTTTTTTTCAGACTTTCTCGTTAAGATATATGTGTTTCCATGAGGGAAACAATGCGAAAATGCTATTTACCAAGAGGATGATAGATGCGTGCGTGGGTGTATGTGGCGAGCACGGAAAATGTGTGCGAAATATTCTCTTCGTACGCAAGTTATCCAATCGAATGAGCTTGGGCCCTTTGAGCGCAGGTACCGGGCGGTGACGCGAGAGTAATCTACTGCCTGATGGACAAACTCGGCACCGACAAAATGACCGAAGCGTGCGAGGCCGCGGTAATACAGATCCAATACTTCGTCGTACGTGACTACAAGCTCGATCCCCAGCTGTACCGGGCATGCAGATCAGACGCGGTGCAATACTGTCACGCGAAGAAGGCCTGGCACGACGACGGGACGCGTATGGACCCGGAAACGGGCCCCCTCGTTCTACCGTGTCTCTACAGATACGCGTCCCAGCCGCGCAAGAATATGACCCTGCGGAGCGAATGCCTCGACGAGATACGCCGGGTGATGAGGCAGCGAGCGATCAGCGTCGACCTGCAGCCTGAAGTCGAGGACGTCTGTCTCGACGAGCTCGCCACCTTTTGCTACGACAAGCCTCGCAAGGGAGAGGAAGTCCTGTGCCTTCAGGACAATCTGGAAAAGTTCGTATATCCGTTCGAAATAATAAAAATCCATGCATCGTATTGTTGCCGCTTCGAGATATGAAAGTGATGATCGGTTCTGGGAATTGCATTAATCGAACCGCCGCTGTCTCTTCGCAGTCTGAGCCCCGAGTGCAAGCAAGCGGTGAGCAATCTGACGGCCGAACAGGCCGAACGGGTCGATCGAAATCCCGTTATAATGGCGGCGTGTCAACGAGTCATGGAACATCACTGCGGCGATGTTCTCAAGTTCAGCAGGGACGAGGGCGACATGATGGACTGCCTGATCGACCACAAAAACGATCTCGATTCCCGCTCCGATTACAAGTGCAAAGCCGCAGTCGAGCACTTTCAGCTCATATCCCTCAAGAGTTATCGTTTTACTTACAAATTTAAGGAGGCTTGTCGACCCCTCGTGATGCGCCACTGTCGCGAGTAAGAGGCAACTTGGATCGTAACCATTTAACGAACTTTGTTTTTCTTCATCTTCAATTATTGCAGATGGTGTTGAGAAATAAATTTTTGAACGTCGGTCGCTTCCTCGCATTTGCAGATCAACGACGAAGGTCGCGGTGATCGAGTGTCTCAGCCAAATCGTTCAGGACGACGTGTTGAACGACAAGCAACCGAGGATACCGAAGGAGTGCAGGCAACAGCTGCGGATGCAGTTGTATCAGCAACGCGAGAACATCCGCTTCGATCCGGTGTTGCAAAAAGCATGCGCCGCTGATATAAAGCAATTGTGTTACAAAACCGAGCCCGGCAATTCGCAAGTCTACGAGTGTCTTGCAGCCCAAAAGACCAAACTGAAAGACGAGTGTCATCGCCAGCTCTTCAAGATTCGACGCCAAGAATTTCAGGACAGCTCGAGCGACTTTATGCTCTTGAATTCGTGTCGATCAATGATACGACAATTCTGTTACGAGTACGATCGTTCCCAGGCACTTGATTGCCTCAAGACTCACAAGGACGAGGCGACCTTCGACGAGAAATGCAAAAATATGGTTATACGACGTATGATCGAGCAGAACACCGATTACCGTTTCAACACGGCACTCCAATCGGCATGTTCACGCGATATCGCCAATCATTGCAGCGACGTACGTTTTTTTTTCAACCTCGACGTTCTAAAACCTAAAAGTCTCCAATTCAAAAAATGTTTTATCCGTATGAAATTAAAGTTTTTTATTTTTCCATATACTTGCGCAGGTATTGAAGAACAGGCCACAGGACAAAGAACTCGAGGGCAAAGTCATTACGTGCCTCAAGATCCAATTCCGTTTGTTGAAATTGACGCCCAAGTGCGAGCAACAAATGGTTCACATACTTCGTCAAACGGCCCTAAATTATCACCTCGATCCCCTGCTCTCGACGCTGTGCGCTCACGAGGTGCGTGCATTTTCTCTCTCTCTCTCTCTCTCGCGCGCTCTCTCTGTCTCGCTCTCTCTCTCTCTCTGTACACGAGAAATCCCCGTCCCAATTCTACATATTTCTGGGGCGTTTTTTCACTCCATCAGATAATGACGATTTGTGGAGGGGACGACAAGGACCCCGGCTCGGTCGAGGAGTGCCTCAAAACGGAATTCAACTCCGACAATCCCGACATGAGAGAGGAATGCCGAGTCCAAGTTGCCGATCTCATAGAGGAGTCGAGAGCTGATATAAACGTCGATCCGTTGCTTCTGAAAGCGTGCTCCATCGATCTCAAGAAATATTGCAGCGACGTGCAACAAGGAGGCGGTAGACGTGAGTTGCGTTTCGTCTTTTTTTAAATTTCATTATTGCTGAATTTGTAAAATCGAGTATTTTAAGAGGTACAATAGTTTCTATTTTTTGTACAATACCGTCAACGATATACCTTTCTCAATGGTAAAATAAAACACTTGGTTTTTTGACCGCTCAGATATTATGTGCCTGCAAACTATGTTGGACGAAAAAAAATCTCTGCAGCCGGATTGCTACAAAATGCTGACGACGAGAATCGAGATGTTCAAAAACGCTGCAAAAGTGAGTAGAATTAGGCAATATACATTATATATTCATAAACGGGACGTTAACGCTGCGATCCTCGTTTCAGTTGGTCGAGCCACCGAAGACCATCGGTGATCTCTACACGACCGTCAATCGTTCGCCGGCCCGGCGATACTTCATCGTACTGGCGATCTCGATGATCGGCACGATTTTCATAATGGGTCTTTTCTGCGGCAGAGTTACGAGGCGCACCATGATGATGAAGAAAAAGTGACGTTCCAAATCGTCAAGCAGGCCCGCACGAATTTAAGAGAGCGAGACAAAGAGCCCAACGGCACTATGTCCCGATGTTTATATTTATGAGCAAAGCTCATTTTTGTGTGGCTGTGTGCCAGTAGCGAGACAACAAATAGGAAGGAATTCCTCATCGGGAACACGGGAAGCGTGTATGCAGATTTTTAAACTTATTGGGTTAGACCTTGATCGTTTCATTCTTTGTGACTCGCAGAGTCGTATCTCGCGAAAGAAATTTTGTACAACCTTTTTATACTGCGAAAATTCAAGACGAGTGTGAAAAACCAAGCAAAAGAGAAAGAAAGAAAAAAATGCCAAATTCGGAAAATTAAAAAAAAATCGCACTCATTCCGTAGTATGTACACACGTCTTCGCTCGCGGGCACTTGCAAGTTACACACACATACACGAAGCCACAGAAAATATGTACAAAAGTAGCACGTAAAAAAACTTATATCTATGTATGCCAGAACAGAGTACGGCGAAATGTTTGATTACCACCATGACTCGAACCCGGCCGTGGATCAATCCCCATCACCCAAAATTCTCACTCTACCGAACGTAAACTGTGCCGGCAAAAACCGTGTGAACGAAAAAACAGTGTTGGCGCAACTAAGCGTAGACACGCGAAGAAATAAAATAAAAATCATGTAAATATCATTATACGGTGTGTGGCTCTATGGAAAAGTGAGATGTTATTAAAGAATCATTGAACCACAAACAAACTTGCGTTTCAAATGTTCCCTGCATCGTTTAGATGATTAGCAATGAGCTTGCCAATCGTCGTCTTCAAAAAACGGAAATAATGTAGGTACGCATACATACAGGGTGTCTCAAATGTCACGCAACATTTAACTTTCGCGGCTTATGCATATTGTTTCGTGACATTTGGGACGCCCTGTACATACACACACACACAAAGCATCTGCTATATAGACAGTGCATGAATTCGATTTCTTAAAATATTATTCGGCGAGTCTGTGGAACATTTTCAGTATATCTATACGTATAATGAAGCTGTATGTTCTCGTATCACTTAAAAACTACTGAACCGAATGAAATATAGTTTTCTCTGTTATATAGCTTAAAATGCCTCGAATGTAATGGTATATGTTTCATTTGAATTGACCGAGTATAAGTTGAGCAATTGATTGCTCTATAACAAAACGTCATCGAGAGAGAAGTTCTGACGGGGTGAGACGGTGTTCATACCGCCGATATCACTCATTAGTGGCTGGAGTCGACCTACGAACAGCATGCTTCTCGCAAGGTCAGCTGTATTTCGCCTGCCCTAGAGTAACCAACCGAGAAAATCTTTCTACTTTAACCGACGGGGAAGAACGAAAAACGTAAAACGTAGTGAATTATTAAATTTTGTAAGATCGATTAAATTTTAATTTTAGATAACTCATTTTAGGAAATAACATCCAAAATTCAAAGGTTTCATTTTAGTACTTTTCAACTTAGTAAAGTTAAGATCAATCAATGTGATATCCATTGAAATTTTCGTACGGAACTACTCAATCTATCTATACTTATAGTAAAGATGTAAGGGACAAAAAGTAAGCATATAGGGAATATAAATTTTTTTAAAATAAGCAAGGTGCGTTATCAAAAACTATATGCTAGATAGTCAGTATAACTGTTTTAAGTGATACACGCGGGCAAAAGCTAATCTTACATAAGATATTTGAGAACTTAACCATGTGCGAGTCGGGCCTCGCTCTATTGGGGTTCCGTACATATCCAATCAACTTTTTTTAACACTAGATATTTCATTAGGTAATGCGCTCTTCTGTCTTAGGTCTTAGGTAGCACGAAACTGGAGCCATATGGGGTGTTGATAACTAAAGAAAGCTGCGTATACTCCTGCTGTAAGCTAACAATGAAAAGATAGAACATTATTGTTATTTCAATATGTTTAATACGAAATGACCGATTTTTGGAGTCGGTACCAACTAATTGCCAATATTGTCACATTTTTTGAGTAAAAAAGGAGGCGAAGAACAATAAATGAAATATACGATCTACAGTATTTTTAAAATTTGCAATCTTTTGTCTTCTGTAACGTCAATCTTTCCTTCTTTGCTAGCACCGACTCCAAAGATAAATCTTTCGGTATAGTAAATATTCGAATAACAATAATTTTATATATTTTTATTATAAATTTATTGTATTATGTATACGATAATTGATCATATATACTACATTATGAATCGGCATTTATATTGTCTATAAACTACATTATTATATATACCACATTATGAATTACCGTTTTCAGTATTTGTTATTTAAATGCAGTATATGGTACATGATATACAAAAATTCTAAATACCTAACTAGTTTAACTTTTTAGACAGACCTCGTAAATTTTTTTCTAAAACCTAAACGTTTTACTTTTTATTACTTAGCGTCAGGCGCTGCCCCGTCTTTTGATTTATCGCATATTTTTGTTATTCATTCGTTTCTCTGTTGGTCCATTTTTTGTTGTCGTTTGTTCGTTTAACATGAATGTAATCTTTATTTGTTTGTGCGTTTGCTCATTGTAATTAAATAAATAGCGTAACGCTCAATAGTTTGATTTCTATTCTACACTTCAAGCTAACGCGTGTCAGAACTGGCGTAAGATACTTCCCATAAAATACGACTTTTGTACTTTGTTATTTATTTTAATAAATAATAAATTAAATGTAGTTAAATAGCATGAATTGCAAAGCACATTTTACTGTTTTATCATTCTTATATACATATCCAATAAAAAAAAGTCCATTCCAAGTTTTGAAGGCATTGATATCTTTCATCCGCGTCGTGGATTTGGGCAGCAGGAGCTCGGTAATTATCAGGAGCACATGACAACGAAGGAGGTTGCACGAGCGACCGTAGCGCACGAGCGGCCGTAGCGCACGAGCAAGCCAGCGCAATCTAGCATTTCCCTATGGTAACCGCATCGATGAGCAGCGAGTTGTATTAGGATAATACGGTAGGTAAGGTAGGCACGCTATCGGTGACGCTACCTCCTGGCTGCTTCTGCGCTCCCGATACAAACTGAGATTTTTCAATACCGTAATATGGCTGTCCAGGCCGCTTGCGCGAGTTTGGGAATTACGGCATGAAAACTCGGTTTCTATCAGGAGAACATGCTAGGCGATGAGGTATCTCGAGTTTACCCCCTGTACCTTCACGCTACTTCTGCACTCTTGATACAAACCGAGATTTTCTTAACCGTAATATGGCTGGCTTGAGGGTGCTGGCGGCAGCAGAGATAGCAACGCAGCTCGGCGTATCAGAAGAACCATAGAAGAACCAAGATAAGCGAATAGGTGTTCGGTCGAGCAGCGACCTCTTTGCTATTCCTGTTCTCCTGATACGAGAGGACATTTTTCTCGGCCGCGACAGGGCGAGCTTGAACGTCGTTGACGCGGCGGCCGCGCGCAGCACTGGGGCTCGTTGTATCAGGGTAACAGGAGAGGCGAGTAGGTACTCGATCGGTGGCGCAACTTCTTTCATACTCTTGCGCTCCTGATGCTTGCTGATATTTCTCTCGACCGCATCATGGCCGATTCAAGCGTTGTGCATGGATTAGTTGGTCAACTACTCGGTCAACTTACGCAACCCGTCGGTTTCTTGTAATTTAACCCACTCATTACTTTTCACTCTATGCCTAATTTTAGGGAAAATTTCTAAGTGGGCACGAATAACTCGATTCATCTGGTATTTTTATTCATATTTTGGTTTATTTGTTATATATATTGCTTATGTACAATAGTTATGACAATTTTTAGAGACAGTAAGTGAAAATTAGAAGAAAAAAAACATAAAAATCACGTCGCTGTCGTGTTTGCAATGTGTTTGTTGTGTGTTCGCTTATTGTAATTATAATTATAAATACATAGCGTACTGCTTCGAGGAAAATCCGATGACAAGTATTTTCAAATTATTATCGAAGAAATGTACAGACGATTCTCTTTATAATTTTAATTGTCCTACTTGTTTTAATTGATACGATGAAACTGCACAAAAATTATATGAAAATACGAAAAAAAAGAAAGACCACATTCTATTTTATTATATTACAGACAATGCACCTTGTTCATTTTTATTACACGAATACTGGCAGATCGGTGCATCTACTGGTATAATGGCAGATCGGCGCAAAGCGACAGAAGCGCCGCATGGTTCGAACCCAAATGCCCTACAATTTCAATTTCTCGAGAAGCTTCCGAGTTTCGACCATCAACGCGACATTCCTCTCGAAGCATTGAAAAAGAAAACAAATAATAAACAGGAATATAAAATGCTCAGAGCTGATATTTAATTATTCTGTATTATCGCAGCCTCCCTCGTATCCTCATACTCATGGACGTTATGCAAATCCAGAGACTTTAATTCTCGGGTATACCCGCGCGCCGGAATTGAGAGAAAAATAAGTAAGAAAACACGTTCAAGGTTGTCGTTGACTGGAAGAGCAAAAAACAAGGCCCGCTGCGTACGCGCGACAGTGCACACGATGCGTACGTTACGAGGGGGAAAAAAAGAGAAAAAAAAGATACAGCGCGTCTACGGTTTTTGAACGGCGTGCACAAAATTCTACCGTAAATTTACATGGAAAAATAGTTATTGCCGATTTTTGGAGTCGACTGTTGATCGCCACTAGTCGCATTTTCACAGTTATGCGCAGTGGTATTGCTATCTCGAGCGATAGCTGTGTCGTGCTTGATATTTTCATCGCTTTTTCTTTTATTATAACGGAGTAAGAATCGCGCGTGCCTTGGCACGCGCGCTGATACATGGCGGCGAATGTGGGTTCTCGGAAATGATTTTTTTATTCGCTCCGCTTCTCACATTCCTTTGATTTTATTTTACCGCGTATTCACGTGTCGTTCCACCAGTTCGATAATGATATCGCGTTTCCTGTATTTCCGCGATGTTCTTGAGCAGAAAAAGCAGATAAAAAACCCTTTAAAAATGCGCGTTTTTAGACGAGGTTCCGCAAAGCATTGATCGTAGTACCGGCGAGAACACCGAGATGTCAGGTCGCCCCACATTCGTTCGAGATGCGTGAGTGATCACGAGAATATAATGGTTTGACGTTTGTATTGTTTTGGAAAAAGGACGCCTCGCTACTTCAACGCATCGAACAACCGCGAGTGCGCGTAACTCTCCGTAATAAGAGTTATTTGATCCTTGGATGAGGTTCGTCGTGTCGTCGAGTGTACCGCGTTGGAGAAAGAAAAAGCGCGACGAACGCGCGGCCTCGTTCAAGCGATCGTGTCAGTAGCTCGCCGAGCGAACGCGTGAGGTACGTGAGAGCGCGCAGTTCGCTCGCTCGTGTGGTGCGAAAAAGAGAAACGTACTGTGCCGAGTGAGAGAGAGAGAGAGAGAGAGAGAGAGAGAGAGAGAGATCAGGAATAGGAGACTCCTGTACAGAAACGCCGCGCGCCGCCAACACCCATCGTATGATCGGGCTTCACGGTGTCTCGAAAAACAAAAATAAATCAAGCCAAGGAACAATGGCCGTGTGACAGTAGGTGTGGTTCGATCGAGCGCCATCCGGGGGACTTATTAAAGAGAAGAAGAAAAAAAAGAAAAATCCGTAATAGTCCTACGCATATACGCGTGTAAATATGGAGACGAAAAAAATGAGACTTTGGTATTCGTTGGACGTCAAATTCCTCTGACACACGTATACACGACCGAGCGAATTCTGAATATTATTTTAATACCTTACATATACCTATGTATATGTTCATACGCATACACGCGGCTATCCACGAACCTTTTGTGTACTCCTGTTTCGGGGACCCTCAAACCCCCACGATATAGCTCCAACGATATAGTATTATTTCTATGCATGTTTACTCGATGAAAAGGTAGATGATTCAGGTTGAATCGTAACCAGCTGTGTCGAGATAGTAAATGTGATATTGACCCTCCCCGGTCCCCTCGTCATCAGTGTTTCATGCGTTCTACAAGCATATACGCAAAGTGCTCTTTCCTTCTCTCCTTATCCCCCCGTATCGCTGATCGAGATACTTGTCCGTTTGACGCAGGAGAGAGAGAGAGAGAGGTCCCGATACCCGGGACCGTCTCGTGAGAGCCTTAAGGAAAAAAAAAGACGCGAAAACGTCCGCGCTGCCATTTTGGGCTTTCGCGGTGAGGCCTCTCTCTCGCTACCGCCAAATTTGCACTAGCGGAAAGAGAAAGAGAGCGAATAATACGAGACAACACGTACGAAGGTGGGAGGAAGAATGAACGCTCGCTGAAGAAACGCGAAAGGCCTCCGAAGCTACCGTTCGCAGACGGCAGACTGCGCGCGTGTCGCCCGCGCGTAATGTGCCTCGCCGTCGCGCGGCGTTGCGATCTTCGGGAAGGAGCACCGCGAGTTCAGTATATCCGCGGCGGTCCGCGGTAACGCAAGCCACTTTCTGAGTTATCTCGCCTAAAGTACTCGCGTCTGTAAACCTTTTTTTTTTACATCCCCGGTGGCGAGTCGGTTTTTTTTTCCTTGTGTTTTTGCGAAAGTAAATTTAATTGTGAAAAAGTAAAAGTTTTACAAAGTGTGATGCGAGCTCGTTGGCGGAGTGGCAGCTTCGTTTTTTCGAGGATCGTGCTGTGACAAAGAGAGAGAGAGAAAGAGAGGGTCGTGAGTGAGAGTGGATTCGGTGGGCGCGTGTACACAAAGCTGGATATACGTAGCTGATTGAGTGATAAGCGTGTGTGCGGTGCATGCATGCGTCGTGCGTCGAGGCTGTGCGGCCTGGCACAATCGGCATCATACTGTCGTCGTGGTCGCTTAGGAGCCGAATTTTCGGCATCGTCCACGGCAGAAGCCGTATCGACACTAGCCGCCGCGGCTTCGTTATATTCGGCGGCTGTGAGGAGCAAAGAAGCAGCGGTGGTGGCGGAGGAGAAGGGGGCGGAGAGGTTAGAGGAGGTGGAGGAACAGACGGCGGCGATTTTAGCCTGCTCGTCCGCGGTATTCACGATTGGTCCCGAGTCACGACCAACAAATGTTTTAAATGGACGCATCGTCCATTATCACTCAAGTGTCGCGGGATGACGAGCTAGGCCACTTCAATAACGAGAAAGGTAAGGTTGGTTTCTTCGCACACGCGTACGCCACCGATAAATACGTGAGTTTGACCAACATTCTTGCATATGTGCTGCGCGAGAAGCATTCGCTCCTTTCGGAACAACGTCAGCGTAATCTTTTCTTTTGCCATACTTCGCGGTACATCGGACAGGGAAGGGGAAAGTCTCGGCGGCTTTGGACTTTCGGCCAGACACGCAAATAGATCCAGATTCCGAAATTACGGAGACTGCACTGTGCTGCACCTGTTACCGATTCTTTCTTACCATTTTATACCTTTTTGTCGCTTTATCTTCGCCTGTCCACTTTGAGCCTCGCCTAGCTCGCCAGCCCCCGCTCCAACTTCTTTGCTTCTCAATCTCTCGCCATCTCTATACACCTCTCTCTCTCTCCCTCTCTCTCTCTCTTCACTCGTCGCTTCACAAAGTATTTCACTCGGTCTCTTCGTTGCTCTTTCCGTAGAACAAGCGTGCCAGCCATCCGCACTCCCCTCGCCTTCCAGTGCGCGTTCCTCCTTCCACTCAGCATCCCCCCTCTCTCGTCGTCGTCGCCACGTTTGTAGTAAGCTCGGCCGCGCTCTCCGTTCAGCCTGTGCGTGTTTCCCTTCCTCTCCTATCCCCGAACGAGCCGCAGTTCTGATTCTCTCTCTCTTTCCCGCCCGTCTCTCCGCTCCGTACCTTGTTATGAAATATTTTTTCTCTTGCTAATGCGTTTTTAAGGTCACGCGTGGATACTTTTCCCATTGACTGCCGCGAGAGAGAATTTGTTGTTTGGATCGAGGTTTCGTAGCGGAGGTTGACGACGCGTAACACCGTAAAAAAAAAAAACAAACAAAAAAAAACAAAAACAAAAACAGATTGCGATCTTCAATGCGTAATGATGAAGTTTCTGTAAATGTGCACACTGCCCTTGCAGGGAAAAGTTTTCGAAAAGGAGATAAAAGTCTTGTAATCATTAGGATAATGAACATTAACAAGTCGGACTTTGTTTTTTCTCTTCATAGAATTATTATTAGTATCTGTAGTTATTATTATTCGAAATTATTATCGTTATTATTGTTATTAGAAATCATTCTTAGTATTTGAAATGATTATGGTTGCTAGAAAAATTCACAATTAAAAATATTCTCTCCGATTTCCTCTGAAGTATATCATTTTTCTATTTATTCATTAATCATCCTTTTTTCACGCAATACGTCGCTGTTGAAATATGGAGCTTATGTTTTTTCATTCGGTTGCGGCAGAAAAGCAGCTCGAGAGCCACTTTAATGGTGCGATCCTGAGGACTCGAAGTACGAAATGAATGCCTCTTTTTCAATTCAATTCGCTTGCGCGATGTGTATGCGTGAGTGTGTATCTTGACCGAGGTTCGTTAGAAACCGAATGAGATACACACGAGCTCTCGGCGATATGTTCTCTCCCCTCTCCTCCACCTTCGAATTAATTCTAACTGCTAAATGGTGCCGCGATCCCGAAAGTCGCATAAGCTCTTTCGGTTTTGCTCCCATCGAAAAGAATAACGCGTTCGATGATGTTCGGTAAACCGCTTTTTCAAATCGATCCATCAGTCCTTTCCCCTCAAGTACTTTCGTACCAGTGAAAAAGACGAATAAAAGAAGAAAAAAAGAACAGGATATAACTGGCTGGGATAAATCGGTACGATTCTCGTTCCGGTCGGTCTAACTCGTCGTCGATGGGAGACAATAAAAGTTGTTTGCACGAGTGAGCTTTGGGCCAGGAGTGCCCGCGGGGAGGGGCCAACGAGCATGATAATGATACATTTTTCTTTTTTCTTCTTTCCTATTTTATACATTTCCTTTCACGAATATAGATGTAGAATGAAATGTATATTTTTTTCCCTGTGTGGCAATAGTAATGATTCGCTTTCGGTATATCCTGTCAGGGTATTTACACTTGAATGCCCTTTACACATTTGTTCACCTGTGTACATATTGATATAAGCGAAAAATCAATACATCTATAAAACAAATCTTCTCTCATTTTATTTTAAATAAATTGCTACTATGTATATCGTACCAATAATAATTTATCATGGGTTTGTTTGGGTTCATTTTCTTTCGTAAATATATAAACTTAATGCATTTCAATGAATCGCAAATTTGTAATATCTCAGATATAGCATTTTTTTGCTCATATATGTACGTGTAAAAAATATGTTGCTTTTGAAATGTTCACAGGACAATTACCGAGGGAAAATGAGACTGCGAGCAACGGTCCGCCAAACGGCGGTGGAAAAAAGCCGCGAGGACGGGGTCTATTGCGTTCGCTGTTGTGCTGCCTCGGACGTGGTCGGCGCGAAAGTTCCAAGAGCTCGAAGGCAAGCTCGTTGCAGGGCGGCGAGGGTGGTCGTGGCTCGCCGCCCCCCGGCACCGGCTCGCCGAGATATCTATTGCCCCCGGTCCGCCATCAGGATATGCACAAGAAGTGTATGGTGATAGATCTTGACGAGACCCTAGTGCACAGCTCGTTCAAGCCGATAAACAACGCCGATTTCGTTGTGCCGGTCGAGATCGATGGAACGGTGCATCAGGTTTACGTATTAAAGAGGCCTTACGTAGACGAGTTCTTGCAAAGGATGGGAGAGCTCTACGAGTGCGTGCTCTTCACTGCGAGCCTTGCAAAGGTTGCCAGTCATTCGCCTTTACTTTTTATTCATGTATTATTGTCCTTTTGGATCAAATTTCTTTGCCAACATTTCCATTGCTATTTTTCTTTATTATTCACTTTTATTACAAACTATACCTTTTATAATTTATTGATTAATTATCGAAATTACGAAAATTATTATTATAGGTTAATTTTCGTTCGTACCTTCTATATACAGGGTGAGTCAATAACTATTAGCACCGTGGATATCTTCGAAACTATAAAGTTCACAGAAATATTTGCTGAAATGAAATTGCACAGTATGAAAGAGGTCATCCGATAGCGATAATACTTTTTTTGCAGGTCGGGGTACTTCGGACATTTGAAGGTCAACTACATTTTTTTAAGTGGGTCGGTATGTTTTTTTTCTGTATGATGAAAGAGGAGCTTAAAACGAATTCAACGACCTATAACATAAGGTCATTGAAGATCATAGAAAGTACCGAAAGGTGATAAAACCTACAGTTTCGATAGTAAATGAAATTACTACGTTTATAGTAAGTGGTCAAAATGACGACCATCAGTATCAATGCAACATTGGGTTCTTTTTTCGATTGATTGACTTGCAAATTTTACAGCGTCAGAACTCATTGATGTACAGGCTGTAATAATTCTTTGTTGCATGTCGTCAAGTGTAATCGGTACTTTTTTGTACACTTTATCTTTCAATGTTCCCCGTAGAAAGTATTATCGCCATTCTGTACTTTCTATGACCTTCAATGACCTCATGTTATAGGTCGTTGACCTCGTTTTGAGCTCCCCTTTCATGATGCAGAAAAAAAAACATACCGATCCATTTTAAAAAATGGAGTTGACCCTCAAATATCCGAAGTATCTCCACCTGCAAAAAAAACTATTCGGATGGCCCTTTTTGTACTGTGCAATTTCATTTCAGCAAATATTTCTGCGAACCTTATAGTTTCGAAGATATCCAAGGTGCTAATAGTTATTTATCCACCCTGTATATTCTTTTCGAATCTCTTGGTATTCTTAGGTATAGAAAAAAAATATTTCATTCGGTAGTATCTCTTATTTTTTGTTTGGGTTTGTCACTAAATTCAATGAATATTTTCGTATTTTTGCAGTACGCCGATCCAGTGGCGGATCTACTGGACAAATGGGGAGTCTTCAGGGCGAGATTGTTTCGGGAATCTTGCGTGTTTCATCGTGGCAATTACGTGAAGGATTTGAACAAGCTCGGCAGGGATTTGCAGCAGGTCTTAATAGTTGACAATAGTCCGGCCAGCTACATCTTTCATCCGGACAACGCTGTGAGTTGTGGCGGTGTTGTCGTTGTTGTTGTTGTTGTTTTTTTTTTTTTTTCAAACGCCCCTACACTATGCAGGGAAGGGTGGCCGGTTCTTCTTTCTCGCGAATTCCCTCTGGCACGATGTGAAACACATTGTATTACGCGGACCGCGACGCTGTTAATGACTAGCGAAATGGGAGAAGGGAAGAAAAATGGGAGTGGGGGTGATGATGCGAGTCATTCGATACGAACGTTCGTTGAGAACACTCGAACGATAGGCTTTCTTGACCTTCGCCTCGAATACTGTACTTCCTCGTAGACAAAGCTTTGCTCTATTCGGTTCTCCGACACTTCAGTGGAGTAGTATCCAGAGTTTTTCATAACGTCGGAAAATTACATTAATAATGTACATGTGTGTGCGTATATGTGCGTCGGCACTGAATGATGAACGGCGTGCAAGATTTCGAGAGTTTACGATCTTTCATGAAAAAGACAATGCTGTTAGTTGAAGAAAAAGAAAAAAAAACCAGTGTGTTTTGTTTTAAATCGATGATTAATTTTGTCATTGTTGTCCGTCAGGTACCAGTCGCCTCGTGGTTCGACGACATGACCGACTCCGAGCTCCTCGACCTCATACCCTTCTTCGAGAAGTTGAGCAACGTCGAGAACATATACACGGTGTTGTGCAACAGCAATCATCCCTTCAACCAGGTGACCGGGAGCGTGCAAAACAGTAGCCCGAGTCCACCGGGTACCGGCTCAATGGGAGCCTCCTAGCCCGACCGAATGTCTGGCCTAACGGTCAGCCTTGTAACCTCCCGTTGTTGCATACTGAGGAGGAGCCTCCTGGTTGGCCTCCTGCGCGTCCTAGCTCGTATATCGTCGTGCCGCGTCGTCGAGCGACCCGAGAAACAAAAAGACGACGACGACGACGACGGCGAGTCGAGACGACGCCAAGACTACGGAGAACGGAGAACGTGAAACGCGAAAGAAAAGAAGGGAAAAAAACAAATAAGGGAGAGAGGAAGAAGCGGGCAAAATGGCGCGCGTACATCGACGTTTTGCCTCCAGCCTAAAAAAAGCTGATCGAACGTTGACGCCATCTCCGAGCCGAACGGACAGCCGGGGATGGTGGGGTTGAATAAGACTAAAAAGAAACGCGCGTGGACTCGTCGAGGAATATTTCTCATTCTTAAGATCCTCGGCTCTTCCGAGATCGATTCGATATTTCGCGAGAGACGAGAAGAGGGTTAAAAAACGAAGAACAGAGTGACCACGACACGACGTGTTCAAGACGTTGACGAGGATGAGAGCAAGAGTAATGCGCGAGAACTCCCACCCCCCCTCCTCTCTCTGTCTCTCGTTGCGCCGTCTCTTCCTGTTCTTTACATCTTTTTTCTCTCTCTCTCCACTTATTTCTTCTTCCTTTTCGCACCATCGTTCTCGGCTCGTTCGTGCTATCATTTGTTTCTCGGTACCTGTACGAAAAAAAAGGAAGAGGAACACAATACAGAAAACAAAAGCGACGGGGAAATGAGATTCCGAGAGTGTCAATTCGCACCACGACAAACTCATTACGTCGAGACTGGAAAAGCGCCAGGGAGAGAGAGAGAGAGAGAGAGAGAGAGAGAGAGAGAAATGCGCGGTTCAAGCGACCCGCACTTGCACCTAGGAAGTGGAAAAACGAGATTGATCGAATGAAGAACTAGAACGCGCTTTGTAGCTTTTTTCTTTCTCTTTTGCAACTCGTGAGAATTCAAACGTTAACGTGTATCGCAAGAGCGCCTCCGTACCTACGGCAAGACACGCTTCGATAACACCCACACACACACACACACATATATATCTACGTGACTAAAAAACAGACTAATAGACAAAACGTTTGATTTATTAGTCGCGAAATTTGTTAGTCGGTTCATATGTCTGACAAACACAAGGTTGGAAAGTTCGAAATGCAAATTGTCGTGATTTGAGTCTGGAAAAAAGTGACTGGAAAACAATGGCTAATACACCAACATTTTCTTTATTAGTCAATAAGCGTGCGCGCGCGTGTGTGTGTGTGTGTGTGTGTGTGTGTGTGTGTGACAAATGAACAGAAGGAAAAAAATCACGACATGTACATGTTGAGTTTTTCGGCTTGAATTATTTTGTTCGCCAGCCTTGCACATATGAATATATGTATTGTATCTCGCTCGTTGATCCACGTTTATGATTCTGTTCCGTACAAGAATGAAAGTAGTGCACGGGCGAGATTGCGACGAGGCTGCGATTAGGACGTATCGTCGTTTCACCATTTTTTTTGTTACTATTTTTTCCTTACTTTCTTTCCTTGTCAACAAATTTTAGAGACAGAAACGAATGATTTTAGCGAGTCGACGAGGCATTTACGAGCTTTTTTACTTTTCATTTTTCTGCATTGGGTATCAAGAAAAAAATAGGCAGTGCGGACGCCATGGTCGTGTCGGGGGCACAAAGAAGGAAAAATTGTGCGATGAGCGCATAGTTTTTCGTTTAGAGCATTTGTACTTATAGTTAACAAGAGACAGAGAGAGAGAGAGGGGGGGTGGGGGGAGAGAGAGCGAAATGAGAGGACGTGCAAGTCCGCATATTTTATTATCGCCCTCAAATGCGAAAGTGACGCGTATAACGAAGAAATTCGCGGAACATAGGGGTGGGAGGAGGAACAAAAATTGTTTCCCTCCTCCGCACGAGGAGACACGCGTTTTTTTTTCGCCAAGTCTTAGACCCAGCTGGGACTAAAAGTCGAATTTCAGGAGAGGCTGCTACAGTGTTTTACTCGGTCAGGAATTTCGGAGGATTCGATAAAATCATGAAACTGTGTTCCTTCCTTTTACACCTCGAATATACCGACAAATGTGACGATGCTTCTCGTTGTTTTTTAAATATCTATACATATATATGTATATACATATATACACGAATTAGGACGAAATTGGTGCTTCCGTACCGCAGACGCGAGTAAACGTAAAGAAAAAGCAAGGACAAAAAGAAACAAATATAATGCGAAATATCGGATATGTCTCGGCCTTTCCGTCAATTTTTTATAATCATATATAAATATATCTATACATCCATGAGAGTTGGCTTCATGCTTCTCTTCTTCTCTCTCTCTCTCTCTCTCTCTCTCTCTCTCTTTTTTTTTGTCCAATGATATTGTATATCCAAACGTGCGCGTGCTGCCTCCGAACAATTTCCCGTTCTAACAGGAAAACTGTGGCGCGAGAGAGATAGAGACACATATGTGAGGGTGTGGGGAAAAACAATACTAACGGGTATGAAAAAAATGGATACTAAATTGGAGCGCTACGGCTCAAGTCTAAATGGTAGTTTAATAATTTTTTGATAATATTCTTCCCATTTTATTAACGCGAAAAAAAATCGCTCTTTACGCTCAAACTTAAATAATTTAACTAATAAAGTCCCATTGAAGATTCTCGAAGCGAACAGCTTTACAAAGCTAATCTTAAAATCTCGATATTATTGTGACACAAATTACAACAATTGGAAAAAACGAATGTATTCCTGTTGAAATTTAGAAAAAAAACATTTCTCTGATAACTGTAATTCGTGTTTAAATAATGATAGCGCGATTTGGAAAGTTGTTTGAAGCTTCAACCGGATATGGCGAACTTAGACTTGAGTTTAAGAGCACGAATTTGGCATGCATATTTCTTATACTCAATCTTTTTTCCGACGCCCTCTCATATATGCGCGTCGGTGTGTCTTGTGAACGTAAGTGCGTCACGACGATCGGAAAAGGACAAGAACGAGGCAATAAAATAGTACGTGTCGTAGGGCGAGTGATCGAGCGCAATTGTTTACGTGAGTTGCGAGTACGAAGTCGTTTTACCTTCGGAATGACGCAAGTGGCTGCGCGACGCGGCGTGAAGCTGGAAAGCTGAAGAGCGGAAATATGAGGAAGTAAAAAATAAAATAAAAGAAGAACGGGAATAAAAACGCGTCGATAGTGCTAGAGAAAGAAAAGCAGTGTCTAAACGAGCGCAAATGAGTGGGTGAGTGAGGCTAAAGCGTATAAGAGAGAGAGAAAGAGAGAGTGAGACAGGAAGAAAGAAAACAGTTGGTACGGAAGCTGTTCGGGTTAACCAACGGCGCGTATCCGACGAAAGCGAGAGATAAAGAACGTCGTGTGTGTGTGTGTGTGTGTGTGAGAGAGAGAAATCAACTATTCATAAGAAAAATGACTTTTAAAGGCAAAAAGATGAAAAAGCGAGCTCGAGCACACAGCGCGGCAGGGGCTCGCGCCCGTTAAAACGACGCGAGCCGCGTGCCTTCTTCGGTGTGCGCGTGCTCGACAAGATTATATATTGTACAAAATTTGTCACGCAAAGCTTATTATTGCGAGTGAAAGAAATAATTAGGTGAGAAAAAAGAGAGGGGGGTAATAGAAAGGAAAGTAGATTTATAAGGACACGAAACATTCTCGCGAGAGTGATAGGAGCGACTATGTGTTTTCGATGGATTATCAGAGTGTTTAATGGACACGTACAGAGAGACAGAGCGGTATGCATGTTGCCGATAATTAACGAATATTGCCTTGATTTGTAAATAAAAAGAAAACTTCCACTAATAATCCTTTTGTGTGGATGGGGGAAAAAGAGAAGAATAAGCCGCCACCGATCTCCGTCTCGTCGCGAACTTTCCGCCCATGTCGCGAACGAATCTTTTACTACGATTTTTTACACTTAATTGAATACGAAGCTTCCGTGTTTCTCTCTCTCTCTCTCTCTCTCTCTCTCTCTCTCTCTCTCTCTCTCTCTCTTTCTTTCCAGATTTGTCCATTCACTTTTTGCACCTCGTGCAATTTTTGGTGAAACAAGGAGGTATAAAAAAGTGGGCGATTTTTATACTACAGGGGGACTAGAGGCGCTGCGAGGACGGAAACTTCGCGAGACGACGCGCGGCAAAGTGTCGAGAGACGAGTATCGCGGTAAAAAAATGAGAAAACAAATATATATATATATACACGAAGAAGAAAAATGAAGAAGCTACAAAAAACTTAACGAAAGAATGAGTATTGCAGAGGGGTGAGCACGCTCGATGAGCCCGAGAATTACATATTGAATACACATTGCATTATATATACAGACTCGCGATAATTGAGGTGTAAAGCGTGTACGCGCGCGCCTCCGCGCCATCTCCTGGGCCAATCCCAAATTCCCACTCCGCGACATGTCCAGTTTGCTCTGTGATTCTGTGTTTGATAATTAAAAAGGCGAATAAAAAAACCAAAAAAAAGTGCGGGAATGGCAACAAGTGGAAAACGATAAATATATATATTATATTATAAGAAATGTTTTCGAATTTCCCGACCTTTCCCCATCCAGCGTTTCTCGCATACCGAGTTAAAGTACATTCAAATGCGAGACAATTGCAAAATAATTTTAGCAATAGAATCAAAATAATTTGAATTCCTATTTACGTTTTTTTTTTAACTGGGATGGAAAGTTTTCTAGAATGATGGACGAAAAGCGTGAATTCATCGAGAGGAATTTTCCGGTATGCACGAGAAGTGTGCGTTGTTCTTTTCGCTGTAGAGTGGAGAGGTTTGCCACCGCGAATACAACGGCACCGTAGCTATCTAGGTCGAAGCGTATTATTCGATTGAACGGTCACGCCTAGGCCATTGGGAGAAAAAGAGAGAGAGAGAGAGGGGGGGGGACGCGTGCCGAGGTGGACACAAGCGACCCTGGAGATATTGGGTTACTCGCCTCTCCCCCGCTCTTGATGGATAGGTGTTGGTCGCGATCGTAACGTGCACTGAAGCCGACATCTTGCGGAGACTCAGGGAGTCCCGGTAACGACATCTCGCGGTGACTCTGACAGTTGCGCTAACGACATCCCGCGGGGACTCTAAGAATTCCGCGAGCGATTTTCTGCGGTGTTTCCGATACTCCGAAAACGGACTCTGAAAGATTAAAAAATGGTTTGCCCGCGCACGCTGTCCCACAAATGTAGCACTCAATCAATGCCGGCAAAAGCCAACAAATTTTTATATTTCGACTTCTAATATTCATTTTAACAAGTTTTTTTTGCTTAATTGTTTCTGCGATCAAATTGATTCTTATCCGCTGGAGGAGGCGTTACTTCAACGAACATGCGTGAGGTGCGGCAACAAATGATACCCGATATAGGTCCGCGCTTAATCGAGGACCTACACGCGTTTTCTCATTCGCGAAAGTCCGAATATAATTGTTAAGTCTAACGCGGCCAGCAAATTGGGTAACGACGTTGCCTGCGATTGTGATTGAGGTCTGCATAGGTTCAAAGACTCTGAGAGGATTGCCGATGTTGATCGTTACGAGAACGTCGCGGTGTTGGCTCAGAAGTAACTAGAGTATCTGACAAGTCGCTCGGATCGTCTAGACTACTCCGGGAAAGATGTTGGATTTCTCTTTGTAGGCTATTCGCAGAGTTGCAGCCGTACGTGCGACCCGTTCAAACCCGATATTGGCGGCGGTCCGTGAAGAAACGATGTAATCGCTGGATCGCTCATTCGTGACGTTACGGAAGCGGCAAATCGCCAAATCCCTGTCTTACCGACTTATCGAAGCGCCTCGCAGTTTCCCGTGGCGGCGCGGCGAA
Organism: Ophion ellenae; assembly: GCA_963210295.1. NCBI lineage: Eukaryota > Metazoa > Arthropoda > Insecta > Hymenoptera > Ichneumonidae > Ophion > Ophion ellenae. The sequence continues at coordinate 790,050 of OY723393.1, forward strand.
CCAGACGCGACGGTCGCGGGGCAAGAGGAGAATGGATAGAATCTTCTGCGTCTCTTTTCTGCGGCGCCGAGGAGCAAAAATGAACGGGGGAAAAAAGGTAAAAACGCACGCGCGCGCAACGACGACGGACTGTGTTGGGAGAAGAAGGAAAGAGAATAAGAAAAAAAACGTTTCACCTTTCGGTGTGTAGTTGAACTCGCGCTTGCCGGAGTATCCGGGCACGAGAGAATCTCTCCTTCCGAGCGCTAGCTGGCCGCGAGTGAGCGCGTGCGTGCGAGATAGAGACGGATACAAGGCATTTGTATGTGTGTGTGTGTGTGTGTGTGTGTGCGCGCGCGAAGCGGCCGAGCCAGGGAGCGATGAGACGAGAGGTATTACCCCCGGATGAAATTTCGAATGTCGTTCAATAGGGATCTCTACGAGCGGATCGAGAATGGGCGAGTCCTCGTAAAATACACGACGATTCGCGATAAAAGAAACGAAGAGGAGAAAAAAGAGAGAAAGACCCGAGGGGAGAAATCCGAGTGTCGCAACCGTACAGTGCGTCGTCGGGTACTTCCGGTTGCTGCGCCGTAATTCGCGATAATGTTGCTCAGGCTCTCGTTGCCCGTAATTGTTCACCTTTTCATTCACGAAAAGCCCGAAATAATCTGTCAACAAACGAGCCTGCCCGGTACGGACCGGCTAATAAGTCGCGCTCCTAAAATGGCTGACGTCTGAATTTTTTGCTCTATCTCTCTCCGTTCAATCGTCGTAGCTTTTATCCCCCGTGCACTACACGATGCGACCGCGAGCCTATCACTAATAGAGAGGGATAAATCACGAAAACAGCGAAGAGCGCGCAGAGTGTGAGAGAAAAGGGAAAAAAGGCGAGTTGCGAAAAGCACGAGACGAGGACGACGACGAAGACGACGACGGAACCAAAATGCCCCGGGTCAAAGCGTCACCAAAGAAATGCGTCAAGACCGCGAATTCGCATCCCGCCGCCAATACTTGGGTATTTCTCATGAAAGGTAAACACACACACACACACACACACACACACATACACACACACACACACACACACACACGTGCATACAGTGAGAATATAACGCAACATGAAATTCGCGCCTTTTGCATTTATATACACACTTTATATCTATACATCCATTTTCGCGCGATGTGACGCTCCGAAAAAATACATCTCATCAGTTTTTCGCCAGGGAGAAGATAATAACGGATAAAAATTGCGCCGCCACGAAAGAGGGCCCTTTTGACAATCCTAGCACACACAAGTTCCATTTTATCGCGAACTAACACGTTTTTTTCCGCTCAAATGTACTTTACGTGTTAATGCTTTTTAATGACGATTCTTTGTTTTCTGTGCAATATTCTCAAGTTTTCTGTGCAATCTAAAAAAAATAGTGAAAATTTTGTTGCGTCCGTAGGTTAAAATGGCTGTTTTATGAGCGTGTCCTGATGGAGTTGCTAAAAAATTTCCCGTCCACATTTATTTTGGCACAGTTTACTTTGGATTTTCTTCATTTTCATTAAGTTTATTTGGATTATGTCTTAATGCCGATAGAGATAGCAGATTATTCTTACTATTGTGTATTATTGTGAATTATTGTAAATCAATCTTTTTATTTCTCTCTACCGAGTAGACGAGAATGAGGGATAAAAATTGTGTCAATCCAAAAGAGGGACCTCTCTGGCAATTTTAGCACAAACAAGCATGCCCTGTCGATGGGCAGCACGCAGTGCACTTTCATTTTTCTTCTTCAAATGGACTTGACATTTTTTAATGTATTTTTATTCCAATTCATCATTTTCTTAGCGATATTTGCTACGTGAATCCTTGAAAAAATTCAGTCGATAAGTTGTTGTGTCTGTAGTTTGAAATATTCTTTTTTATGAGTGTGTCCTTTTGAGTAGCTCAAGTATGACAGGTCCGCATTCATTCCAGGGCAAAGTTTACTTCCAATGTGCTGCATTTTCGTCAAATTAATTTGGATGATCTCTCAATGCAAATTGAGCTGGCAAATTATTATTATAATTTTATTGTCAACTATTACGAATTATTATTATAATTGTGATTTATTATTTCGAATTATTCCAAATTATTAATATTATCGTTGTAATTAGTATTATTGCTCAAGGTCCTAGGGTGGAACGTTTTGAATAAATGTCAAAATGTATACCAGGTGACGGTATAGATGGCGCGGAGAGCAATCCTCCGGACATTGCCAAACTGAGGCACCCGGCGTCCAATCAGCCTGCCATGTTTGTATTCAGTCCGGGCGATCTGACAGTCCAGGAGGTGTTGACGTTTGACGAGAACAAGAGATCTTGGTTCATAGACGACAATGTCAAGTCGGACGGCAAGATGCACCTGTCCACGCCTATCGATCCAATTTTCTTGGTGCTGCCGTACCTGAGGAAGGTACATTGCATAGTGAATTTTGCAAAGATCAGAAGTGAAGCTAAAAAAAGCGAAAATATTATCATTATCATTGTCACTGGGCAGGATATTTGCACCTGTACGGATATAGATATCAGAGTAACCGGGTGCACTTTTGACAGTCGCAGCAAGTATCACCGCTCGATCAGATCCTGAGAGACGAGGATTATCCCGAGACGGGACGTTTGGCGCGTTGCCAAAACTTGAAATTGTCGCTGGTAGCGGATCGCAAGGGCGACGAAGCTTTGCAGGCGTACAAATTCAACGAGGACAAAACGCTCGGTTGGCTGCAGAAGAAGGTTGAGAGGGTCGCCGAAATTCTTAGGCAGAAGGGTGTACACGTGGCCCAGGGAGCGGTCAGCGCTACTTACATTAAGAGCGCCAAGTACGAGAGCGGCACTGACATTGGTAATGCAAGTTTTTAGAGATCCATCTATATTTGTGTGGGTGTGTGTGTGTGTGTGGTTAAACAACACTATGAAAAAAAAGAATACATAATAATAATGAAATAATTATTAACTATCAACCAATTATTGTTATTAGTATTACTTTTTATTGATTAATTATTTGAATGATTATTGTTTTTTATCAGTTCGTGAAAATTATTATTATTTATTATAATTGTCGTATTTAAACGAGCAAAAATTTGTTATTCATTTATTTAATAAGAATACTTGTCAATTGATAATTGAAATAATAAGATGAAGGGGAATCGACGATTTTTAAGTTTGCATCGTCGGAATGCAAACGAATCTTTTTTGTCCTAACTGCAATTTTTTTGCCAGATCAAAGCTACGATAAAGCTTATTCATTACAGACTCACAACCTAAGGCGGCCCTAAGGCCCTAAACGATCAATTATATTGCACAATATTACGAATTACGCAACGTGTTAGACCGTTAAGGGTTAGTAGTGAAGATTGCGCAATGATTCAACAAAAGTTTGAGCGATTTTAAATATTAATGCACCATATTTTTTCATTGCACCGTGTAGAATTGGTATTGCGCCATACACCAGGGAGGTCTTGTTCATGCGAAAATATTGACGCTTATGGGCCGTCAAAGTTATTGCATGATTATAATTGATCGTTTGGTTTCAAGGTGTTATTCAATATTATTGCACAATGAAAGTATTGTACAATGTGATCGTAGGTCTAGAGCCCGCCTAACTCTATCAAAAAATATTTTGGTTAACAGTAAAAACTGAGAAAAACCACATAAAAACGAATTTCCGTTGCAATCGAATGATGGAAACTTCAACAGCATGGGAAGCGTGCAAGTATGAAATTTGTCGGAATAACATTATCTTCCAGAATATTTGCGGTATGCACACGGCATCGTGTCCGAATATCTGGCGGACGATCTTTCAAAGAAGCTTGCGCATTACATAAATTTGCCGGAACAACAGCAGCTGGATGCGGAGAGCAAAAAGAGAAAGTTGACGAGCCCAAAGGAGAGCACGGTGGAGGATAAGAGGCAGAAGAGGGAGCAGCAGTCTCTCGAAGGTGGCGACAGTTTACCGCGTAATCGAGCCCTCGACTTGACGAAACCGGAAAAGGTTCCGTACCAAACTGCTCTCTCGTATCTTGCAAGCCTGGGAAATACCGGCAAAATATGTGAACACACTGAAGGCGATTTTTCGACAGGAAGTCGTCACAAAAAACGCTTTGTCAGTGTCGAAAAATCCCAAACTGTATCCATATGTTTCGTCGTTATTGCACACGTTCCGTGTAAGGTAGTACAGCCATTTCTTTTCTTTTCCCGTCCATAGCCTCAAAAGCCACCACCCATAGGGAAGAAGGAGCTGGCTCGACAGAAGGCAGCAGCGAGTTCCAAAAGTATCACGAGCTTCTTCAAGAAGAAGTGAGGATGGAGACTCGATCGAGTCGTCTCGGCGTGGCGTTCCTATATCGTCTAAAAGAAAAAGAAAAAAAAGGGGGGGAAAAACTCGAAACTCGGCGAGAATCGCGAGTGTCGAGATTTCGTTATTGCTCAAAAAAAAAAAAACATTTACCGCGAAACGGAGTCTAGATGTTTTCGTCTACTTTAATCATTTTTTCCTTTCTTTTTTTACGTTTATTTCTTTTCTTTAATGAACTTTGCAACGGGAAAACAGAGTGCGGATATTTGCGCTTGCAATTTTCGCGAGTTAAAGTACGATCGAGGCACAGGCGCGACTGAAGTAATCGTCGTTCGACAGCTTTTATGTAAATATTTTAACTTTGTAGGGAATATAATAATTCTTAGAGAATCCGCGCGTGTATGTACTTAAAACGGACGCAGCAGCGCGCGTCCGGATAATTTACGTTTGGCGCAATTATGTGCGTCATCGCGTCCACCGGAGTTTTATTCGTCGTCTTCGTCGTCGTCGTCACCTCGCGGCGAACGCGCCCAATTAATGTAGATTTTAATGTAATACAGATAACACGGCAGAGAAATCATCTCTCTTGATGTGGATAATAATATTTCCTACCTAGCCGATTTCGTGAGAATTTATTTCGTACATCTGTATGGTTGAATCCGTTATACGGTGCAATGTGGGCAATCGTTTGATCCTCATGTGTGTGTGTGTGTATGAGATGAAGAAAGAAGCAGTCTTGCGGAATCATATTTATTACTCACTGGTTCTTTCTTGGTAGAAAAGAACACTGCAAAATCTCCAAATTTTCCATCACATTGCAAATTCTTGCTTGCCCATCTCGAGCACACCGCATTATTACCGCAAAATGTCTGTGCGTCTACGTTTTGCATCAACTTCCTTCCACAAAAAAAAATGCATCTTTCATTCTGCTTTTCATCCAAAGAAACAGAATCCAAGCAACGCCTTTTCTCCCCCTTGTGCGGCTACAGAAACTTAAAAATTACAATAGTAGGATCTAAACGAGCTCTCGTTGGAAATACCTTTGATGGGCCTGTGACATCAGAAAGAACTTGAGCTAAAAGTTTTTCGTCAACAACTCGACACGTAGGTTGCGTATCTCGCTGAGAATCTTTCTGCTAAACTTTTCCGTTTTCTTCAGAAACTTGACGTCAGTGGCCAGGGAATCCGTAGTCCTGAGGAGCTTGAAGATGGCATCGCGAGAAGTAAGGTCCTCGGCTTGACCTTCGTCTTTCTCCAGCTTGACAATGGTGGAGTCGACGGTTTGCTCGTCGGAGAGTAGAACATCTCTAAACGCCGGGTCGGAGGCAGCCATGAAACGAATGGTTTTGACGGTATAGGCATTGTCCACTTGGTCCGCTATGGAGGTCCAGACGGGGTCTTTGAGAGACACCAGAGTGGGCGGCTTGGTCACCAGAACGGTGTTCCTTCTTTGGACCATGGCTCGGTAGAGATTCTCCATGGTTGGGCGACGTTTGGCCCGTCGGTCGAACAACAACTCGGGCGAGCGAGTGTCGTTGACGAGCTTTGGAAAGTCCATTCTATAGGCCATAGCGTGGGCGTTGGACGGTGTCACGGCGTTTTTGAGATCTTCGCATATCTTCAGCCAAACAGGATCGGACTTGGGCGCGATACGGAAGGACCTTGGGATAACCAGGTTGTTCCGATTCCTCACGAAGATCTCCAACAGCGTTTTCTTCTCGACGCGGCTGCGTTTCGGCATTTCTTCCTCTTCTCTCGCTGATCGGCGATCGTTCCGATTCTCAATACACTTTGCGACGATGAGAAACAAAAGACGGGAGCGCTCTGGGGTCGCTGTTTTTTTGAGGCGGGAAGACGCGTCTCCGCTCTGTAGACTGTTCCTTTTACGAAAATATACACGTACAAGGCGAAAATATTCGATGCAGATCGTCCCGGGATAGATTTTGCTATTACATCGCGTACAGGGATCGCAACAATGTATCAACTTAGAGCGGTGCGCGAGAAACGATGGCGAAGAACTTGCACGCTGCTTGTTTCTCAACGTGTAAAGAATCCTTTGTTAACCCGATAGATTCAACTTTTTCCCCAATCTCAAATAAACTTCATATTTCCGTACTCGTTACGCGAGAAATGTGTAAGCGCAAAAAACTTTCGAGTCCTCGTGCGGTTCGACGGTTGAAAATCCTGCGAACGATGAAAATGTTCCGAGAACGGTCACATGACGTCTGAAACCCGTGCTTATTGGTTGATCCGGATAGTCACGTGACATAGCGACCTCGGGCGTACTTTGTTTGGCGGGAAATTTTGGTTTGTTTTTTATTTTGCAATTAAATGGTTGAACCAGTATTTGAGGGTGTTGAACAAGGTCAACATAACTTCAACAATGTTCGAACAGTTTTCTTATAGACGTTAAAGTTTTTTTTTAAGGCACAACAAATCTCCTGACGCAGAGCTCGACGATTTTCCCTTCCCCGGAATATTAATAATCTCTGTGAAATCCCTGTGTGAAAATCAACGCTAGTTCAAGGCAAAGTAGAAGATGTACCTCGTGAGATATGAGTCCGAGAGAGATAACTAACATTTTTTAACCATAATTTCTGAAAGATGAATATAATTTAGGGCCCCATAAAATCGTCGAGGTTTGCGTCAGTGGATTCTACAGAGCCTGTTTTCTGTTTCATTAAAAAAAATGGATCATCTATGAGAAACGTGGGTTCGAAAGTTATTAAAGTCACATTGATCTTGTATAAATCACAGAACTTGACGATTTGCTCTGGCCCTGAATATCAATTATTGCTGAGAAATCTGTTCGAAATTTTTTAACTATTTCTCTGGCACTCATCCGTCACGTGGTACATCTTCCACTTCGCCTTGGAAACGTCGCTGCTCGAGGGTTATGCCAAAAACACGCTAATATACTTGTGATTTGCTATATTCGTCATGTTTAACCGTAAATGCTCGGTGCACGTATCGTAATTTCGCGAGGCTGAATTCGTTTCTCAATCGCAGGATCAGGTAAATATATTTTACTGAAAGTAACATATATATATATTCATATATATACATACAAAATATGCGCTTATGTCGTATGTCGATTATCATCTATGCGTATCAAACTCGAAGGGAGTAATTTCCGGTATATATATATACATAAATAAGGTGTGAAAAAGTTCCGATATCTTCCACTTTTTATAAGAAATGAACATTTTTTCGAGAGGAGAAAAACTAGTTCCAATTTTAATTAAAAGTGGTAAATCCACCGCGCTGACTAATATATATATATATATATATACTCATATATATATTTACAAAGTCATGGGTTCTTGAGTGACGTCCTCAGCTTCTGCATCTCTGCACTTGGCGTGCTGGAGTTCCCTTCGTATTTCGGGCGTTATCGTATGATGAGGTTGCTTCTTCAGCAATTCGAGCAGGGCTTCCCTCTGCTCGGAGCTGATGTCGCTCTTATAGCGTTGAACGAAGGTGAGAAGCGACTGATGCCAGAGAACCGGAAGTTGCCTCGTTTCCCGCTCAAATCTGCACAAAATGCGAACGTTATTCAAGTCGTGCAGTGAGACGATTTGGAAGATTGTGCAGGAACGATTTGTTCAACAAGAAAGGAGACTTTCGCGAAGCTGTTAAGGTGGCACAGGCACATTAGTCAGAGAGAAGAAAGATTCAACCTAAAAAACGTTTGAATAGCGCTATATCGAAAAATGAGAAATGGTAATATCATAGTGGATACTTGTACGTGTGCAAACATTTTTTCAAACCAAGAATCGTACCTGAGAAAATGAAAGACTACGCCATCTACGACCCTGTAAGGCAGAGCGTACTTCTTGTCCAAGAATATCCTGAGGAAGATGCTGTTAGCACCGGTATAGTCCATCTCGGCAATTTTCAGGATCGCGGCGGACGAGTGTAATATGGGTATGGAATTTTTGGCGACAATGGAGCCAAGGATGACAGCTTCGCGTAGGGTGCAAGTGCCAGACTCGAGGAGTGGCAAGAGGATGCCCTTCATGAATCCGCCGGGTTTGAACAGGGACTTTCTCAATGCCTGATAGAGATGAAAGTTGAGTCTCTTGTATTCGGCGAGATCGTCCCGGACACGAGGCAACAAAACGAGATTGTAAAATCTCTGCGCCATTTTTTCTTTAAGATTGGAAGCAAAGATTCGCGTTGCTTGATACATGGCAGCGGCGGACCATTTGGGTGGATCGGTGATGTAGAGAATTTGTTCCCAGTTGCGCAGGCTCGGCACTATCTTGAAGGCTTTGGGGAGTTTGCCACTACGGTACTTGGTCAGTACGTTGCGCACACCCTCGTACATGGCGAGCACTCGCGGATCCAATTCCTGGGTCTGTACAGAGCCAACGTCGGAGAATTGCGTCTGGATCTCGGTCTTTTTCTCAGTCAGCTTCTCCATTATAATATCGGCCAGGGTCCTGGCGGGGGCTCTTTCTCTGTCCATAAACATCTCCAGCGCCCTTTCGTCCTCCTCGTCCAGCTGTACACTGTCGTAGTACTCGTTGCCTGTAACGTCGTCCTCTTGGGAGGAGGCGCCCTCCTCGTCGCTTAGGTCAGGACCCAGCTTCGTCGGAGGCTTGCGCTCGGTCGGGGCGCTACCTCCGAGACCCGTCTCCTCCTCCATTTCCAACTGCTGCCTCCTCGCTTGGGAGAGAATCTTCCGGGAGAGATTCGCATCGACAAACTACGGGAAACTCATAGAATGTTAGCGGAATAAGAGATTGGATGAAAGTCGAGGGTTTCGCGTCCTAACCTCTTCGTCGTCGTCATTGCGGAGCCGAAGTTTCTTGCGGTCGCGGGGCTTGGCCAAACGTCCTTCCTCAATTTGCTCGGCAAGGCCGATTTTCGCGGGACGCACGTCCTTCGCGATCTTTGCCTTCTTCGCTTTTCCCATCGCTTCTTTCGGCAATAACGTCCTGACGCGCGAGCTCCACGTGCGATCGGATTGCTTCAAATTTGGGCCGCGACGCGCCACCACCGACCGCGCTAACCTAACCTAATCCGGGATCAAGTTCCACGAAGGCTCGAGAGATAGCGCCTCTGGCTCCAGCTGTTTGCCACATTGGCGGGAAAAAGAGCTTGCCTACGGCGACCTGATCGAAACAGGATTCTCTTGTGTTAAGTTTTTTCACGAGTTTCGAGGAAAAGGTGAAAATGGCTCCGAAGAGCTCGCGAGATTACACCAAAGACAAAGGTACGTTATCATACGAGTATTCAACGTTTCGTTCTTTCCAAGTCCTCGCGTATGTCGCTTCCCCCCTAACCCCAGACTATCAACAATGCAAGTATTCCCAACTGACTTTCTCATCTTTCCTCGGACTGCTCGTCAAGAACAATTGAAAACCTTTTTCACCGAGTACGTGAAGATGGACGACAAAACGGGCGAAAAGACCTTCAAGTATCGGGAACAACTGACCAAGATAGCACACAGGGACCAGGTGGCGTTCAATATCGACCTTGACGATGTTCAGGAGTTCGACGATGACCTGGCGGCGGCGATTGTCGACAATACCAGAAGATACACGAACCTCGTGCTCGAGGCAAGTCGTCGCCGAATAACTATACAGGCCCAAAATTGGGTGGATCTTATAGAATATCGGGAATAACAAGCGAATATACTTTGCAGCTTGTCCAAGAGATTTTGCCGGACTTCAAGGAGCATCCGGTCGCCGCCAAAGATGCTCTAGACATTTACATAGAGCACAGACTGCTCATGGACTCAAGGAACCGTCATCCCGGTGATCAGAGGGATCCCAGGAACAAATACGCTCCCGAGCTCATGCGCCGATTGTGAGTATTTTGCTTTGTCCCTAGTCTTTCCTCTTCGGGCTGATTAATGCGTAACTCGTGTATGCGCCGCAGCGAAGTTTACTTCAACAACTTGGACACTGCGAAAGCCTACTCGGTGAGGGACATTAAGGCAGAGAAGATAGGCAAATTGGTAACGGTTCGCGGCATCGTGACAAGATCGACGGAAGTTATGCCGCTGGTGATAGTTGCTACTTACACGTGCGATCAGTGCGGCGCGGAGACTTATCAGCCTGTCCAATCCATGAGTTTCGCGCCCCAACAGACTTGTCCTAGCGAGGATTGTCGGGTAAACAAATCCGGCGGGAGGCTCTACATGCAAACCAAAGGCTCCAAGTTCATGAAGTTCCAGGAGATAAAGCTGCAAGAACACGTGAGTACGATTAACCGAGATTCAACAACAAAAGAAGATCAATGGCAGTCTTTAGGGGGAATGAAAATTTACAGAGCGATCAAGTACCAGTCGGCCATATACCCCGATCACTGACCATCCATTGCCGAGGTGAAACAACCAGGCAGTGCCTGCCTGGTGATCACGTTATCGTCACTGGGATATTCTTGCCAATGATGAAGACGGGTTTCAACCCCAGTGGTGCCCTTCTCAGCGAGACTTATATCGACGCTCACGTAAGTTTCCCTCACATTTTTCACACCTTTTATCACGTGCATCTTTACTTTTGGCCACTAGTATACGTATATTATAAGAACATAATTATATTCATGGTCTTGTTAACCTCATTCATTATTTACCTAATTTAATTTAAAATGCATTTATGTATTGAAAAAAAAGTTCTTATTGAAAGCATTTTTTCAATGGATTTAAAATCAAAATAATAATTAAATTCATGTAACATTAACTTAACTCAAGAATATATATATACATACTTTAATTAAGTTAATTTTATTTGAATTCAATTATTTTTATTTTGAATCTATTGAAAAAATGGTTTCGATGACAATTTTTTATTTCCGATTAATAATTATATCTTGAAATGAATTACAATACTGTTTATAAGCTCACCACGACAAATTTAAATAGATCATTTTACTTACTTGAGTTTTATTTATTAATTATCACTTTATATATATGCACACACACACACACACACACACACACACACACTGGGAGAAAGCAAATGTGAGGGAAGAAATCAGAGAAATATGGGCAAAGATGAGGTGTGGAAATGTGGGGAAGGGGAAGGGATTCAGCAACACGAAGTGCAGAGTGTGCAGGAGGGAAGAGGAAACCTTGGCGCACATATGGGAATGTAAGGAGGCAATATTACAAAGTGAGGACGCTTGCGGCAAAGAAATTCCAATGATGGGCGAAACAACAGAAGGGCGGGATAGCACCGGGATGGGTTAGGGCGCTAGAAGAGAAGGAAATGGTGGAAGGAATAAAGGAGAAAGGCCGAGAAGACTAGTAGCAATACGGAATTAAAATATTATAATGTAAAAAGGACCTGAAGAACAGATGGGCGGTCGTAAAAACCCGTAAGGGTATATTGTGGAATAAACTACTACTACTACTACACACACGCATGGAGTATGTTTAAGTAATAATACAAATTAAATCTTGATATTATATTTGATGATTAGAATAGACCTAGCAAAATATTCTTGCATAGGACGAGTCTCGAAGTAAACCCATTAATGCGAAGAAATCGAAATTGCAGCGTATCGCGACCCTGACGAACATGGAAACGAGAATCGAGGACGAGAATTTCACAGCGGATGAGATAAGAAATCTGGTAAACGAGGACGATTTCTACACGAAGCTAGCGATATCCCTGGCACCGGAGATCTACGGTCTCGAGGACGTGAAAAAAGCTCTGCTACTGTTGCTGGTGGGTGGAACCGACCGGAAGCGTGGCGACATAAAGATCCGCGGTAACATCAACATATGCCTGATGGGTGATCCCGGAGTAGCGAAATCGCAGCTGTTGGGTTTCTTAACGCGTTTGGCGCCGAGATCGCAGTACACGACGGGTCGCGGTTCCTCGGGAGTAGGTCTGACAGCGGCGGTCCTCAAGGACCCATTGACCGGGGAAATGATGCTGGAAGGTGGGGCCCTCGTATTGGCTGATCAGGGTGTCTGTTGCATCGACGAGTTTGACAAGATGGCGGAGGCCGACAGAACCGCGATACACGAAGTGATGGAGCAGCAGACAATTTCGATCGCGAAAGCGGGCATAATGACGCGTCTTAACGCGCGAGTCTCGATCCTCGCTGCGGCGAATCCGGCCTACGGGCGCTACAATCCGAAACGTACGATCGAGCAAAACATTCAATTGCCACCCGCTCTACTTTCGCGTTTCGATCTGCTCTGGCTGATCCAGGATCGGGCCGATCGCGACAATGATCTTCGGCTCGCCGAACACATCACCTATGTGCATCGTCACGGCGCCCAACCGCCCACCAAGGTCGAGGCCCTCGACATGAATCTCATGAGGCGCTACATCGCACTGTGCAAAACCAAAGACCCAACCGTGCCCGAGGAGCTCATCGACTACATCGTCGACACTTACGTCGAGTTGCGCAAAGATTCGCGAAACAGCCGTGACAAAACGTTCACCTCGGCGCGAAATTTACTCGCCGTGTTGCGCCTTTCGACTGCCCTCGCGCGCCTTAGGCTGGCCAATCTCGTCGAGAAGGAAGACGTCGTAGAGGCGACTCGACTGGTCGCCATGTCCAAACATTCCATTAATTATTCCGAGGTGCAAACCATCGACAGAACGAACTCGACGAGCGACAAAATCATCAAGCTCATACGGAGCATCGCCGGTGGCGCTAAAGTCGTCAAGGTACCGGAAATCCTCGAGAAATGCAGCAGAAAGGGATACAAACCCGATCAGGTGATCGAGTGCATCGAGGAGTACGAGGAGCTCAACGTGTGGCAGGTCAATCAGGCCAGGACTCAGATTACGTTTATGTAATAGCGCTTGATTTTGTTTCTTCTTATTTTTACAATTGTCTCATTCGCCGGGGCCTCGTTAGGAGCCTCTTCCTCTGATTTATTTAATAAACTTTCATTTTTGTAGCCACATTGGATGTTCATTTTTGGTCGAGGTGCAAAACAATGGTAACCTGAAAAAGAGGCGTTTTCCTGATTTTTTTCTGGTAAAACGTGTGCAGGATCTCAAATTTTTTTACCTCACGTCCTTGTCCCACACCGACCGAGCGACCACGAGTACAAGAGAGATTCCTGCACGCTTGATTTTTCGGTAAAAAGAAAAGATACACCTTCCGCTCTGTTGAACGACGAACAACGTCTTTCTTTTTGTTTGCCCGAAATGTGATCGATCTAGGAGAAAACTTGGCCGTAGGATTTTTATCGACCGAACGTGTGACTCGTGTCCTTAAAGGTTGTATGGTTGTGAGTATCATTTACTACCCCAGTTCTGTAGATTATAAATGTGGTGATACAATGGCTTATGCAGAGCGCTGTTTGAAAAACGTCTTTCTCGGTCACTACTGCTATTCGGAAACAAATCATGAGAAATAAAACAATCTAACGCATTGAGTTTTTGCATGAAATTATCTAGTGCTTGGACGAAGGATTTAATCAAGTATTGAATTTTGAAAAAAATGGCCATAGTCCAAAGTGATAGCGTCGATCTTCGGTAAAAAAAAAAACCCTCTATTTTCGTTGAACATTTCAAAGAATATTTTGCACATGTTATATTTTGAGATTCCATCGAAAACGAAGAATCGATATTTTCAAAAATTTCAACTGTGTGTAACCCTCAAAAGTGATTTTTCCCCAGTCCCTGGAAACGAATGTACGTCTAATTCGGCCGAAAAAATCCAATTTTCATTGAGTATCGTCGAAAACGTGGGTCAAACTCGACACGATCAAATTGAAAAGTTCGCCAAGAATATAAAGTCGATCGTGGACGGATAAGTGGCGCGTCGATTGAAAGCACGCGATCGATCCCGCCTAAATCAAATACCATCGGAGATTAGACGCGGTCTTTCCCGGGGCGTCGACAAAAGGATTCCAAAGTACCGCGGCTTGGCTCGGTGGCGGACAATTGCATGCACACGACGCGAGATACCGCCAGCGAGTGCGCCGCCACTCGGGATTGTCCCCTCTCCGCGGGGGCAGCCCTGCGCACGCGTCTACGCAAGAGAGGGGAGTGGCGCGTGGAAAGGGAAGGCGCTCGCGACCCGGCAGTCGCGCGCCGGCGGTCCCGCGATACACTGGCGGTAGTCGCGTTCGTGGCACCAAGCTTGTAAACTCGCGTTCGAGTTATCGCGAAAAAAAGGAAAGGTATATAAAAATAAATAAGCGGGTAAACGCTCGCCAAGTGTTGACGTTCGCGCGGCGTCTTCTCTCGTGCCGTGTTTCTCGTGTACGAATAACGTGTGCAGTGCCGCGCGGGCTAGCGCGTGTCGAATGTGCAATAATCGTGAAATTTTGCATCGTTCGTAGCATCCAAGCAAAAGTGTCGTGACGTTCCGTTATTCCGGAATTCTCTCTACTAGAACCGCGCGGCGTGTACCGAAAAAAGAATCAAAGATTTATATCGCCAGGTGTCCCGCGAAACGCAGACTTTTTGTTCCCTCTCGCTTGTATACACGACGTATATATATATACACGCACATCGAAGAGATTCAAAAGGATTACGCGAAGAGACGCGCGCGCGGCCGCGCGTCTGTGTGCGAAATAAAAATGACGAATTCGAAGTGTGCCTCGAGCCTCGGTTTTACCGGTTTATACGCGATCGCGATAATTTTCTCGTGTCTGATGATCGACGGTGCTCTCTCGAGATCAACGAGATCCGCGCTCAACGTAACTTGTGACGCGGTCAAAGCACTTTTTGCCGAGAACACGAACGTCAGTATCGCCGCTTTGGAATACGGAAAATTGAGAGATGCATCCGGCACAGCTGACAGTGAGTATTGGCTCTATTGGCGATTATTGGCGCTGGCACGTTTCGCGATGCGCTTCCCCCCCCCCCCCTCGCCTTCTTAATGCACTCTACCTGATTATTGGAATACCAGGTTTAAAAACAACGATTATCTCGGACTCGAGCGATAAACGTTTTGCCTATATATATGGGCACAAACATATTGGCAGGTGACATTCCAACGGAGGCGAATTAAAAATAGGGTTGTTGCTCGCTCGCGCGGTCTCTCGGACGTTCCCGCGGGCGCAGCGGTGGCCGTTGATCGCAAGTCCGCGAACACTCCGCGCTTTTCGGTTAGCCTCCTTTGTAACGAAGGGGAAATATATCCACCCCGAACACATTGCGCATACCGTTTATTTTATCGGAATTTCCATCTGCATACATTATTCACATTGACATACTGTGGTTCGCATTTTAATAAGTTGTCGATTAAAATAATCCGCAAAAATATTCCTTTTCTTCTCTTCGCTCGAACAATTTGATAATAGCGAGATACGCAAATATTTGTTGGTCCATGGTGTTCGTCGTGGCGGGTGACGGAGGATGCGCAGGCTTGGAAATTCCGGATCAAAAAATTATCATTCTCGCGATTTTTATCGACAAGTTGCTAGTAGGATTTCATCGGGCGCACGTGTCGGGAGCGTGCCGAAGAATTTCCTTTTCTTCGTGATATATTATTTATTTATTAATATATTATTTCAACACTGCGCGCTCGCACTGAGGCGGTATCGTCCAAAGTAGTCTTCGTACGTAATACGTTTTCGTATCAGTGCGACCGCGCAGCGTTATTCTATTGTTTTTGTATATCATTCATATTTTATTCTCAATATATTGCTTTACGATATTATCATTATTACTTGTGGGACGACTCCGATTATTATCGTTTAACATTTTTCCGATATATATTTATTATCATTTCAAGGGATGGTTAAATTGCCTATTATGTCATCGTAACTTTATTTTCTTATTTTCGTTGGCGCGTTCGCTTCTCTTTCTCCTCTGCGTCTGTTTCTTTCGCGACACTATCCGTGGGTGCACTCGAGCGTGAAATTGAGAATCACGGGCTGTTCGCTTCTTCGCATTTCGACAATGCGAGCAGCATGAGAAATTCTATTTTACTTATTTTTGTTGGTGTTGTTTTTGACAATACGAGCGCGCCGATAGCTACCGAGCTGCGCTATTGTTATTATTGATGAATTGTTGCCGTCGCGAAGTGCTCCTTCGAGACGCGGCTATTTCCGCGAAACGGCCGGGGAGGGGGGGGACCACGTGCAAGGATCGGAGAACGAGCACCTCTCTGACTCTTTTGTTTTGGGTTGCCCCTCTCCAGCTCTCTCATACACAAACACGCGCGCGCGCGCATGCGGCGAACTAAAAGTATCGCGAATCTAATGTATACATTGGCTCGCAGCCTTTGGTGTGCGAGCCAACCCCCCTCCCCCCTCTTATTTCACCGCACGACTATATCTATGCAATCGATTTTGTATAAAGTACCGGGGCGATGACGAGAAACGATTATGGCCGACATATATCGTGCGGTAAACCTAATTGAGCGAGCCGAAAGTACAACCAGATGCGTCTCGATTGTACACGGGCTCGCGCTCGCGATTGACAGTATTATGCAAGGAGATGAAGGATCCTCGCGATCGATTGATTCTTCGTTCCGCATCCGTTATTTCTCACCCTCTCTCTCGCTTCTTTTTTTTTTCTAATTCCAATTCTGTGTAAGTTACATCATAATCTCTCGTCTCGTCTCTTGATCGATCAGGTACGTGCGGAGGAGCGTGTTGCGATCGGGACACCGAGGAGAGGCTGCGACACCAGGCGAGGGGAGATTTTCACAATCTCATACACCATCACAGCAGGAGTCTTCAGGGCCTGCTCGCTACGACCGCGGTCGCGCTGAGGGGTGAGCGTTGATCAACTGCCATACATAATGATAATAATATTTTATTAAATTAGAATAGGAATAAAAAAGAAAATAACGTACGATTTGATCTCTCAATTTTTTTGGTTACTTTTTCTACGGCAAGTATACTCGTATGTGTGCGGCTTTTTAAATATACAGGTTTCTCTATGGATTTATTTTCGATATAAATTTGCACGCGAGTCAAGATCTTTGTCCAAAGTTGGATAATTCTTGCAAATTTTATTATTACATTTTTTATTTTCTTTTTCGCCAACTTTTTATATATAAATACTCTCAAAGGAGAATTGTTATAGGAGTTCTCTTTTATTTTCAATACAAATTTTTCACTCGATTATTATAATCGAATGTATATAGGTAATGCATTACATAAAATCCTCCGATTTTCTATAGTTTTACATAAATCTTCGATTATAATAAATTTTCAAAAAAATTGTTTCGAAACGACAAGACAATTCTGATAAAAATTTCTTCAACTTTGTGGATTTTATGAATTTTTATTGGAATTCCCTCTTCTTTTCAATAAAGATTTTACATTCGATTATTTTATTTTCCAGTACTCGCTGCATTTTTACACACACACACACAAACGCGCGCGCGCGCGCATAACGATATTGCTACACCGATATGATCTCAAACGTTTGCCTCAATTATTCGAACGAGCAAAAAAAGCGACAAAATTATTCGCGCTGTCAAACGGGCGATCGTATTTCGACGATGTCGAACGATTTTTTACAGTACGGCATTTCGATATTTGAAAGTTCATGATAAATACAATGTGACGGTTAATATATTAGCCATACTTCTGGTCAAGTGCAAAAGTAGCGCCATACTTGAAAGAACTTTTTTCGAAACGTTTTTAAAATACGATTGGGCAAGACGTAAAATTATTTATTACAGTATGGTATCATTGTATTGAGTTTATTTCAATATGATTGTACCTTTAAAAAAATACCCCATACTGCGATGATGATGCTGAAGACAGCCAGAGTCGCGTAAAGATGTGGGAAAAAAATTATGTTGAACGATTTTTTTACAGTATGGCGTTTTGATTTTTCGAAAGTCGATGTAAAGACATGCCTCGGAAAAATTGTCCCATTATGGTGAAGTACAAAAGTGGTGCCATACTCGAAAAAAATGTTACAATTTTGTAATAATATTATACGTATTTGGATCATCCCACGGGTATGGCGTAGTCGGATTTCTGTTTCTAGTCATAAAAACATCTGGTAAAAAAATGTATAGGCTGTAAAAAGTCGTTTAGCAACTTAAAAAAAATCGAACACATTTTGCGGCATTTCCGTAAATGTCTACTTGAAATGAATGATTTGAAACAAAAATGAGCCTGTACAAAATTGTTTGGAAAAAAAACGTACCTGTTTCGATCGGTATGGCGGGCTGTAAGCGACACCGCATGGAATTTTACCGAACTGCCGAACTATGCAGATTTTTTATGTACAAAATCGTTCATAACCTGTAATTTTTCCGACACCTTCGAAACTTCGTCCTGCGAAAACGTATCCACTACCAGCGCTGTGCCCTTCGTTTCCCTTTCATTAATTATGTAATTTGACCCCTCGAGGGTTGCCATACTTGTGCAAAATGAGTTGGTCTTTTCGGGCATCATCTCCGGCCTATGAATACAGAGCAACTAAAATCCATGAAATCGTCGAGTGGCAGGTTTCGGGATAAATACAAGAGAATTCCGCGCGGGTGCGAGGGACGAAGGGAGGAGGATGAGTGACGAAAAGCACGCTGGTGAGCACGAATGAAATAAAAATAGTGTGTAGCGACTATGGTCGCGTTTCTAATCCGGGCAAAAGAGTCATCAACGGTGCGTGTGTGCCGCCCCGTGGGCGCAGTGTGAGGCGGCGGATGGATGAGGAGCCCACCTCTCTCTTCTTTGCGCGAGGTGCGTATGTACGGGCGACACACGCCGCTGTGCGAAAGAGTGAGAGGGAGCGAAGAAGGTGCTGCCCCGCTCGCGAACGCGCGACGCACACGCGCGCTCGTAAAAATAGAGACGTTGAACCACTACCCCCCCCTCTCCGTCCTCGCGCTCTTTCTCGCTTGTAAAACCGCGGGTTTCCGTGATATTGGGAGAGGAATTGCGGGCTGTAAAATTAGTACGAGAATACTGTAGCAATCAACGAAGTACAGGGTCCCCAAATCTGGGGATAATTTTTTTTGTTGTAAATTATGAATTAGCCGCTTCGACCACCTCACGCGATGTACACTCGATTATTAGCGCACGAAATTGCCGTTTTGCGTCGGTGCGTACAATTGATGCGACCGGAGCCTTTAGTCCCGGATGGAAGAGCGCGTGCGCGAGGCCCCGTGCGGGAGCTTACCAATAGTACGACGCAACACCGCGAGCTGGCGCCTCCAACGGGGCGCGCGCTCGCCAAATTTCGCGCTATAGGCGCCGGCCATGTTTGGTCGAGCGGAATTCGCGAAAGAAGGGTTGTTTTTCTTTTGCCCCGCTCCCGTCAATTTGTTTTTCAACGTTCAATGGTTTTGAAAAGCTGAAGGAATCTTTGGTGACGTGGTGAAGAAAAAGAGTGCACGAAAATGTGAAAAACTTGTGATGATTTTGCGGTACTCGAGCGTTTGGCGGCAAGCCGCGAAAAAGAAAGAGAGAGATCTTGCGGCATATATTCGCAGGTGAGCACGTGGGAATATGAACGACGGATATGCCCGCTCAATCTTGATATATCTTTATATCTAAGCTCTTTATATCGAAGAATCTCTCGAGCATAATGGCTTTCAGACAGCTCGAGGCTCTCCCGAGGCTTTTCCTCAAGTTGAAAACAATAGGGAAGGAGAGAGCGCGGGTGTTTTTCACGCGGTCCCCTCACCGTGCGACTTTTATCCATTTCCGTTTTTCTTCACTCGTCCCCATCTATAAAATACATGTGCATAAATATATACGAGGGCGCCTTTGAGGGATGTGTGGTTGAAAAGGAAAAAAATAACAAAATGAAAATAAAAGTAGAAAAAGTCGAGCTGAGAAGGAAAAGAGAAGAGCCGAAGTGAAAAATGCAGCGAGCGTAGCGCAATAAACGACTGGGTGCGATTTACACGTATAATATTATTTAATGGAGCATGCGATGCGCGCGCTGTGTGGTCTTTGGCAGCGGCAAACGATGTAACATTCTTCGAGCATTGTTCGTTATAGGGCTGAAAAGTTTACATGGCATGTCTCTCTCTCTCTCTCTCTCTCTCTCTCTCTCTCTCTCTCTCTCTCTCTCAGGTTAAACACAAAGTACACGAGAAAAAGAAGAAAAATCGCGCTCGAACGGGAAAAGAAAAATAGAAGACAACATTTTTTTTTTAATCCGGGAGACAAAACGACAAAGATGTGTCATTGTCGCGTGTGGTTCCGGGGAAGGGAGGATGAACTATGCCAGCAGAGGGCGCGTCGCGCGCAGGTGACTCGAGTGCGCGCGCACGAGAGATTGAGAGAACGAGGGAGGGGGAATAGCTAGGAAAAGCGTGCAAAAAAGTACGAAGAAGATGGCAGCAAAAGAGTGGGACTAAGAAGAAATAAACACAACGTTGGGTGCAATGCGAAAAGGAACTTTGGACGAGTCCGCCTACCAGTTTCGCCTATACACTCGTGTTTTTTACGAACACACACACACACACAAACCCAAATGCACGTTCTTCCTGCGGTCTCTCTCTCTCTCTCGCATGCGCGCAAAAGAACGTCGTGCTGGGCTCCTCGGGACTGCTTCGCGAGTTCGCGCTCTTGCTCGCTAGAGAAAGAGACAAGTACAAGAGCGTACAGGAGAATCCGCGATAGCATCCCGGCACTGAGTTTGTCGGTTTGCCGGGATGCGAGAGAGAGAGAGAGAGAGAGAGAGAGAGAGAGAGAGAAAGAGAAAGAGAGCGAGAAGGAAGACGTGTCTCTTCCTTCTCGCCCTCTTCCTCGAGAAGAAGAACTCTCTCTCTCACACACACACTTCCTCCTTCCCTCCTTCAGCGGGCGCATATTCCTCGCCGTATATGGCCACGTCCGCACAATGCGAACTTGGGACTGGGCCTGGCCCCAAGCACATTCTCCAACTCGACAATACGCGTATGTACGTACACCCCCGGCACCGTACGTGTGTTTGTGCCAGAGTCGCCGGGTTTTCTCGTTGCGGTTATGAAAATTGCAATATCAAATATATAATAATAATAATAATAATAATAATAATAATAATAATAATAACGACGAAGTAATTCGCAATCAAGCAATTGTTCGCATGTTAAGTAGCTGTGCACAAGAATATAAATTTGTAAATGAAATAAATCATGCATCAATATAATAATTAATAATTAGCATAGCTAAATGAATTAATATATCAACAATAACAATAGTAACAATAATAAATAAAGTAATTCATAAATAAAATAATTATCTCTACGTGGAAAGTAATTGCGTTGAAAAAATCGATCAATTCATAAACTAAACAAACAAATAAATTATTTATTTGTAGTTATTTATTTGTACAAATTAATTACTTATTCGTTTCTCGGTTTGCGTGTGTGTGTGTGCGCGCGCGTTTGTGTGTGTGTATTTCCCTATTGATTTTAATAATTGTAAATTGTTTCTCCTTGCTCGTCGCGGATAAAAAAAATGAGAAAAAACATTCTCGTTTTAACCGCGGCGGACACGGTGGTTCGTCGTTGTTGTTTTGACTTATTAATGCGTATCACAGGCGCATCGTATGCGCCTACGTCATCCTCGCGGACTTTTCTTGCATCGCAATCGGCAGATTAGTTAATAATTCGTCGGGCGGAGCGATCTATAAATATCAAGAGTGCGATCGGCACATTTGTATGGACGAGGGAGCGGGGAGGTAGGATTACAAAGGGAGGGATGGAGAAGAGGAAACAAAAGTGGACGGGGCGATGGAGGAGGAGGGAAGAAAGGGGAAGGAGGACCAAGAAAGAACGAGGAAGAGAAAACGGAGAGAGAAAGAGAGACAAAGAGTCGTACGTGCCTTGACACGCAGAAATCCCCATCGACGTCGCTGAAACAACCCTTTGTGGTGTGTGTGCGAGTTTTCAACAACAAGAGAGCTTCAGACTTGAGGCATGACGATCTCACGGAGGCACGCGCGACGAAGAGGAACCAAAGGGGGGTACAACATTTTTTCGAGAGGAAATAGGACTCGCGATAAGGAGAGGGTGAGAGAAGAACAAACGACGCGTATACGCGATTAAGGAGAGCCACTGATTGTGAAGGAGTGAACAAGAGATAGGGTGGCAGAGCGGTTGGAAACAGAGGAGGAATCCGGAACGAGACACCTACGCGCGAGAGAGGGCCTCTTTCTATCTCTATATCTTTTGACTATCGGTCGTAGAATCTCGATCAACTTGATGCCATCCACGTCCCAGTCTAACGCACCCTCTGGATATATATTTCTCTCCCTTTCACTTGTTTCGCACATCCCAGCTCGTTCGAACTGATTACGCGAAATTCCATTGTTCGGGAAGACTTATTTTTCAATGTCCATTATTCTATACGGGAACAATGGAGGGCGGGTTGGGGGGGGGGGGTGTCACGGGGAATTCATTGGAGATCCCGTCGTCCTCGTGCTCACGGAAGTAATGCATGAGAATATAATTTTTTTACAATTCTTTACGCCAAGAAATTTACGGGTCATTTTTCATTCTTCAGCAGCATTTATTCTTCAAGGAGTACATTTTTTAGTTTGTGATCGAAGAATTGTGAGAAGTGAGTCGTTTCGCGCGTGCAAAATCATTTGGCATGTTTTCAGAAAGATTTCGAAGAACGAACAACAAACCACTACGCTTTAATCTCGTACGGATCAAAGGGAGAAACAGGAACAAATAGAATGGTTGAGATATGTAAATTGAATGGAAGAAATGAAAATCAATAACGAGGAAAAATTTTAAGGCATTTGAAAAAATTGAGAAATTCAATAGCATAAATATAATTGATGAAATTAGCGGGATGTTGCTAATTCGATTAATTTTATTTATTCTATTCCATATTAATTATAATGAAGATCATTAGTAAAGAGAATAGGGTTAAAAAAATAACAATAGTTGAGAAAAATTATTTTTATTTGATCTTTTCCATTGATAATTTGAACTTTTAATTTAAGATACCTCATTGTAGTAATATTTATAATCAATAATAATAAATACCGCAAAATATATTCCTTTAACACATATTTTCATGCTTTTCTCTTCGGTGTTTCGTCCTGACATTTAACCGACAAACTCGATTCGTGAATTCCCCGGAATGTGGAAATTCGCCATGAGGCTTAATTTATTCAACACCTCCTCGCTCATCCCCCCGTGAACGCGCGCAAATTCTCGTCGTAGCACAGTTTGCGCGCACGCACAAAGACCAAGGCAGACAGAGAGAGAGATAGAGAGACAGAGAGATAGAGAGAGAGAGAGAAAGATATGGAGCGGGTAAGAGATATCGGTACGATCGATAAGTGTGTATAAATTCGTTATTCGATTCACGACTCGACGCGGTTACGAGAACTTGACGAGGACTCGTCTTCGTCTCTAGATATCGTCATCGGACGCGATCGCGATGCAACGAGCGTGTTTTTCCAGCTCTACGTACTTATATGGAGAACTGGAAAATATGTAGGACGCGCAGTTCCCTCGCGAATTTCCATTCGATTCGTGAAAAAAATTGAAATTAACAAAGCAACGCGATTAAATACGAATAAAGAGCAACGAACAACAATTAAGTGAATAACAAGAGAAAAAAGATTAAATGATTAAAATGAGTATGATAAATAAAATAATTAAAGCGCAGAGACCGAATAAGATAACTGGGTAAATAAAAAGTTTTTAACGAATAAAATGAATAAAACCAATACGATAAAAATAATAAATGAAGGAAAGAAATTTCACGAAGGTAATCTACGTGAGATCTATGAAAATGCTGGAAGATAGGTGGCCGAAAAAGTGTTTGAAAGGAGAAGCCAGAGCGATATTGAATGCAAACCCATAGAACTTGGGACTGTAAATACGAAGGGAGTCATGGAGGAGGTAGGGGTGGAATCAATATGGCAAAGAATAAGAGGGAGTAAGGAAATTCATCGAAAGAGTTATGAGAATAAAAACCGACCAGGAAATAGAACAAGAGTCGAACGAAATCGAGAATTCGACATATTGCCGTGCAGAAATGTGACCGGGCATTCCCTACTTTGTGTTCGGCTCTGACCAGACTTGCCTTGTCTGATCTACCTGACCGGGCTCTCCCATGGAATAAATTGGAAAGATCGCGAAATCGTTATTTTTTACGGCTTACCCACTATGTTTGGAAACTACAATCTTCTGGACGGGATACATTGCGAGCAAGTACATCTTCACGTAATGTCTACCCGGCCAGAACATTGACATGTACCGAAAAGAGCAGCCTGTCTTTAAGAACTAAATAAAAGCTACTTTACTTCTCACCTCATCATATACACTAAGCGCAACAATTAAGGGATCACTATTTTTTCGACGAAAAATAGCCCTTTTTCAAACCGCTGTAACTCGGTGAAAGATGGTCGGAGAAAAAATGAAAAAAAAAAACCATTTTGTAGTGTAAACCTTCGACTTTGATAATCTGATTATAAATAATTTTTTTCGTTTCGTTTAAATAAAGAAATTCGTTGTTAAACAAAACAAAACATAAAATCAAACAATTTGCTCGAGTTTGACAAGGTACACGGGGAACAGAATTTTTTTTGTGAAAATCTGTTTCGACCATTCGAAAGCTTGTATCTTTCCCAACAATTTGTTTTTTTTTTTTCGATTTCTGTGCGATTTTTTTTAGCCAAGTTATCGCAGCTTTACGAAAAAATGCATTTTTCAACTTTGACCGGTCATAACTCTGGTCCAAATCATCGCACAGCATCCAAACCGGCATCGTTGGAAAGCTTGGATTTCCCCCTACAAAACTGTTTATTTTTCGTATTTTTCAGAAGCCGTTTTCAACATTGTAAAACGGATTGTTTAAAAGTGTGTAAAATGCCCATTTTTACACTTTTTTGTTAATCATGTTATAACATTACAACAAATGCAGAGGCACCAAAGGTTTTTGCGTTTTTTTTAGTTCAGGGTATGTAGAAATACTCCACCAAATACCAGATCGCTGCCTTTATTCTTTATTCGGGTTGCAACCCCGTTCTTTTGGAGAAAATCGAGATCCGTCAATTTACACGAAAATCGAGGTTTCTCAGGTATCAGCGCAGGGTGAAATTTCTCGAAAAAAAAAAAAATCAGAAAATTACGAAATTTGGTATTCAAGGGTTTTCGAGGTTGCTGATTGCGAATCTGGGATAAAAAATGGAAAAATTCAAAATGGCGGATCAAATGCAAAAATTCTTGCAATCGGGCGCAACTCGATGTTTGGGGGTTTTCGAGGTCATTCATTACGGATCTGAGGTTTAAATTGAGGATCGCAAATTTGAATTGAATCAAACTTTGCATTTCGGTTCGCCATATTGGACCCGTCGTTTTTTTTTTATTTCTTCGACCTGAGATTCGTAATTAACGATCCCTCAAAACCCGCAGATTACCGAGTTCCATGCGATTTCATTTAATTTCTGCATTTCGGTTCGCCATATGTGATCTGCCCCCCCCCCCCCCCCGTGGCGTAAATCCGACCGTGCAACCTCCTCGTGGTACGCTTTGGATAACGCGAATGCCGGCGGTACTTTTACAATTTTTTTGATGGATCTGAATCGCATGGAACTCGGTAATCTGCGGGTTTTGAGGGATCGTTAATTACGAATCTCAGGTCGAAGAAATTTAAAAAAAACGACGGGTCCAATATGGCGAACCGAAATGCAAAGTTTGATTCAATTCGAATTTGCGATTCTCAATTTAAACCTCAGATCCGTAATGAATGACCTTGAAAACCCCCAAACATCGAGTTTCGCCCGATTGCGAGAATTTTTGCATTTGACCCGCCATTTTGAATTTTTCCATTTTTTATCCCAGATTCGCAATCAGCAACCTCGAAAACCCTTGAATACCAAATTTCGTAATTTTTTGATTTTTTTTTTCGAGAAATTTCACCCCGCGCTGATACCTGAGAAACCTCGATTTTCGTGAAAATTGACGGATCTCGATTTTCTCCAAAAGAACGGGGTTGCAACCCGAATAAAGAATAAAGGCAGCGATCTGCTATTTGGTGGCGTATTTCTACATACCCTGAACTAAAAAAAAACACAAAAACCTTTGGTGCCTCTGCATTTGTTGTAATGTTATAACATGATAAACAAAAAAGTGTAAAAATGGGCATTTTACACACTTTTAAACAATCAGTTTTACAATATTGAAAACGGCTTCTGAAAAATACGAAAAATAAACAGTTTTGTAGGGGGAAATCCAAGCTTTCCAACGATGCCGGTTTGGATGCTGTGCGATGATTTGGACCAGAGTTATGACCGGTCAAAGTTGAAAAATGCATTTTTTCGTAAAGCTGCGATAACTTGGCTAAAAAAAATCGCACAGAAATCGAAAAAAAAACAAATTGTTGGGAAAGATACAAGCTTTCGAATGGTCGAAACGGATTTTCGAAAAAAAAATTTTGTTCCCCGTGTACCTTGTCAAACTCGAGCAAATTTTTTGATTTTATGTTTTGTTTTGTTTAACAACGAATTTCTTTATTTAAACGAAACGAAAAAAATTATTTATAATCAGATTATCAAAGTCGAAGGTTTACAGTACAAAATGCTTTCTTTTCATTTTTTCTCCGACCATTTTTCACCGAGTTACAGCGGTTCGAAAAAGGGCTATTTTTCGTCGAAAAAATAGTGATCCCTTAATTGTTGCGCTTAGTGTATATTCATAATTGATTGGGCTTAAACTAATACATCTGTTGTAATTCGATTCATCACTAAAAGCATTCATTTCATCATTGATAATCGACAAGGATAACAATGCTTCTGATAAATATCGGGATTACGATAACCCGAAAAGAAATTTCTTAGGGTCAGCCTGACCAGGATCAGGCCCCGATCGGGGTGTGATACGGGCAACACCTATTACGGACATCCTGATCCGACCCCGATCGGGCCGGAAGTATTTAGGCCCTAAATCAGGCTATACTAAAATGGCCCTACTAAGGTCGTCCCTGATAAGATCCTACTAAGGCTTTCCCCGATAGGGCCCTACCCAGGCTTTCCCTGATAGGGCCCTACCAAGGCTTGCCCTCATAGGCCCTACTATGGCTTTCCCTGATGAGGCCATCAATAGGTTTGCCCTATAACTGCCTCAGCAGTCGATAGATGCACATAACCTCTTATTTTCCACATGGAAACTTCGATTTTACAGCATCGTAGCTTCGGAGTTTCGATGCATTCCTGAATTCTATTTTAAAAAAAAGTGCTATGGACTGTCACGACAAAAAACGTTATGCAACTCGGATGCGTGTTAGAAGATTTCGGCAGCTTTGTAAGGCGAAGAAAGAGCGGAATTACACACACACACACACACACACACACACACACACACACAAGGTTAAGTTTCAAGAATCTATAGCATGTTATTCGATAAACTGTTTTAATTGTCACAATGATATTAGCTAATTGATATACTTTATGTGATACAACAAATAATTATAGGAATTCCTGTGGTCTCTTATGCCATATCGGGGACCAACATGTTACAAGCACTCGGTAGCATAGGGGCAGCGTGCCTAGCTTTGGGTAGGTAGGTACGAGGTTTGATTCCCATATATGCGAAATATTTTGTTCGAACAAAAACATTTCAGCAGGCCAGGGAATGACGAATTATGATACAAATTCATTGTAGTGGAACTCTAAAGTGGTTCATTCCATTTTGGATTTTTGAAATATTATATGCATTTCTTTCTGATCAGGCAACCTGGTAGGGGCCTGATCAGGCAACCAGGTCAGGCCCATATGTGACACAACGTTACATTTCGTAGTAGGGCCCTTTCAGGCTGCTTTATTAGTGTCCTACCAGGACAGTCAGGCAAGCTGATCGGGCCCTGATGTGGGCCCCATCAGAATTTCTACGCGGGAACTAATGATTTGTGCATAAAGAATAGCCAAATTATTTTGTGAGGCAAAAAAGTAAAGCAGGTCATTCGTGGTTTTTGAACGCCTTGTCGCCATGTTGGGAAATATCAATGTTTTGGCCGGGAAGACCAAACCCGGCTGAAGATATTATCTGGGGAAGGCAGATCAGGGGCAGTACTTTTTCTCGAATCAAATTTCTACACGGGCAGGAGAGGGTTGAATTTGGATGGGTTAGACGTAAAAACCCGCAAGGCTATACGTTGGAACTCAGGAATTAATTGAGATCTCAATAAATACCAAATTGATCAACGTAATGCAACAAAAATAATAAATAATATTAAAACGAATAAGAATGACGAATACATTAAATGAATTATATGAACGAAATTATTCATAAAATGAATGGAGTAAAATATATAGATTTTTTTTTACGGTCGATTTCTTGTAGGTCGCGATAGGTAAAAATAAAACGAGAAAAAAAAAACAAGTGAAATGAATAAAATGGAAATAATAAACTTAATAGAAATATCGAAATAAATAGTGATGATACAATAAAACAAATAATCAATATCAAAACACATTGAGTAGAATAAATACAACTAATGATATAAACAAAATTATTAATAAAATTATATTCAAATCTGCGCTTCGTCGTAGATTGCGATAGGGAATATTAGAGAAAAAAGCAAATATTAAGACCTCGGCCGCTATCGCTCACTTTGAAGTCGATTGTGTACCACATTTTTCATAAAGCTCGTATCGGTAGAATTGTATAACGGTTGAAAGCGCTCGAGGAATTTTTCTTTCAATGTTATAAAATAGCTCCTTGGAGTCCGTTTCGTTTCGACGAACGCTTTTAATTTTGTATCCGAGTGTTTCACATTTTTGGCCTCTCCAGAGACGAGGCGAACGAGAGCACCTGCGCCAGACAAAAGGCGTACCCAGAGAGGTGGGAGAAAATGAGAAAGGAATTCGTCTACGTTTCCCATCTGGACAAATATGAACCGTCCTGGGCCATTGGCTTTCTTCATTTTTTTTTCTCGTAATAACAGAGTTTTCATCTCTTTTCCTTCTCTTTTTATTCTTCCGCCCTTTCTCTTGGCTCTCGTCACAGGGACTATCATTTCCGGTCGCAAGTCCTCCACATTTTTGATACATGAATCAAATCGCCAGCCAGGCCAACAGACGACACACGACTTTTTCGTATTTGGTACGAAGCGTTCGCGAATCGTTTCTGGCTCCCGCACACAAATTACGTCATTTCGACAATTTCCATCTCGCCATTCTCTCTCTCTCTCTCTCTCTCTCTCTCTCTCTCTCTCTCTCTCTCGCTCTTTCGCTCGCCGACTCTCTTTTTTGCCCCTTCGGCATTCGGAAAAAGTAGGTTAAAGCACATCGAAGCTGCTCTATAAGTCGAACGAGACGCGGTTAGGCAACTAGACTGGTCGTCGTCGTCGACGTCGTCGTCGCGCCGCCGTGCAAAAATCCTTGCCAAAGTTGTAAAATCCGAGACATTCCTTTATAACGATTGTACGGGAGTATGTAGCTTCGTCGATACAGCAGGAACCCCTACCCGCAGTATTCGTAATTCTCCCTTTTTATTTGCCTCCAGCGCGTCGTTCTTCTTAATCACTCGTTTTATCGTTTTTTGAATTATTTTTTTTTAAACTTTTTGCGTGTCAACTCGTCTGCCTTTTTATTTCTATAATCGCTTATTTATATTATTTATAATCGTTAATGTACACAATTCATTATCGTCAATTTATATAATATGTAATCGCTATTTAATCAAATTTTATACGCGTTAATTTATAAAATGTATAGTTTATTCACTTAATTAATAATTGTTTATTTTATAAATTAACCATTGGATTTTATAGTTGTTCGATAGTCGTGTAATTATTGAATAACTCGCACGAGGAACTGTCGGGTGTAGGCGAGGAGACGAAATCGACACCTTCACACACCGGAAGTCCCCTCGCTCAACGAGCACTGTACCACCCAACGAATAATTGACCAATTTAATAACTCTGCCCGTACATTGACCGAGTGAATTCCTCTTTCCATCTCCCTCTGCATTCTCCTCGACGAATCTCGCACGTATTCACGTTCTTCCCCTTCATAATCGGTCCATAATATACATTTATTTTTCTTCTTTTCGATTTTTTTTAAATCCGTAGGGCCATTTCGTAAAAGCTCTATTTCGAGATGTCGGCGAACGCGCGCGTATGAGTTTTGGCGCGCGAATAGGAACGCGCGACATCACTAAGTGCAAATGAAAAAAAAAAAAACTAAAAAAAAAACGTTGCGGTGAGAAGACGAAAAGGGAAAAGAAAAGACGAAGAGAAATGTTTCAACAGCCCTAGTTGATGTATACGCTACACTAAAGCACACTCACACATACCTACGCACACACGTTTCAATCCTGATTAATCGAATACATTCGTTGCTAAACCACGACCCGTTATGACGTTTCTATATACATGTATATCGATACGTATCCATCCACACCAGAATCGACGGTTATATCTATGTATGGATGGATTCTCGGTTCGTACTATATTCAAACGAGAGAATTGTGTCCCGGGTCTGATTCGTGGCTGCATATATAAATCTCTTTGTCTCTCTCCTCTCTCTCTCTCTCCCTCTGTCCCTCCATCTCTATCTACAGTTTACCGAATGTACACAAAGTTCTGTGTGCGCTTTGTGCCTGCAAAACTCCCGATGTATATACGCAGCGCGTTACGTGTGTGTGTGTGTGTATATATATACACGTGTATATGAGAATCTTTATTTATATTCATGAAGGGAAAATAACAGGGCGTTGTGAACGTACTACTTGGCGCGGAAATTGTCGAATGCACATACGCGCATGTATACACGCCCGCATATTATGCGCACATGTATTGTATGTAAATACACGTGTGTACACGTCCACACGCACTCAGCCACATGCAAGAGGGACTGGTTTTGGAATCGATGAATCGCGATTCCCAAGAAGCGCATTTCTCGCAACAGCTGCAATATTAATTTCCAACAACTGTATTCTTTTTAATAACGCGGTATATACGAGAGGGATGGAGGGTGCGTGTGCGTAAGACGAACCCGAGCAGAAATTTGTTCAGGGTGAAATCCGGACCGGATCAGGCTGCCACAATAGCAAATCCGGGCCGGGTCAGGCAAATTTATTCCGGCCCTGATCAGGGATGTAACGCTTTTGCAAATTCAGGTCCGGATCAGACACCTTATCAGGCCCGTATCTGGCTTGGATCAGGCATCTTATCAGGCCCGGGTCAGGCTCCGTATCCGGCTCGGATTAGATCCCTTACCAGGCTCGGATCAAGCAACTCATCTGGCTCGGATCAGGTGCCTCATCCAGCCTGAGACATGCGTGTCATCTGGCTCAATCATTTGATTATTTTTTTGTTTAAAAATAGATCAACATTTATTAAATCATTATCGCAGTTACACGTTATCAAGTTTACAAACGTTATTAAAAATATGAAACATATGAATACATTTCTTTACAGTTTAAGTTTTTATTTTACTTGACTTGATCGTTTAGTTTTTGTTCCGGTTTTGGCGATGACCGTCCCAATCTTTTGCACTGTCTATGACCGCCGCGAGCCCATCCGAAATTTGTTTCTCTTTGATAGAACTTGCGTGGGGAGTACCATCATACTGTCAAGATTGCATCTGAAATATTTTGAATACATAGAAAAATTAGTGCATATACATAGAAATTCATGTGTAGATAATCCACAGTATATCAGGGCAGATCCACAGGCGATCAGGGCGCCTTATTGATTTCTGCTCAGGTCCCTGTCTGGCTTAAATCAGGCGTGCCTGATCAGGGCGCCTTATTGATCCCTGATCCGGCCCTGATGGATCCTCAGGCAGCCTGTTTAGATTTCTGCTTGGGAATTAGTCGGATGACCGATGGAGAAACGTGTCAAGCTCCTTCATCATGATGTTGACGTTTGCATCGCTGTGACGCAACGGACTTTTTTTTTTGCCGCCATGCCGAAATGTTTTTTTTTTGCGGTTCTGGACTACGAAAGGCACAAACGTTTTTCAGGATTCTGAAGAAAAATCTACAGCATAAATTGGGAAAACAGACATTTCGATAACAATGACAGCATGTGAGGAAATGAAGGGAAAAAAAAGACTTTTCGCTGCATTTAAACTATGCAAACTTCAACACGGTACTTTCTGGGAATGGACGTTTTCTCGTATACAAGAATGGATTCTGTATACGCATGTCGTACACACACAATTTGACTTTTGTTTGTTTCAAATTCGTTTACGTACGTATGTGTGAATTTGAAGGTATGCGATACCTCCATATTGTACGCAATTCTCTCTTGGCGTATCGAGAGGAAATGCGTTTTGGGCAAACGCGAAAATAGAACTTGCCGGCGAGCACGGGGCTTCGCTGAGACCCTATCTTTCATATGCGCACATATATAGGTGTGGGTGTGCGTGTATACCGGGGCTCGCGTGTGTACTCAGGTACAATGTGGAGAGAGCCCGAGTGGGCGCAACTTTAATCGTCCACCGCAAGGTAAATCCTTGGGGAAACAAGATTATGCGAGTATGTCGGAGTCAAGAGAGAGAGAGAGAAAGAGGGATGGATAGATAGCGAGATGAGTCGGCTAAAGTTTGCTACGGGCAAATGATCCGACCAATCCTCCTCTCTCTCTTTCTCTCTATCTCTATATCTCGCCTCAGCTATTGGACAATTCAATGGAGCATTTTTCAGTTTTTTTTCCAACATTAACATTTTTTGAAACCCATATATATATATATATGTAATATGACACTGAGCTGGCCAATTGCAAAGAACGCGTGTGCTGAACGGAAACATTTCGTATTCGTTTTTTGCCCGAAGCACGAGGCAAGTGAGGGGGGATAGGGAGGGAGAGAGAAAGAGAGAGAGAGAGGAACAGAGTGAACGGTACAGAGGGCGATTGGCTGGTCCGGGACATATCTAAAAGTGACCTGGCCGTTGGCCAAATACTTTTCAATGAACGTCGAGAGCGAGGCTCAATGAGCCCTTGCGGGCTCTCTCCGAGATTATCCTGCCCTCCCTCCCTTTCGCTACCGCTCTTTTTCTCTCTCTCTCTCTCTCTCTCTCTCTCTCTCTCCCTCCCCCTGTTGGCTCATCCTCAGCTTAAACATGCCGATATCTTGTTTCCCTCGTAAAAAAAAAACAAGGTCCTCGGTGAGTTCCTCTTACCATCCACCCCTTCCTGTTTCGACGTATTCTTATGCGTGTGCGTATATATATTCCGTGAGGAGGAAGGCCATAAAAACATTGTAACGATATTCATGAGTGTTAGCAATATTGATATATACATGTATCATTGATAACTGGCAGAAATAATTAATCAATATTTTAATTGATTATTTATTGCTACAATCATTTAACACTATTTTACGCATACACGTACCCATGTAGAGATTGACTGTTGGGCCTGGGGCGGGCCTTCACAGTTAGCCTTGCTAGAATATTGGGCCGTGAGTATTTACCAATGAGGTGCCTTTGTAGAAATGATAAGAACGGCCCGATATCGGCCAACAGAGCCAACAATTATTGGGCCAATGATTTAATTCATTGTAGCGACAATGTTGGTGATTGCACTTGGCCCTATGTGGGCCCTCTTAAAGGGCCTATGTAGAAATTGACCACTGGCTCTATGATCGGCCTTCACAGTTGGTCTATCTAGAAGTAAGTCTATCTAGAATATTGGGCCGTGAGTTTGTTTGGGTTTGTTTGAGGGCGTGATAAATATTCAATTAGTCCTTATGGATACATACCAATTCAGATTGGTCCTTATGGATACATATTTCATAGAATAACCTTGAAATAAATTGTGATTTGCGTATATGACAGGTTTCAAAATTGGCATATTTTACTTACTTATGTTGGTTATTTACAAATGCCAATAATAGGCCAAGACTTGATTACAAAAACTGAACTACAAAATATGGACGATTAATATATGACGTGCCAGTTATTTGCCTATTCTGGCACAATATACAGATAATGAATAACCCAAGGCTTAAATAAAATAAAAGCAGGTATGGTCTGACCGACTTAGCCAATAAAGGGCTTAGATTAATTAAATGTAATTTCCAGTATTTTAGCATTGCCAGTTTTAAAATTGGCAAATTTCAATGAACTATCACGGCTGTTTATTGGTTTTAACAGATGGGCCCGGATAGGTTTTAATAATGGGCTGATATTGTGCCAGTTCTCAATTTATAACGGAACAATAATGGGCCAATGTAATTGGCAGTACTTCAGCATCACCAGTTTAAAAATTGGCACATATTGTTTATCTATCATGACTGTTCAATGAATTTAGACGATGGGCCATGATAGGTTTTAACTATGGGCCGATATTGTGTCGGTTTTCTATTTAGAACGAGACAATAATGAGCCAATGTAATAGCCAGTATTTTAGGATTGCCAGCTTTAGGATTGGAAAATTTAGTTTAACTATCACTGCTGTTTATTGGTTTTGAAAGATGGGCCAGGATAATCTTTAGTAATGGGCCGATATTGTGCCAGTTTTCAGTTTAGAGCGGAACAGTAATGGGCCAATATTATTTCGCTTTTGTTGGCTTACACGATGGTCCCAATATTGGCCTGATCGTAACATTGGGCAACTCATGGCAACCGCTACGTGCGTGCGTGCGTGCGTGCGTGCGTGCGTGCGTGCGCGCGTGTGTGTGTGTGTGTGTGTGTGTGCGTGTGTGTGTGTGTGCGTGTGTGCGTGTGTGCGTGTATGTATATTTTTGCTCAATACTCGTGTATGCAGCGAAATATTTGCTCCGTGCACTCTTCGCTGATGAGGACAACGAGCAAACGACTCTCGTTGCACGCAGAACTGACGATTTCTCGTGTACACGGAAATCTACGGTACATTACATACGTACTTTATATGTGTACACATGCCCGCGAGTGCGCGCGCGTGTGGGTGTGTATACGCTGTTTGGCAGTTCGTGGCGCTGGACCAAAGTTCCCACGTACCTTTGCTCGCACGTATACAAATACTGAGCACACCGCAAACACAGACACGCACACGTATACCGAGAAAAAATGGTTGCAGTCTGCGTGATAAATTTCGCGATGGTACGGCAAGCGTGACCAGGAACAAGAGCGAATGAGAAGAGAGAGAGAGAGAGAGAAATTATATAGATTACTGAAATTCACCCTGCCGCCGTATCAGCGCGAGAACGATAAAAGTGCCGCGAGAAATTAAATATACCCCCGAGGTATTGAAATATCGTTAAAATCATTCCGAGCTTGTTTTATTATTCAGTTTTCCTGGCAGCTTTGTTTCTATGTCTCTCTCTCTCTCTCTCTCTCTCTCTCTCTCTGTCCCTCTCTCTCTCTCTCTCTCTCTCTCTCTCTCTCTCTCTCTCTCTCTCTCTTCGAGGTTGAGCCATTGCAAATAATAATAAGAGGCCAATCCTAGTAACTGAAGAAACAAAAACGCACACGAAAATAGCCAAAAGCATGATAACAATAATTGAATTCATTATAATAGTTGCTACAGCAATAATGATTCTGATGATGACGATGACGGCAATGAAAATAACAATAATAATAAAAGAATAGCATCGAAGATAGCAGTTTTTTAAAATCATATGAATTAATCGGCTATTGAAATATTAAACGATAATAACAACGATATTCGTAATGATCATCATTATCATGGCCGTTCTGGCGTTATTATCCCACGAGACTACAGCCAGGAATTCACGAATCGTGAGCCCTGTAGAGATGAAAGAGAACCGAGAGATTGGAGAGAGCGAGAGAGAACGCGAGAGAACTCACGGGATTCACGGTGGCGCTAAAATAAAATGACCAGTTTTGAATTCCAAAGCTCCTGCCTCTTACTCTCTCCCTATTTTTCTCCTTCCTCCCTACATCTCTCTCTCTCTCTCTCTCTCTCTCTCTCTCTCTCTCTCTACCTCACACTCTTCTCGGGCAACGGGATGTCGGAATACAGTGTTAAAAATCGAGGAGAAGCAAGGCGGGAGAGTACGAAGAAGGGGATACGAGTGAGTGGGTGAGAGAGAGAGAGAGAGGGAGAGGGAGGGAGAGAAAAAACATGACCTCTCTCAGGCCACATTCCGCTTTTTTGTTCCCTTGCTAAAACATCGCGCCTTTCTCTCTTGCCCGCTATGACTACCCTGTAATGAACTCACCTCGCGTCGATCCGTGCGAATTTGCCCGCAGCGAAGGGTCGCGCACAGAAACAACGCCGTCTTCTCACACTCGGACGGTGGATCTTTTCGCGTTTCGACTTCTCCAGAATCGCCCTTTCGACCTTGGCACTTGTACCATGATCCGTTGTGATTGTAAATCGATTTAGCTTTCGAATGGTTTTTGATCCATCCGGTGTAGACCACTTGCCGATCGGCGGGATCGGCTCAAAGTCGATCCTCCGAATTTAGCAAATTTTTCTTTGGATGTTGATTTTAGCAATTTTCGGGGGACTTTTTCGGGCAGAAGGAATTGAGATATAGGAACGGGTCTGGTGGCATTCTCTCAGTCTGTCAAAATAGTGTTCGAAAAGGGGTCTGTGAATCCGAAATAGTTGATTAGCGTCCGAGATATCGTCGATTGAGAAATGGCAATTTTGGCGTGTTTGCGAAACCGGCCTAATGACAGGCAAAATAAAAATGTTCCGTTTTTGGATACTAAATTTCACATCTGAAGTGAAATTGATAGCAGATTTTGAAAATCGCAGTACCGCACACTCAAAGCTCATATTTCATTAAAATATGTTGGGAAATTCAAATTTTCGTTAAACCCTCCTCTTCCGCTTTGTTCGGCTTTCACCTTCAATCAAAATATAATATCAATTAACGCTGGAGAAATCTCGACGAGGATGAGATTCAAATCTTGTTCCTACGAAATAGAAGATAAGATGAAATCCCGAAGTAAAGATAATCCTATGGATGGTAAAATATTATTTTCTACTGCCAACATGTCTGAAGTGTCGAAACTAAGTGGAACTTTTGAATTTCATATTACCGGTGATTGAATACGGTGAAAGCGCGGTGGTGGCGCGGGTATGAGAGGGAAAGAGAGAGAGAGAGAGAGAGAGAGAGAGAGAGAGAGAGAGAGAGAGAGAGAGAGAGAGAGAGAGAGAGAGAGAGAGAGAGAGAGAGAGATTCGGTAATTAATTCAATGCCGTTTTGCGAGGCACGTAAATTTGGCGGAAGACTTAAACCGACGTTCAGGCCTCGTCAGCGATGTGGGGTATGAAAATGCACCGGGCCGGCGCGTCGATAATAATTTCGCCCGCACCTTTGCGCCCGCAACGACCAATGACCGATGAACCATTGCCCCGAGGGTATACACATAGCTGTTGGCTCGTAAGAGAGCAATTGATTGTGAACCGACGAGGGCCCGAGAGCGAGAAAGAGCGTGCGTACGGGCAAAGCCGATAGGGTGATGTTTGAGACACTTCTGAAATAACCACCATACGAGGCCCCAAGGCGAATTAGAACGGACTATAACGAATTCCCCGGCGTGTCAATTGTTGTTCTTTCTCCTTTATGGACCCCTCCGCCGCAACTCAAGGAGGCCCATAGGGGTTCAAACATATGCAACCGGTTGTCGATTATTGTTTCATTTTATTTTGCAATGCAACATTGAAATGCAAAGAAAATCGTAATATTCATTGGATGAAGGGATGATTTTCCTCTGATGTCGCTAGAAACGATAAACATGTAAAATATTTGCAGAAACGGTAACGGGACTCGCGAGGCAATCGGAGAACAAGACACTGACGTTATTCGAGCAGGTTTATCGCTCGATGTCGATCCTGAGCAGACCGTCGATAAAGGCCCTCTATCAAGCCATGGTGGATTACGTATCGCCGGAAAACACACCCGACACTCTTCAACAGCCGCTCACGAGGGAAATGCTCCAGGAACGTTTCAACGAATTTTTCGTTCATCTGTTCCCGATTGCGTATCATCACGCGATCAATCCTACGAGCCAAAATGACTTTACGGACAAATTCAAAAAGTGCCTTTACGAGACTATCGAGGAGATACAACCGTTCGGCGACATACCGAAGCAAATATCGCGAAGCGTCGGTACGAGCCTCGAAGCCACGAGGGTCCTCGTTCAGGCATTGACGCTGGGTAGACGAGTCCTGGACAGAACGGACAGCGTGCTGTTTTACGGGACCAGCCCGCAGCAAGCAGCCTGCTACGAGGCACTCCTCAGAATGACCTACTGCCCAAAGTGCGCCGGCATCGGGGCCAACGTCAGACCCTGCGGTGGCCTGTGCACCAATGTCATGAGGTTAGTCAACGGCAAATTGACACAAAAACAAAACAAACATACGAAATCGTGTTTCGTGCTTATTTATCACGTTGAAATTTGCATCGTCCCCCTTTGTGCTTCGTTTCACAATTTTCCTCTCGGCAGATTTCAGCCGAGAAAATCACGCAAAATTTTATCAGCATTCTTATCTAGCCATCTACCACGAATCTGCAAAATATGATTTTGAATAATAATAAAAATAAGAAATTGGCAAGAATTTTCGTTGCATTACAACGATGCAAACTTCAAGCCTATGCTTATTTTGAGTTATTTTTTTTTAAATTTGTTTGGGTTTACTTGGGTTTTTTGGGCTGGTCGGCGTGTTTTTGACTGGAACCGAGCCCGTTCGCCTCATCCACCCATCGCACCAACTGCCAAGCGGGCTCGATTTTGTTTATTTCATGAAACGTTTTGCCATTTTTTCGGATCTAATCGATATCGTGTGTGCCGCGCGTTTGGCAGAGGTTGCTTGACGGAGCCAGCTTCGGAGCTCGACCTCGCGTGGTCCGGCTACGTCGAGACGGTGGAACGCCTGGTGGTCGCGGTCGACGGCAGGACGGATCCTCTGGGCTTGAACGCCGAGAAGGCGGTCAGGCAGCTGGACACCCGCATCTCCGACGCCATTATGCACGCCATGGAGAATGGACCGGCACTCGAGGAGAAGGTACGTCCACACAGACACACATCGGATTCAATAATCGGCATAGCCAATGAAAAATCTACAGATATTACGCAAAGTGCAACTATCGCGTGGCGTTGAAAATGTAATCAGACATTTCGGGTAATAAAAAACAGGTACATGTGATTATCCAGCTATCCATCCATTTATCCATCCATCCATCTATCCATCCACCCATCTAGCCATCCATCCATCCATCCATCCATCCATCCATCCATTCATCCATCCATGCACCATCTACCCATCCATCCATCTATCTAACCATCCATCCATTTACCCGTCCATCCATCCATCCATCGATCCATCCATATATCTATCCATATATCTATCCATCCATCCACCCAACCATCCATCCATCCATCCATCCATCCATCCATCCATCCATCCATCCATGCACCCATCTACCCATCCATCCATCTATCTAACCATCCATCCATCTATCTAACCATCCATCCAACCATCCATCCATCCATCCATCCATCCATCCATCCATCTATCCATCCATCCATCCATCCATCTATCCATCCATCCATCTACCCGACCATCCATCCACCCATCGATCCATCCATATATCTATCCATCTATCTATCCATCCATCCACCCAACCATCCATCCATCCATCCATCCATTCATCCATCCATCCATCCATCTATCCATCCACCCATCTACCCATCCATCCATCCATCCATCCATCCATCCATCCATCCATCCATCCATCCATCCATCCATCCATGCACCCATCTACCCATCCATCCATCTATCTAACCATCCATCCAACCATCCATCCATCTATCCATCCATCCATCTACCCGTCCATCCATCCACCCATCGATCCATCCATATATCTATCCATCTATCTATCCATCCATCCACCCAACCATCCATCCATCCATCCATCCATCCATCCATCCATCTATCCATCCATACATCCATCCATCCATCTATCCATCCACCCATCTACCCATCTACCCATCCATCCATCCATCCATCCATCCATCCATCCATCCATCCATCCATGCACCCATCTACCCATCCATCCATCTATCTAACCATCCATCCAACCATCCATCCATCCATCTACCCGTCCATCCATCCACCCATCGATCCATCCATATATCTATCCATCTATCTATCCATCCATCCACCCAACCATCCATCCATCCATCCATTCATCCATCCATCCATTCATCCATTCATCCATCCATCCATCCATCCATCCATCTATCCATATATCCATCTACCCATCCATCCACCCATCTAACCATCCATCCATCTACCCGTCCATCCATCCATCCATCCCAGCCCCCGCCATCACAGGAATTTAACATGTCCCCCCATCCTACTACAACACATTGACAGTGGAGTGGGGATAGCGTTAGTTTCGTGTGACATCCAGCTAACTCAGACCCCTATACCCAGCCAACCTCAACGAACATATACATTTTTAAAAGCATTTTCAATGCTAAAACATACCAACATCCCCACTTTTTTTTTCTCTAATCCATTGCCAAGTATTACGACAATGTGTCGACGTATATACGTGTATCCGCGTGTGTGTATTCGTTTCACCGGCGTGCTATACGTTCGGGCACGAACATGCTCCTTCGCAGAATCTTCGTTTCGAGTCGAGTTTCGCGCGAGGTTCGATATTGTCGGCGGAGCAAAAGGAAAGTAGCGCTGGAGCGGGAGGGGCGAGCCGAGAGTGAGAGCGCGAACGAGAAGGGCCGGGCGGGGGGGGGGGGGGTTCAGGAGTGAGAGGGAGAGAGAGAGAATCTCGCGAACCCGGGGGCGCGCGTGGGCCTCTTAATTAAAAGTTTCACACGGTTCGTTCGGCGCGCGAAGGCGCGAGAGGAGGACCCCGGGCGACACGGTGTACCGACCAGACAGGCGAATAAAAGCAAGGCGCTCGCGCGCGCACTCACATCCATACCGCACACCGCGAAAATGGGCGGGGGCGAGGGAATTCTCATCCCGGCCGAATTATTCCTTTCTTCTATATATTATTGTAAATTATTTCTTCATTGTTGTGCTGTTTTTTTATTCTCGTCCGTTTCTTTGAATTTTCGAATTTCTCGTAATTTCTCTCTCTCTCTCTTTCTTTCTTCGAATTCCTTTGAATGCTCCGTGTTGCGTTTCGCGGGCGCCTCGCCCGGCGGACTTGCGCGAACTTGTCCACCGAGAAACCTGTTCGCCGAGGAGAGAGAAAGCTATGCGCGCGTTCGGCATCTCGATCTCGTGTCTCTCTCTCTCTCTCTCTCTCTCTCTTTCTCGTTTACCGTCTTGTTCCGGGTGGTTTGAAAGAACGCGCGGCAGCACCGAAACGCAGTGGCATTCCCGCGAGAGCACGAGATGGACTTCTGTAATGGGCCAGTCAGGGGGTGGGCCGAACGGTCGTGAAAAAGAGCGCTCTCGCGTTTACGCGATCGTACGAGACTTTTTTTTTGCTCGTTGTTACTATTATATTCATTTGTTATTTACGTGCAATTAATAGTACTAGGTATCCGCAGTACAGAGAGGGAACAAGTTTGAAGAGAATTAACATTGAATAAATGTATGTAAAAAAAAAATCGTATCTATAGTCGGGAGGGAGAGGGTGGACATTTTTGGGTCCTTTCAGCTCTTGGTCGCACACCGCGCGCTTCGCTCTTTTTCTCGCCCTTTGTACCGTGAACGTACACACACGTTACTGCGAGCGTATTTGGGGGACGAGACGTCCACTGTAGCTCGTAATACACACACGTGTGCACACGATACTGTAGTACAAATATTCTTAAAGCTGATACTCGTCTCACTCGCCCTTGGTATATTCCTAACCTTCTTCTTACCCCCTTGTCGCTCTCTCATTATTATTCTTCGCAGCAGCATCTCTCTCTCTCTCTCTCTCTGTACCTCTCTTTCTCTCGCACTCATTGCACTCGCACGCGGCGTCTTTTCTTGTCCTTATTTCCCGCCTCTCTCTCTCTCTCTCTCTCTCTCTCTCTCTCTCTCTCTCTCTTGCCCTCTGAGACCCCACCTTCTTCTTTCCTTTAATTTATCTTCGTTTTTTTTCTTCTTTTTGTCTTTTTCCCCTACCTATCGTGCTCTCCCGTGTACATTAGAGTACACCGGGAGTATTTTCCGTATCGGGTGGCCCGATCGAGGGTAGCCAAATACAAACAAATCCAAATGAAAATAAAGCCTCGCAAACGATTTGAGAGAAACAAATCTAAACGAACAAACTTAAACAAACTCAAATGGTCCCGAACAAGTCCAAATAAACACAAACAGTCCCAAGTTTTTGAAGGAGAAACTTGGGTTTCACACCGGAGCTCGCAGATTAGAGTGCCGTGGAAAAAAATAAAAGATAATTGTCTCGGGAGCTAAATGTGGCGGAAGTGGGGTACTTGAAGCTCGGTAACTGTGGTCTGGTCGGCGGAAGCACATTGGCATACCACCCGGTATAAGCAAGCAGTCGTGTTGGCGCGCGCGCGCGTCTCTCTCTCAGCTCTCTTTCATTCTCTCACACTCGAATATATGCTCGCCCCTTGCAGCAGTCTTGTACGTTTTCATGCTGGTCCAGCCTACTCACCTTTACAGCCTCTCTCTCTCTCTCTCTCTTTCTCTCTTTCTCCTTCTCATTCTCCTGTTCGCTCTTTTTCTCTGTGGGAGAGCCGATTTCTCGGGCTCTCCGGACTTGGGGCTCCGAATGCCCGCCCTCGTTAGCCTCGCGAAGTTCGCATAAATTCCTCTCTCTCTCTCTCTCTCTCTCTCTCTCTCTCTCTCTGTCTCTCTCTCTCTCTCTCTCTCTTTCTCCCTCCCCCTCTCCCTTCTTCCCTCCCTCGCAACTTCCAAATTCCGATCGTCCTGTTCCCATGTACCCTCGGCTCTCCTCCTTCAACCCCCTC
This sequence comes from Ophion ellenae, assembly GCA_963210295.1. NCBI lineage: Eukaryota > Metazoa > Arthropoda > Insecta > Hymenoptera > Ichneumonidae > Ophion > Ophion ellenae. The sequence continues at coordinate 832,975 of OY723393.1, forward strand.
TCACTCTCTTCTTTTTTTATTTCATAGAAGAATGAAAAAGATAAAGTCGACGAGTATTCCTCCTTTTTGTTATTCATGTTTAACAATGTATAGTCAGTATATTGAATAATGGTCAATGTAAGTGAATATATTGAATAATAACGTTATATATATATATATATATATATATATATATATATATATAACGTTATTATTCAATATATTCGCTATTTATATTGTTCAATTCGCTACTATTCAATATATTCAACATATTTTATTTCCTTACATGATCATATTGAATTTGTGTTCATTTTTTAAACGTTCATCATCAATTAGTGCTTGAAAAATGTGAAGTGTATAATTTATTTTTCATTTCAAGTTTATTTATGTTATATATATATATATATATATATATATATATATATATATATATATATATATATATATATATATATATATATATATATAACATAAATAAACTTGAAATGAAAAATAAATTATACACTTCACATTTTTTAAAAATGAACACAAATTCAATATGATCATGTAAGGAAATAAACAAACATAACGAAATAACAACGTAGTTTTATGGGAATCAAAGAAAAATATGTGCAAAGAGTTCACGAGCTGAATAAATGAAATGAAAGCTCAAAACTCGTGAGTACTACGGAGAGAGAGGGAGAGAGAGGCTGCGAGGGCGAGGTGGCGAGCAAAGGGGCGAAAAGATAGGTCAAGTACGTACTTGAGAATATTCTCTCTCTCTCCCGGCTGTACCACAACGTTGTAAGCAAAGTGGTTGCATTATCTCGTTTTGCGGTTACGTTGCTGCAATAATTCTAATCTCTCGTTGCCAAGTATAGCTTCTCTCTCTCTCTCTCTCTTTCTCTCTCTCTCTCTCTCTCTCTCTCTCTCTCTCTCTCTCTCTCTCTCTCTCTCTCTTTCTCTCTCTCTATCTCGCTCAGTCTACTTCCGTGCCCCTTAATTCCCCTCGAATCGCCACTTTTCGCGCTCATTTTTATCCCGTGATATCCGGCCGACGAAGAAAAAGAAGCGCGTAGCAAAAGAAAAAGGAAAAACTCGAGCAATGCACTAAATCTCTCACGCTTCCCTCAACGGCGCACAATGCACTCCATTCGTTGCAATATCGTTTTTTTCCCCCCTGACGATTGTTCCCTTCCTTCCCCCCCCCCCCCCCACTAGATTTCTTTCTTTCTCGGCTTCTCGCGCTCGCAACAATAATAAATGTGGCTATCGGCAGCGGTCGAGCCCGCGGGGCATTTGTCGCCCTCTTGAAAGAGGACTCGACCTAATGACTCGCCTAGGCGTTCACCGCCCGCAGCCTCTCCGTTTCCCCATATTCTCCATTCATACGTATGTCCCGCCATTCTTCAGCGATCGCATTGTATCCAGTTTACGCTGTTTTTTTACCTCCCCTTCTGCCAGGAACCGAATTCGATTGCACGAACGGGCGCAATGATAAAAATGATAAAATCAAAGCTCAGTTTCAGTGATCATGTTGAGAAGTTCGAAAATGCAATAAAGAAAAAAATAACGATGCAGAATTGATCCCAAATTTATAGAATAGTTATTTTTCGAATTTTGGATCTTGAAAAAATTGCGTTTAAATCGAAATTTCTATTTCTAGATTTGTTGACAGGATCCTCGTTTTTTTTTCTTCCAAGTATAATCACTGCAAAGGCTACTTCTTTTTTCACGACGTGTCAATTTTTAGCGTTCATTTTCCAAAAGGCCCGTGATGACGATACTCAATTCGGAACTTGGCCTTAAATTTCGATTTTCGCAGAACGAAAGGGAAGAAGAAAATTGCGGACGCGCACGCACGTGCCGCTTCCGGTGTCGTTTGATGCGAGACAATGATCGACCTTGTCAAGAGACATGTTTAACACTCGCGAGAGAGGGAGAGAGAGAGAGAGAGAGAGAGAGAGAGAGAGAGAGAGAGAGAGAGAGAGAGAGAGAAAAGAGAAAAAAGTCGCAAGGCTGTAGCTTAGTGCTTTTTCGCGAAGAGCCACACATGCTCGCGAAGCTAGTGGTTACAACGGCCTACCAGGATGGCAGAGCAGTCGACGCTAGTTGCGAGGGGTCGAAGGGTAGGGGTTGAGATTGGTGCTTTGACGCATGCTGGCTTAGAAGCAGTCGTTCCCCGCACCTCGTACACGTCGGATGATTGTATCGACCGCTTGCCGTGTATGCGTCGTTGCTGCGGAGGCTGGAGCGAAGCCAACGAAATTGGCTGAGCTCAGGAAGAGAAAAAGAGAGAGAGAGAGAGAGAAAGAAAGTGAGATCTAATTTACGCTCCACCTTGGCTCTTGGTGGCGCGTGGACTCGATCATTCGAACCAGCGTGGACCAATGCAATATACTGTAAAATAAATTTATCGATTACTCACTCTCGCTCTACCTCCGATTTTTGTTATTTTTAATTTTTATTTCTAAATTCTATTGACTTGGATCAATTATTTCTCTCTTATGCTTTGGTTTGTCGTTTATTTTAGCCGCTGCAATGCCTTGTCAGTTATTTTCTTACTGTCAAATAATAAAATGTAATTTTATTATACAACATGAATATCTATAAATACAAGTCTATAATAAATGTCTTATTTCATTATGTAATATAAATAGAAAAAGACTAGACTATATAAAATATATTTTGGCCTTATCTCTGTTATTATTTGTCATTGTATTTTTTTGAAATTGTATTGATAGATACTTGGGAGAGAGCGAGAGAGGGGGAGGGGGGGGATAATCGAAAATAATCGAAAATTAGCAAGTACCTATCGATACAATTAAAAACCGATAAGGCTAAAAATTATTGTAGTCTTATCTCTCTCATTATTGGGTCTATTCATAATTCTGTAGCGAAAATCGAGTACATTTCGGACGCAAAATACGCTACGGAATTATGCATAGACCCAATATTTTCAATTGTGTAGATACTTGCTTATTTTTTATTACTTTTATTTTTTTAGTTTTCAAATATTTTTGTGGTAATTTTCATTCTTAAATGGTTGATTAAAAAAAAAGTAGTTTGATTCTATTAAACAAATGCATTTTTAATGAATTTAATTAAATTAAGTATTCTTATTTTTTTATTTTTCCCGATTTCCAACGTTGCTAGTTTTTACATATCGCCCTTCCCAATTGAACCCTTTCCCATCACTCCCTGCCCGCCCTCGGCTAATGTAACCTAACGTTCGCGTCGCGTCCACAGCCGTCTCAAGCTACACTATACCACATTTGCCGAGGGTGCAGGGAAACCGTGAAAAACCCCGTACCGGTATAAACGCCCCCATATTCTCCTGATTCTCTGGTGCACAAATGTTTAAGGCGTTGCTTTAGTGTCGATTAATTTAATTTAGTTGTTTGATGTCGGTTAATTTAGTTTAGTAATTTAATTTTTAACTTGTAATATTTTAATCATTTTTATCGCATCGATAGATTCTAACTGATTTCTGAACAATTCGTTTTGGCCCTTATCTCTTTCTCCTACAACTATTCCTAATTTTTATCATTAAATTCTACCGACTAATAATAAATATTTTGCTGTCATTGTGCTTCGGTATATCGTTTGTTATTACTTTGGCACTTGCGTTTTCTTATCAGTTTCTTTTATATTGTCATATTTTCATTTTATATCTGTTATTATTTTTCGTAATATCAATATCCTGTAATTGTCCGTAGCTTTCTGTTAGTTTCCCAATGTGTCGCCTTGTGACGTTTTCGCGACACGATTCAAATCGATCCCTCTCTTTCCATGTGTACGGCTTTATTTTAAAATCGAAAAAATTCCGACTCCGTTGCGATGACGTGTAGCGAGTGCAAACGGACGTATCGAGAGCCGTCGTCGAGTCTCTCGATCGTGTCGTGTGTGCCTCCGTAAAGCGCGGGCTCGCTTTACGGAGAAAAATAAAAAGAGGAAGAAGAAGAAGAAGGCACATTGGCACGTTGCCGCGGGCTGCTAGAATCAATGACCCGGTATGTGCGTCCGGTGACGCGCGCGCGCGGGCGCGTGTGTGTTTGTGGCTCTTTGCACTCTTGTGCTACCGGTGCCGTTCTCACAGGCTCCTCCGGTATTTCGGTTAGAATTGCGTGTCGTCGTCGTTGGTACTACCTCTTGCGGTTGTGCCTCTCGGCGCGGTTTGTCCTCTCCTGTCCACGGGCTCGTTCTCCAAAACGCCTTTGCGCTCTTAGCCGACAATTTTGCGTATGCGGGTGGACCAGGTGATCCAAGTCTCTTTTCGTGCCTCTTCTTCTCGGATACACCCTATGGCTCGCCCTCGAAGTTTCCTGAATTCCTAACTCGAATCGTCATCGAAATCCCCCCCCCCTCTCTCGTCGTTTTCTTTGCGGCTTCTTTTCTCGTGATCGTCGCCAATGTCGAAACGCGCAGGTTCTGTCCCGTTTCGCGTATCCGAAAGCTTCACCTCGCGCTTCTCCTCCCCGGGCCCTCGACGACCGCGCAGTGAAAGCGATCGAGAGGGGCCGCATTTTATGTTTTAATTGGTTGGATTTTTCTGCCCGGCGACACGACAAGTCTCGCGTTATTGTTGAGAATCGAGCAGCAGGAGATGATGAATATATATATATATATATATATATATATATATATATATATATATATACACGCGCTATATATTCGTAAGTTGGAAGCTGCGGTCGAGACACCCTGTACGTATAATGTAAAAAATGAGCGAAACCGGGTAAAGTGAGCCGAACTCGAGAAGAGAAGAAAAAAAAGAGAGCAAGTGGTCGAAGAGCAAGGGAGAGAGGGGGGAAAGTTTGGAAGGAGAGGCTTTCTGGAAAGGGAGACCTGAGCGAACCTGTTATACCTGAACGAACTTGCACGCATCGGCTCCAAGTCTCTCTCCCTCTCTCTTGCCGATCTTCTTCGTGTTTCTCCCTCTCCGGGAGGATCGACGGATCGAAGACTTGCGCGCGCGCGCGCACACACACGTACACCCACTCGGGGAACACTGCAACGAAACGAGCTCCGGACTGCATGTGTGCACATATGCTTGTTCGGCGAACACGCGAGATGGCGATAATCGAGGCACTCCGAGGGAGAGGGAGAAGGAGAGAGCTAGCGCAGGAATCCGTCCGCTCGAGTCTCAACGTGCAATGGAGTTGAATGGAGAACCTCCAACGAGAAGAAAAGACAGAGAGAGAGAGAGAGTGAGTGAGAGAGCGACTGGGCAATGGCGCGGGCAGAGGGGCGGCGGGAGGAAAAAAAAATCTGTTGCCATGTGAGCACAAAATCATGTGTGCGGAATTGCTCGAACGATTCTACACTCTGTGCGCGCGGGGCGGTGGCAGCTATGACATTACCATTTGCAGAGATCAGCCACGGGTCCACACCATCAACACCCGATCCCTATTAAGACTCGATCGTCACGATGAGAGCTCCCTCGATGATGGTCTATTCGTTTTTTCATGTTTTTTTTTCTTCTCTTTTTTTGTCCCCTTTTACTTTCCTTTCTCCGCTGCCTCGATCATTTCTATTCCCATTATTATCGTTGTTATTATTCGTTATTGTTGGTAAAGTTCAACTCTTGGGTACTCGAAATGACACACACACGCGCATGTAATATATGCGTGGCAATAAACTTGTGTTCCAGTCGTAGGGGGGCGAGGACACATTTCCCCTCGGATTACCGTGACCCAGAAATGGGCAAAAGGGTCGCGGAAGGCAGATTATCGCGAGGGTCAAAGACGCGTCTTGCGGCGACGTGGAATATCTCTCCTGTGGAATATGCGGATGTGCATACGATGCATGAAAGGAGAGCACAAATAAAAACCAAACTCCGGACAAACGAGTCGCGGGAGGCGAAACTGCAAAATCGATAGTAAAAATAGGTCGAGGCCGGCAGGGGCCGGAGGGAGGTGGACAAGAAGATGGCGCATTTCGTCGTTTTCTTAGTGACGCACTCTTTCGGTATTGGAACAGCATGAAGGCGCACATTTTCTTTTTTTCTCGCCTGCGAACAATTGATTTGCCAAAATGGCCGTGTTGGCCGCCACACTCGATCTCTGCTGCGAGGGATACGCAAGGCGAGAAATATCGAGACGGGGCAAGGATATGAAACGTACGGAGAGAAGGCGCTGAGGGCGAAGGAGAATGGACGTAGAGACGAACCTCCTGCGAATTTACGCTCCCTCACAATCGATGGGAAAGGAGTGCTTCAATTCTCGCTCTCTCTCTCTGTCTCTCTCTCTCTCTCTCTCTCTCTCTCTCCATTGGCTGACGTCGGATGCACGAGGACGGTAGAAAGAGCAGCAGGAGTAGCGGCGAGTCAAAGCATCGGAGAGCACACACCGGCAAAGGATGCGAGGAATGCGAGAGATGGGCGCGCCGAGACGGGGTGGTGCGGCATTTCTCTCTCTCTCTCTCGCTCTCCCTGGCATTTCTCTTGCGTTCTCTTCTCCTCGCCCCTTCTCCTCTTTATCTATTCTCTGTTCTTCAACCTCCAACTCTTGTGTGTGTGCGCGTGTGTGTTTGTTTGGAAGAGGGAGAGAGACCGAGAAAGACCCTTTTTTATGTTTCATGGCGCATTCGTCTTCGTTCGGTCCCAAGCGATCCATCGTCGTCTCCGTTATAACTATGCGCGCTCGACTTGCACACACACACACATGTGTGTGTGTATACATACATAAATGCTCGTAAATTCCGTATGCGAGAATATTATCACCACAAGATATAAACGCACACATACGATTCTCTCTCTTTCTATCTGCATCTTCGGGCTTTATTATTTATTGCCGGTGAGAAAAAAAGGGTATAGGAGGGGGGTTTGAAGAGAAGCAAGAAAAGTAACGGAACGTCATGCATCTCTCGCTAGTGGGATGGTTTCGCGAGCGAGTGCATAGTAGAGAGTGCATCGGGGATCGGTGAACGACTTCTCGATCTCTCGTGGTCTTTCTCCCTCCCTCTCTTTCTCTCTCTTCCTCTCTCGTTTTTCCTCGAGGCGCGCATCGCTAAATTGGTTGAACTCTGAACCCGTGAGTAATCGAGAGCTCTCTCTCTCTCTCTCTCTCTCCCTCTCTCTCTCTTTCTCTCTCGTTTTCTCGCGCTTCTCGTCGTTCGCATTTGCCGCGCTATTCTCGATGCGCAAGAGCCGTCGTCGTCCCCCTGTTTTCACGACCCTCTCTCGCTCTCTGTTCCTCTCTATCGTTGGCGAGATACAGCATAATCGCTGAGAACTCGTTGAAGCAAAATGGCAAAGAGAGTAAAGCGCGAGAATGGCAAGTACCCGCGGGCGCTCTCGCCGTTAAGTCGTCCTCAATGCCCAGGAAGTCTCGGAGATTTCCTCTCTCTCTCTCTCTCTCTCTCTCTCTCTCTCTCTCTCTCTCGCTCTCGTCTTCTATCAGAGCCCTTCCTGCCACCGCCTTCACGAACCATTTCTAAGGACTATAGCCGGATGAACGGGACGACTTTTCTTATCGCTCAATGAAACCAAATGTAACCAGCAACGAGAGCACTCGGCCCAAATTGTAGTACCAACGGGGGTGTGTGCATGGATCGCGGTCGGGTTTCGAATACTCGACGCCCTTTTCTTACGATGCATCGATCATTGCATCAATTTATAATTTTATATACATGTAGTTGAAAATGGTCCGGCTAGCTTCACATTCCAAATTCGTTTCTTTGTAACGCCAGTACTATGTGCATACTAGGATGTTTGAGCTCGATTTTTTCCCCCTTTCTCTCACCATCGAATTATCTTCTTTAAAGAAAAAAAAAACTGTCGCGGAAGCTACGAGCAGTCAACGAATATTTAAGCTGCGTGTCCACCTGCGAGGTTCTCGTGGGAGAACTCGCACAATTTCTCGCACGCGTTGTATCCACTGTATGCAATAATTTGTACAAGTTACTCGTCCAAGTTTCTATTGCGAGCTCGCCATCGTTCTCGCAAAAAATTTCTCGCAGTACCGTGTCCACTGTTGATGGATAAAGATGTCGACAAGAGCTAAAGTGCAAGTTGTTGCAGCATTTTTGATTATGAAAAAGAAAAAAAAACCTCGAAAAGTTTGGGTTCGAGAATGGATTTTGAAGCGTGCAGAGCTCGGTGTCGAAGAACAGTTGTTAACGTTTTTTTTAACAGTTATTAAGTTTCCAGAAAGTAAAACTTTCTTCGCGTGTCATCTCCGGATTTTTATTTTTTATTAAATTTAATGCAGGCAAAAATTGCGAAAAAAGATACATTTATGCGTCGTGCAATATCACCAACCGTACGTTTGCTCGTAACACTTTGGTTTCTTGCGACTGTGTACCGTCGACGTATGATCTGAAGCTATTTTGATGAATTTTGATGCGTCGAAATATGGCTATGTGCTTTTATAGCACTCATCGTCACCTTGTCAACTTTTTTTTCTCGATTTTTTTTCAATTCTTGGAACATTTGGCTTCGCAAGTTTCTTACTTTTTTTGCAACATCGATTTCTGGTTCATCGACGACTTTTGCAATTTTTTTCCATGCATTGGTCTCTTTTCAATCGATTTTTATAATCTAGACATTTCACAGCCCACAATTCGGGAAATAACTCATAATTTTCAATTGAAAGCACGATCTCGCGCTGCGTCCACTCACTTTTTTGCAGTGTCCGTCATGCCTGCTGTGATACGAATGCGAGAAACTTGAACCTACTTTGAGAAGTGCGAGAAACTTGCATGAATTTGTACGAACGCGTATCCACCAAAAACAAAAGTGACCCATGAGCGTCTCGTGCGAAGTCTTGCAAGTTGGCGCGAGTCAACTTGCAGCGTTGTTTACACAATGCGAGGCTCTCGCAATAGGTTCTTGAGCAAGAAAGGCGCGAAAAAATTGCAAGTGGACACGCAGCTTAGAGATTGCTCAAGCCACCCAAAAATTCCAATTTTCATTTGAAAATCGGTTTTTTTTTTTCGTATACTTTTCATCCGTGAATTTTGCGGATTATAATTGTGAAATAGACTCCGCGATGCCGGCCAATGAATATTTAGTGGTCGCGCAAAGTTTTCGAAATTCAGAATTTAGGCCAAATAATAAATACCGCATGCACTATAATAACACTATAACTTGTAGCATAAAAACAAAATAAACAGCGAAGTGTTGCATTTTGTGGCTAATTTATCATAATACTTTGTAACAAACACCAATTAGATGATACGTGTTATTGTGTTTTATTGTATTATGGTGTCGCTCGTCACAGAGTACAGCTACGATTGGTCCGCAGTTTGACTAACGAGACCAACTTTGGCACGCATTACGATGCGCGAGAAACAGCCGCCATTTCAGTTTTACGAATAAAACGACCTATAATTTTGTTTTACGGACAAGAGCTTTAACCATTTTTTTTATGAGAACGAAGATTTTAATTCTTGGGTTAAGAGTGTGAGGTTAATTTGAAAAATCTGTTTATAAAGAAAAAATGATTAATGGTTTTGAAAATTTCACAAAGCGTCAAATTTATGAGCGAAAAGAGTAAAAAAATTGGCGATAATTGAACATTTCGAAGCTCTTGAGCGACCACTAAATATTCGTTGGCCGGCCAGAGCTTTCGCGCGGTTAATTGAAAAATGATAAAGCGTAACATTCGTGAGTGAGAAGTGGACGACGAAAAATCGATTTTTTAATGAAAATTTGAATTTTTGCGAGGTTTGAGCGAGCTCTCAATATTTTTCGAGCGCTCGCACCTTCCGCGATAATTTTATTTATTTATTTTAAACAAAATAATTGAATGGTGAGAAGAAGGAAAAAAAATAGAGTTCAAAATTGTGGCATCCTAATGTGCACCTTAGGAGGCCACACTGAAAACTGCAAGTTCATCGTCAAGCCCTGCCGTATTTGTTATTCGTCTCGTATACACTATACGTACCCGATCTCTCGTATCGTTCGCGGTGGAAGAGCGGGAGATGGTGGGCGAATCGTTGGTTCTTCGCATAATCGATTTCCGTTGTGCGAGACCGCGCGTACATTCTCTCTCTCTCTCTCTCTCTCTCTCTCTTATTGTTTTCCATTCTCTCATATTTCCATCCTTCCTTCTCTCTATCTCTCTCCCTCCTATCTGCGTTTCTTTGACACTCTGATTCATCAATCGACTCAGACCCCGAATGCTCCGTCTGTCCCGTCTGACTCACCTTTCCCACCCGCATTCGTATACATATACGTAGGCGAACGAGACCGGAGCGCCGTATGGCGGACCTGGCGGGGAAGGGGCAGCATTGTGGAACGCACGCGGGTAATGTGAGAGAGAGAGTGAGAGGGAGAAATTGACGTTGAGAAGAAATAGAGTCGGTGAAAAGGAGTAAGATTCGCACGAAAAAATAGAGAGAGCGAGAGAGAGAGAGAATAGCCTCCCAGGGTTCGCGGTGCGCCGATGAAGAGGAGAGCCTGTGAGAAAGAGTGCCGGATAGAGGTGCGCCCATGCCAAGAACAAAACGGATAGACCTTGGATTTTCTTTCTTTCATATGGCGCCTCCATCTCTCTCTCTCTCTCTCTCTCTCTCTCTCTCTCTCTCTCTCTCTCTCTCTCTCTCTCTCTCTCTCTCTCTCTCTCTCTCTCTCTCTCTCTCTCTCCCCTCTCCCCCTCCCCCCTCCCCTCCCCCCCCCTCTCTCCCCCTCCCCCTCCCCCCTCCCCCCTCTCCCCCCCGCTCTCGTTCTTACCTCGCGTTATTTACCTATCGTATGTGTGGGTGTATGCGTGTACTCGTGACGAACCGTTGATCCCGAAACTCGTATGTAGTAATTCGCGTGTACCGGTCTCACGCGAGTGCTACAAAAAATGCGAAAGGAAAAGCAACGTAGGAAAAACTTGAAAGAAAAGAGGAAAGAAAAAAAAGCAAAGTAGAAACAAGTAGCAAAAGAAGCAGAAGACGATTTATTATTCGTCTCTGCGGATGAAATCTCCCGAGATCGTAAAACCGGTCGTGCTTGTGTGGGCGCATTGACGTCTCTCTCTCTCTGTCGCTCTGTCGCCAGAAACAAGAAGAAACTTTTCGCGTCGCCGGAGACCAACGATATATTTATTTCGCTCCCGTAGCGAAATTCGCGCGAGATCCAGCGCACGTTCCTTATCGACGCGGAGTTGCTCGACGCGCGAGGAGCCTCCAAAGAAAGTTTATATTACTCGTGTTATATACTTGCACTTCTCACGTGTTATTATAGGAGTTCGCGGTTTGCTGCCGCCAGCCGATAGTGAAAAGTTGACGCACGCGGTAACTTTGTTTTTTTTTTCGGTTTTTTTTTCGCTCTCCAGCTGCAATAATTTTTGTTTGTACCTCTTCTTCTCGTTCTTCTTCTCATTTGTATTTTTTTTTCTTGTCGGTAAAACTTTTGCGACATATTTTACAATTTTATTGCTGTTTGGGTGTGAAGTCGAGTTTTTTAAATACACTTTTGAGGATACCTAATGGGTATCGAAGGTTTCGGGCGAGGGGAGCGATAAATTCGTTGCCAGGGGGCCAAATTACATGGGTACGAGTATCTGAAAGAGAACGTAAAAATGCAACATTTTGTCTGCATCAGTTTGACAGTTCGCTCTGTGCTAATTTTCTTCATTATTGTTTACTCTTCGAAAATGTTCCGCCGATTAAAAATATCATTGAGTTTGTTTCGTTTTTCCCCAATGGCTCCATATTCTCTTTCGCCCTTTGCTTTGTTTTGCTATGTTTGATATCGGGATGATCAAACGGAATTCTCCGAGAATACCAAAATCCTTTTTAAGGGGTTACCCCCACTTGCGATTTTGAAAAAATCGATTTTTTTTATTGCATTTTTTTTTAAGTATAAGTATCTGAGAATATGTCCTGAAAATTTCAAGTCGATCCGAACAAAATTGACTGAGATATGAGCGTTGAAAGAGAAAAATCCGCGTTGAAAGAGCGTTGAAAGAGAAACTTTAAACGCGTTTTTCTCAAAATGGCATTTCTGAAGTCGGTGACCAAGATTACTCGAACACTAATGAACCGATCTTCTTGAAATTTTGCAGGCTTATTTAATACATAAAAATATAGTCTTTAAACGTTCGATTTTTTTTTTCGAAAAAAAAAAAATGGTCGTTTTATAGCCAAAAAACGGCCGTTTTTTTTCCGTTAAAATCGAACCATTAACTTTGGCTGTCCGCCATTTTGTGAAAAATGAATATTTTTTGAAATCCTTCGATTAAAGACTAGTTTATACTTATATTTGACTAAATCCATCCGCATTTTTTTTCTTCAGGTGATCCACTTCGCCGCAATGTTGCTCACCGCAAACCGTGTATATAAAAACATTATTTCATTGACGGCCATTTGCCACTAAACAATGTAATATTTTTCAATAAAAAAATTACTGAAAGTTCTTCAAGATGTGTTCTTTAAGATGGTATATTGATCGATTAAAAAAGTTTTGTAGTTTACTTAAAAAAAAATCATGAAAAAGGCCTTTTTTTTGCGCTACAAGTGGGGGTAACGCCGTAAAACGTCCCATATCGGTATATGTAGCTCATATAGGGACTGTGCCACGGCCATTTGAAATTCCGTGATTTTGAGGATTTCGCAAGGGTGGCTCAATGAGTAGAAAATATGTTTTTTTTTTTCGAGTTGTAATACATGCCAATGTTGTCAACGGGAACACAAAGTATGTTGATGAATGGCCGAAAAAGAAAGTACACTATCGCTCATTGTTTTGCAGGTGCGAAACGTTTGCGGACACGCCGATTTCGAAACGTCGCCACCCTCGGCCAACATCGAGGACTCGTCCGCCCTGGATTCGTATCCTCATCAAACACCGAATCAACCCCACAAAGCGTTACCTACGCAGTTGCACGTGCAACTCGGAAATTTTTTGGCGAGCGTAGTCAGATCGAGGACCTTTTACGGCACCCTGGCCGACGCCATTTGCGAGGAGTATCCTGACAAACGTTGCTGGAACGGCGAACGCGTTGGCGAGTGAGTAAAACAAATGTACATGTCAAGTCGACCGCAAAAGTGCCAAATGAACGAAAGTAAATTAAAAAAAACAAACGTTTATATGTGTCTTTTGAGTTATATAATAAATATGTAATAACATATTGATAGTGCACGAATTTTTATCAATTTAATGTTTTGCTTCAATCATTCGGTATCGATATTGAATCATATATTGATCTCTTGCATTTTATGAGATTCAATCGATATTCATTTTCGTAATCGTTGGGAGACCGGAAGCAAATATGCCGCCCAGCTCTTCTTTCGCTGTCTCTTCGACGTACAGTAGCAGTTGAGAGACAGAGAGGAACAGAGACGTTTCTGGTGTGGGCGTCGTTTCTCGTTGCACCAAAGGCTTCTAATTAACTTCCATTTCTGGCAACCGGGTAAAACGCGTTGCCATGTAAACGGGAGAGTTCTCAATGATGGTGCAGCGAAACGCGACCGGCTGTATTCCCGACTCATCATCATCATCATCATCATCATCATCATCATCATCATCATCGCGGTGGGATACTGCCGCGCTCTCAAAAACCCTTCAATTAACCGAAATGTTTGTCCACCGGATGACCGGCAAAATAATAGACGGCTGCACTAAAGCCAGCAGTGACGAAATTTAGAGGGCGAGGAAGAGGGATGGAGAGAGAGAGAGGACGAAAAGTCTGCACATATGAAGAAAAAAAATCAAAATACCCAACTAACTAAACTTACCTAATTATCACTTTATATATATATATATATATATATATATATATATATATATATATATATATATATATATATATATAAGAGTTATAATTAATTGAGTTTGTTGTAAGTATTTTTGAAGAGCAGCAAGTCCAATAAGGACCAACAATGTCGATATATATTTTAATAGTATTGGATATCAAAAAAACTCTTGGTAATTTAGAGTTTATTTATTTTGCCTCTGTCTCTCTCATTCTCTTTGTTCTCTTCGCGTTCTCTTATTCGATCTCGTTGCGTCGACCGAGGGACGGTGTTTGGTTTCCCGTACGGATCTCGAATGAGCGGAATTCGTCTCGAGACACGCAGGCGCGCGCGCACACACACACACACACACACACACACACACACATGCGCGCGCGCGAGAGAACGCGGAGAAGAAGAATAAGACGGACGTCAATAAAAGCAAGCCAAAGGGAGAGAGTTCTTTCTGCAAAGAATGAGCGGACCGTGGACCAAGAGAAAGATGGAGGGGGGGAGAGAAGCAAACTACGTCATAGAGTGTAGAAAAGAAATCAAGGACCCTCGCGACGAGGATGAAGGGACAAGAGGCTTT
>OY723393.1:847392-914892 GCA_963210295.1 Ophion ellenae
AGCCAGCATTTATGGGGCCAATGATTTAATTCATTGTAGCGCCAATGTTGGTGATTGCACTTGGCCCTATGTAACCTCTTAAAGGGCCTATGTAGAAATTGACCACTGGCTCTATGATGGGCCTTCACAGTTGGTCTATCTAGAATATTGGGCCGTGAGTTTGTTTGGGTGCGTGATAAATATTCAACCTATATCGGGCCAAGATTGGCCCGAAATTGGTCCTTATGGATACATATTTCATGGAATAATCTTGAAATAAATTGTGATTTGCGTATATGACAGGTTTCAAAATTGGCATATTTTACTTACTTTTGTTGGTTATTCACAAACGCCAATAATAGGCCAAGACTTGATTACAAAAACTGAACTACAAAATATAGACGATTAATATATGACGTGCCAGTTATTTGCCTTTTCTGGCACAATATACAGATAGTGAATAACCCAAGACTTAAATAAAATAAAAGCAGGTATGGTCTGACCCACTTAGCCAATAAAGGGCTTAGATTAATTAAATGTAATTTCCAGTATTTTAGCATTGCCAGTTTTAAAATTGGCAAATTTCGATGAACTATCACGGCTATTTATTGGTTTTGAAAGATGGGTCAGGATAATCTTTAGTAGTGGGCCGATATTGTGCCGGTTCTCAATTTATGACGGGACAATAATGGGTCAATGTAATTGCTTGTATTTTAGCATTACCAGTTTTTAAATTGGCAAATATAGTTCAACCATCACGGCTATTTATTGGTTTTAAACGATGGGCCGATATTGTGCCGGTTTTCAATTCATAACGGAACAATATTGGGCCAATGAAATTGTCAGTATTTTAGTATCCTCAGTTTTTAAATTGGCAAATTTAGTTTAACTATCACGGCTATCTATTAGTTTTTGAAGATGGGCCAGCACAGGCTTTTGGGATGGGCCGATATTGTGCCAGTTTTCAGTTTGGAGCGGAACAGTAATGGGCCAATATTATTTCTCTTTTGTTGGCTTATACGATGGTCCCAATATTGGCCTGATCGTAACATTGGGCAACTCATGGCAGCCTCTACATGGGAGCTGCCCAAAAAATCGAAAATATTTTTTTTCGATGTTCGCACCTCGGTAAAAAAGTGTTTCTTCACTGGATCGTTGATCATCTTTTTCTTCTTTGGATTTGGAGCTCTATTCTACGCTCATTCGCTTCGTTATGATTTGCTCTGTAAAATGCCTCTTGATTCATTGAGCTGCGACGATTTTTCGTTTTTCGTCAAAATTTCAAATCGTTCCGTCGATTTTTACCAATCTTCCTATTACTTGGCCTTTTTCGGCCACTTTCCAAGTCGACTGCCCGGGAAAACCAATACCCATGTAGAGGTTGCCATGAGTTGTCCAATGTTACGATCAGGCCAATATTGGGACCATCGTATAAGCCAACAAAAGAGAAATAATATTGGCCCATTACTGTTCCGCTTTAAATTGAAAACTGGCACAATATCGGCCCATCCCTAAAGCCTGTGCTGGCCCATCTTTAAAAACTAATAAACAGCCGTGATAGGCAAACAATATTTGCCAATTCTTAAACTGGTGATGCTAAAGTACTGCCAATTACATTGGCCCATTATTGTTCCGTTATAAATTGAGAACTGGCACAATATCAGCCCATTACTAAAACCTATCCGGGCCCATCTGTTAAAACCAATAAACAGCCGTGATAGTTAATCGAAATTTGCCAATTTTAAAACTGGCAATGCTAAAATACTGGAAATTACATTTAATTAATTTAAGCCCTTTATTGGCTAGGTGGGTCAGACCATACCTGCTTTTATTTTATTTAAGCCTTGGGTTATTCATTATCTGTATATTGTGCCAGAATAGGCAAATAACTGGCACGTCATATATATTAATGGTCTATATTTTGTAGTTCAGTTTTTGTAATCAAGTCTTGGCCCATTATTGGCATTTGTAAATAACCAACATAAGTAAGTAAAATATGCCAATTTTGAAACCTGTCATACACGCAAATCACAATTTATTTCAAGGTTATTCCATGAAATATGTATCCATAAGGACCAATCTCGGGCCAATCTTGGCCCGATATAGGTTGAATATTTATCACGCATTCAAACAAACTCACACAAACTCACAGCCCAATATTCTAGATAGACTAACTTCTAGATAAACCAACTGTGAAGGCCCATCATAGAGCCAGTGGTCAATTTCTACATAGGCCCTTTGAGAGGGCCTACATAGGGCCAAGTGCAATCACCAACATTGCCGCTACAATGAATTAAATCATTGGCCCAATAATTGTTGGCTCTGTTGGCCGATATCGGGCCGTTCTTATCATTTCTACAAAGGCACCTCATTGGTAAATACTCACGGCCCAATATTCTAGAAAGGCTAACTGTGAAGGCCCGTCCCAGGCCCAACGGTCAATCTCTACATGGGTAGAGATATCGGGACGAAAGAACCGACATTCTCGAATTTTATCAAAATCCTTCGACCCCCCTCCTTTCCCCCCAAAAAGTCAGTTTGGATCAAATAGGAACGGGGCTACGGCCATTTGAAATTCCGTGATTTTGAGGATTTCGCAAAAGTAGCCGAAAAAGTCGAAATTTTTTTTTTCTTCGACTTTCAACATTTTTTCAAGTGACTTTTCGATGGGAAGTTTTCCGCTGATGACGAGTATCCTCGTGTTTTCAACGAGTACCATAACTGTCTCGATGCAAAGCCGAAAAACGGACATTCCCCGAATGACAATAATCGACATTGCTATTCAGGGGTGATTGATTGAACGGGGTTCCGATCGATCGAATCGCAAATTATATGGGAATTCCTCGCAACGAATTCTCATTGCGAGGAGGATGCCCTGCCCCCTCTCGCTCACGCTCTCGTCCGTTCCGTCGAAGGACGAACCGACGACGAGAGGACACGCCAGGAACGTCTGGCACGAGCCCTCGACGTCGCGAACGAGGTTCGGGACACCGCGCGCGTATTACGTGAAAACTACGGCGACGACAACCAATGGGCGGGGAAGCGCGTTCGAGAAAGGAAAGGACGGGGCGCGCGGAGAAGAGACGAAGGATCGAATCTCATTTAGATCCGAGCCACCAGATAACGAGAACCGCATCGAGTCGAACCTTCCCAAAGAATCCAGAGGACCCTCCCCCCTCTCTCTCTCTCTCTCTCTCTCTCTCTCTATCTGTTACTCTCTGCGCCTCGGTAACGACTCCGCTAAAGGAAACCGCACCAACTTGGTGCAAAACCAGACAGCGAATAACTATGTGTGAGAGAGATAGAGAGAGGGGGGGAGAGAATATGGAGAAATGCATATAGTGTATGTGAAATGGTGCAAGAACAACCCGCCCTCTCCCTGCCCCCCTCTTCCCGTCTCAAGGTTCGTAATACGTGCCATATTCCAACCTTCGAAATAATTCTCCATATACATATTTTGCTTTCCCCTCTCCGTCTTGCTGTTCCCCTGCTCCCACCAGAACTCCCGGGAACGTTATGCAAAATTATTCACTTTGTTTTTCGTTCGCAGACGCGCCAATCCATCAACAATATATGTGGATAATTCATTTGAAAATGAATAAGGATCACACAAAATTACGTGTATATACTTTGTATGTATATATTATAATGGAAACGTATAAAATACAGGGATTATATATAATTCCTGAGAAATTTATAAAATGCCAAGCTAATTTAGGAAAAGTGTGAAATATTTGACTAACACGTATAATTCCTAGGAGATGTATACGATTCCTAGGTATTTTATGAACTTACTAACGGGTTCAAGGAAGTGTATGGAATAGATAAACACGGGTGAGTTTGTTTGGGTTTGGTTGGCCCGAACAAACAAACACACAAATATTTTGATGAAGCATCATCTATTCTTGCAACTGCACTTTTTGAATCTTTGGCCGGTCTCAGTTGATTGTAAACCCCAACAAACTCAAACTTCGTCAAGTGGCCCTGATAAACAAGTGTGAACCGGAAGACATCGTCGGGCTGCGACTGAAAACCTATGAAGACGACCTAGCACCGGGAGCTGACCTCAGATGCTAGAATAGGCTTTACAACAATGCCTCTTTAGTCTTGTTTACACAATACTAAAGACTCATGCGCCCCACGCTGCCGGTGCCTCTCCTCCCTTTCATCGCATATCCCGCAATCACGGCTATCGCGAATTTTACATATTTCCGATTAGTACTTCGGAAATATATACGATTCCTAGGCAATGTTCACACTCTCATTTGTTTAATACATATCCTGAGCATTTGGGGTAGTATATATATCTCATAGGAGTTATATATAATGCCGAGTTTAATACATTTCCGGTAACATATATTTAAAACTTTCCCAAGGTATAAAAAGAACGCCAAGTAATAAATAATTCCTCCGAAAACATTATCGCTTGTTATACCATATTAAAAATTCTGATGTATCTTAGAATATTTTGTATTTTAGTTCAAAAAATCGTTTCATTGTATTTTTTCAATTTAAATGTACAAAAAAAAAAGAAATAACTTTCTATGGAATGGCCAAGAAAGTTCACTAAATAATAGGAATACCATTTTTGAAAAATGTTGTTTCAATTAAAAAATTTCCCAATTTTTACACCCCCCCCCCCCTCCCCCCACGTGACGGGACCGCAACGCTTTGTCGTAAGTAATTGCGATTTTTTTCATAGACATAACTAATTATGAAAGAATCGGGTTTATACTCCTTTTATGAAGTATATATTCATCTAGTTTTACACCAATTTTCATGACAAAATCTTGGAAATTAACCGAGATATATGCCTCGATTTGACGACGAAAAAAAAAATCTCTTCGTTGTCCCATCGATATCTTTATGAAAGGTTATCTGTAAATTAAAAGTCAGCAATTTATCGATATCTATGCAAATGTAGCTATCGTTATGCGTAGTCGTTTTTTTTATTTTGGTTTTTTTATATGCTGACAGTCTGGACATTTTTTCTATTTTCAAGGCCCTTTTTCTGTATTCAAGCAGTCTCACAAAATAATAAGAGCCTGTACGTTACTTATTGTTATTGATGCCATACCTGTAGGGACTAAGGGCACTAGCCGGTCGCGCTACCTGTTCTCACTAAAGTGCCTATAACTCCGTCAATTTTCGGACTTGTGAATCAAAAATGATATATGAATTTTAGACATTTTAGACCCTCATATACATGCTTTCGCTTTTCAGGGGGGAGGGGGTCCCCCCCCCTGGCGATGCCCATGCATGACATTGGTAAAATGTCATTAGATTTTCGATTTGTCGTTGCATTTTCGCGTTATGTCGATTCAAAGTTAAAAGCCGTCTGCTAAAAGCTCATCTTACTGTATCAAGAGTCGCGGCGTGTTCGTCAGTCCTTCCGTGGCGTCGAATTTTTTTCTATTACTTGGCCTCAAGACGCTGCCGCGTCTCTTGATTTATACTATTTTTTTCATTTTCTCATTTTACGGCGTCGCTCGTATATATATTTTTAAATAGTCCTGAAAAGAGAAACAACAAAAAGAAGAGGAAGAAAACATAGTTGACATACTATATTGCGGGGAAGAAAGAAAATTCTGTAGGGCGAGACCGTGCAAAGAAATTCTTATTCTCATTCTCTCTTGCTCTCTCTTTTTCTTTCCAGTAGATTTTTCAACTTCGACAGCTAAACCGCCGCACGAGGGAAGATCGAGGTGATCTTTCGATATATATGTATATATATATATAATGTATATATACGCATAAAGAAGCCACACCTTCTCTGCCAGTCATTGAATGATTAGGCGGAAAGATCTCTTTCGGCGA
The DNA here is from genome assembly GCA_963210295.1 of Ophion ellenae. NCBI lineage: Eukaryota > Metazoa > Arthropoda > Insecta > Hymenoptera > Ichneumonidae > Ophion > Ophion ellenae. Next base: position 853,189 of record OY723393.1, read on the forward strand.
GAATATAATAATAAAAAGAAGAAAAAAAAAACATTCGCCTCTCCATCACGAAACACCACGATTTGCCGTAGAAGAAAAATACTCTCGTTGAAGAATACAAGCCTGCAAACAAATTCATTACTGCGCGATGATGAAGAAGAAACAAGATTGGGGGGGGGGGGGATCCGGAGCAAATTTTCCAGCTGCAGAATAAACCCGAGGGCGAAACACGCACTCGAGGGCCAGCAACTCGTTTAATAACCCCAAGTTTCTCTCTCTTTCTCTCATCGCAAGGTCCTGCATATACACAAGAGAAAAACCTTCGCTCTCGCACCTTTGTGACTCTCGATGCGTTCGCAGCCCCTCCTCGAACTCCTTCGCCTCTCTCGCCACTCTGCGGAGATACCGTTGCCCCTCGTTCATTATTGTCGGAAACTCTCGCGCCCGCCTGTCCCCTCTCGTTGGAGACAAGTGTGAATAGGTGGTAATTATTTCATCATTGGCGCTCCTATCGTCGACTATGAGCGCGATAGTTTTGCCAATTTGTACTTGAGAATTGTTTATTGATTTTTTATTCGTGTTGGAATAGTACTATATACATGCACTTATGTTATGTTAATATGCAATATAATGATCGTATTGTGTATAATTCGATAAACACACAGACCTACGGCGGTATTCTAGTCTAGAGACCTACATTTCGGGTGCTTTTTCGGGCTTGATGAATATATATATATATATATATATATATATATATATATATATATATACAGGGTGTCCCTCTTATCTCTGCCACCCGAAATAACTCGGTAATTATCGACGTCACAAAAAAAATGATCTAGACAAAAGTTGTACGGCGTGAAGGGGGCCATCAAATGCGATCAATTTTTTTTTCTTTCGTGGGAGGCGCTCACGCACAGTGAAGGTCACCTCCACTTTTTTTTTTTAATGGAATGGTACATTTTTTTTTTCAACCATTTTGCGAAGCACCTCAGGCCGCATAAAAACATTAGGGGGTCAAAGACGTTCAAGGTCATTGAAGGTCAGTATCGATTATAGAAATCTAAATATCTCCGATCACTACCAAATATTTGGTAGTGATCGGAGATATTTAGATTTGTATTTCATTTTAATAGGTGACCTTGAATGACCTTGAACGGCTTTGACACCCCAATGTTTTTTATGCGGCTTGAGGTGCTCGACAAGATGGTTGAGAAAAAATGTACCATTCCATTAAAAAAAGAGCAGAGGTGACCTTCACTGTGCGACAGCGCCTTCAACGAAATAAAAAAAAAAATTGGTCGCATTTGATGGCCCACTTCACACACCGTACAACATTTGTTTGGTTTTGTTTGGGTTGACGTCGATAATTACCGAGTTATTGCGGGTGGCAGAGACAAGAGGTATTTATCTTTACCATCCATTTTTCACAGTGTTTTTTTCCAAAGCTCCCACTTATTTAAAACAGAAATAAAACGAATTTTCTTCATCAATAAGAATGTCATTATGGCAAGTACCAGAGAGATAATTTTTTTAATGGCGACTGATTGAGAAAAAAAGGTAATTTTTCGCCCTGTTTTGTTCAAAGTTAAACATTTTTTCAAATAATAATAATAATAATAATAATTTTGAAATGCCCGAGGTAGGGACCATAGATGGATATCAGCCGAAGGTCCGTACCAAGTTTGAATTGAATCGGTTGAATAGAACTCGAAATTTGATATCAACCAGGTTGAAATAAGTAGTTTCGAGAAAAACCGCGTTCAAAGTTTTAAGTACAATTTCAGACCACCGCAAATACATTAGTGGCGTAATGGCATCTTATACTTACATTATATTCCTGCCTCGTAAGATGTGCCTTCCGCAACTTCGAAATTATCATTTTCTGAAGCTCCTTCTTCGCGAAGTTCGTAGCTCCGACAGATCGTTCCTATTCTGGTCTAGTTTCTTGGCGTAAGTAATGGGAATTTCGAAATTTCCTTTTGAGGACATATTCTTAAGGATCTATACTCTAAGAAAAACCAAAAAAAATCTCTTTTTTTAAATTTGTAGACTAGAATATTGCCTTAAAGTATTCCTTTCGCGAACTCGTATATTTATGAAAACACATCTCAGTATACTGGAAAACTTTAAAGTACCTAAAGTTACTGATTATCTAACAAACAAACAAAACTGTGCAAGCGGCGTATTTTCTACGCGCAGAAAACGCGCGTTTATGGCACGTTTTTTTCAGTACAAAAAGCGTGTGGACCAAGTGTGTGTCGCGTTTTTATCACGTCGTCTGCGCTTAGAAAATACGCCCTGTGCATAGGGGCCAAATAATAATCTAGATACCAAATCACTCGAGATGTCCGATATAAACTGCTCTACGCAGGTAATTGTTTCTAACGACAATAAAAACGGGAGCTCGCAGAATGTTTAAAGAAAATATTAATGATAACTCGGTAAAATGTGACAGGCAGAAAAATTTTCGTCACCGTGACATTTTCAGGGAAAATGTAAAAATGTCTGAATCTACAAAATCGATGCGAAATTTTTTTATTCCAGTCTTACGTTGGGTATAATGATTGATGGTATTTTTTTTTTCTTATTAAGCGCCACTGTAATTGACTAATGATTCAGAAAGGCCCTGGCCCACAAAATACAGCATTCCGCGAAAGGAGTGGTGAATACTTTGCGTGGACGGAGTGTTTAAGGTATCGGATACTTTTATAATTATTCCTCGGACTCTTTTCATTTACCGACAAGTAGAAAAACAAACCAATCGAAGATCGAGATCAGATAGAGCTACGGAGAGAGAGAGAGAGAGAGAGAGAGAGAGAGAGAGAGAGAGAGAGAGAGAGAGAGAGAGACAGAGACAGAGAGAAAGAGAGCGAAATGAGGAATCGTCGAGAAGCCCAAGCTCTACTGTGTCGGTATACCAGTTTTTGCAATAAAAGAGAGTGACTCTCGCCGTCCGTGTGCGGAGAGCGGGTACGCGGTGCGGCTTATAGGAGGATGTCTGGAGTCTCCACACCGGGCAAATTACTCGTTAACGAGCGATCTGCGCGGGGAAGGTCGCCCTGGACGTGCCTCGTGAATGGCCAGCATTGAACACATCGCGGATTCTTCGTTGATCCATTTCTCTCCCTCTCTCTCGCTCTATATATATATATATATATATATATCGGTCGCTCTTTCACGTCTTTTTCTTCTGCTTCCTCCTCTTCTTGTTCTTTGACTCGGAGGATGAAGTGAAGAAGTTGGGTATTAGCGAGATTGAACGAGACATTATTTTTGCGCAGTCGAGATAGTTCGATCGGCCTCGTTTTCATTCCATCGCGTCGTCGTCGTTGGCTGAAAACTCTCGTCCATCCGGGGCTGCAGTTTTCACAAAGTCCCGCTCGTTCGTATCCCGAAAAGAAACTAATCTTCCTCGTCCTCCGATATGCATTTCTCTTCATTTTTATTATTCTCCTTGCGTTTCCTGCACTTTTTGGCTTCGCCCAAATGCGCCGCTTCCGCGACTCAATTTAAATCGTAGTACTTGTTGAACGGGCGACGATATTTCTCGAACGGACGAATAGATAGGAGGAAGCATTCGCGAAATATAGTTTCGGAGCCCGGAGCAAACTTCGTATGCAAATATAATACGTGCATTGTTGTATGCAGAGAGAGAGAGAGAGAGAGAGAGAGAGAGAAGCGAGTGCAAGCGGAGTAGCAATTATTACAGTCGGGGCAAAACGATATCGTATCTAATTTCTCCGTGTACACTCATTCGTATTGAGCTCTATATACATATGTACCTACGCAGCGAAATGTGCATCCCGTGGTTAGCACGCCAGTAGCGCGAATAGCAAAACGGGAGGGTGAACGCCCTCGTACATATTAATAACGATTAATAATCGCCGATTCGCGGAAAGAGGACGGCGGAGTTGCACAGAAATGTTTTATCCGCACGTACAAACATTATCTATGCACCGCACGTGCGCATATACATATATAGATGCACATATTACGAATGGGTCACTATTACTTACACCTGCGAAAATTCTTATAAATATCGCCGTTAAATGACGTTGCAATTTATGCATCTCCGTCTTTATTTTCTTTGAGTTCGAGTATCGATTGTTTGAAAAAAAAAAAGAAGAAAAATCTATTGCTGACTTTCTTTGTTTTTTTTTTGTTCTCTTGAAATTCATTAATTAATTCCCGTCTCGTTTCGCTTGGTTTTTCGCAGATACACGAAAACCGTGGTCGACTCGAGTCTAACGGCGCAACGTTACAATCCGGAATTCGCGCTGCCGGGAACGGCGGCAGTGACAACGACGTCCTACGGGAACGCCAACACGAACGAGCTCATCGACCAATTGAGGCACATCAATCAGGTCAGTTGTCCGGTACGCGCGAGGGTACGCGAGCGTCGCAGACGCACGCTTTAGAAACGTACCGCGACGGGCTTCGAAACGAGCGATTATTGTTATTATGCGCTTCGTTCTTGTGCCATTATAGCTACGTCGAAAAACAAATTCACGTATGACGGATATTTCTGAACAACTTGGGTATTCCTATCACGAATCCGAATATTCAGCAATTAAATAATTTTCGTCTGCAGTGAAGTAAAAATACATCGTACTGGTAAAAGTTCCCGAATTTTAAGCAAAAAAATTACGACTTCAAAAATCGTCTAATTTATAGGGCACTTTGTGGAGAAGATGACATGCTGGCCTACCCATGTAGAGATTGACCATTGGCCCTGGCACGGGCCTTCACAGTTAGCCTTTCTAGAATATTGGGCCGTGAGTATTTACCAATGAGGTGCCTTTGTAGAAATGATAAGAACGGCCCGATATCGGCCAACAGAGCCCACAATTATTGGGCCAATGATTTAATTCATTGTAGCGCCAATGTTGGCGATTGCACTTGGCCCTATGTGGGCTCTCTTAAAGGGCCTATGTAGAAATTGACCACTGGCTCTATGATGGGCCTTCACAGTTGGTCTATCTAGAAGTTAGTCTATCTAGAATATTGGGCCATGAGTTTCTTTGGGTTTGTTTAGGTGCGTGATAAATATTCAACCTATATCGGGCCAAGATTGGCCCGAAATTGGTCCTTATGGATACATATTTCATGGAATAACCTTAAAATAAATTGTGATTTGCGTATATGACAGGTTTCAAAATTGGCATGTTTTACTTACTTATGTTGGTTATTCACAAATGCCAATAATAGGCCAAGACTTGATTACAAAAACTGAACTACAAAATATAGACGATTAATATATGACGTGCCAGTTATTTGCCTATTCTGGCACAATATACAGATAGTGAATAACCCAAGGCTTAAATAAAATAAAAGCAGGTATGGTCTGACCCACTTAGCCAATAAAGGGCTTAGATTAATTAAATGTAATTCCCAGTATTTTAGCATTGCCAGTTTTAAAATTGGCAAATTTCGATCAACTATCACGGCTGTTTATTGGTTTTGAAAGATGGGCCAGGATAATCTTTAGTAATGGGCCGATATTGTGCCGGTTCTCAATTTATGACGGGACAATAATGGGCCAATGTAATTGCTTGTATTTTAGCATTACCAGTTTTTAAATTGGCAAATATAGTTCAACCATCACGGCTATTTATTGGTTTTAAACGATGGGCCGATATTGTGCCGGTTTTCAATTTATAACGGAACAATATTGGGCCAATGGAATTATCAGTATTTCAGTATAGCTAGTTTTTAAATTGGCAAATTTAGTTTAGCTATCACGGCTATTTGGGATGGGCCGATATTGTGCCAGTTTTCAGTTTGGAGCGGAACAGTAATGGGCCAATATTATTTCTCTTTTGTTGGCTTATACGATGGTCCCAATATTGGCCTGATCGTAACATTGGGCAACTCATGGCAACCTCTACATGGGTAATTTCTGATGTACCGACACTGGTGGATGGGTGGCCGGGGTTCGGCCTTGGCGGTACATCTAGTTAAGCAGTATTGTGGATGGCCAATACCCAAAACGGTGGCCGCTTAGCCGTACACCGGCTGGCGCATCAACCAGTCAGCGGAACGCCAAAACTTAGGGATAAAATAATTTCGAAGTTTGCGGAGAAAATCTAAAAATGTCTAAATCTATAAAAAAAATATATGCGAATTTGTTTATTCCAAATGATCGTTGAGTACAGTAACTGATTGTAACTTGTTTTTATCGGGCGCCACTGTAATTTATCAATGATTCAAAAGGGCCACACTTACGAAAGGAATACCTTAATAAAACAAAAGAGATTTCATTCGTATTTAGGCAGGTTTGACTTTTCACGAGTCTGGTTAGAGTAAAGCTGCCGCGCCGTGTTTGCCACGTCTCGCCGAATCCACGTTCGCTTTGCACACGTACGCACACATTTGACAATGATTGCGGTAATATGTAGCTCGCGGTCTAATGAGTCTCTTCGAGACTGTTGGGCGGGCGCGTAGGCTTGTCCGCCGGCCTTGTCGGGAACTAGCTAGGTCACGGAACTTCCGATCACTCTCGAGCCGGTGAAACACAGACGGACAGAGACAGACCGATAGACAGAGTCAGCGGGAGACAGTCTGACGGACACATAGATAAAGGAGAGACAGAAATTAAACTCTCGCGTCTCGTAGGTGTCATTGACGGGAAGTTGCACGTGGATAGCACGCACACACACACACACACACACATGTGCAATATACATACTTATATATATATATATATATATATATATATATATATATATATATATATATATATATATATATATATATATATATATATATATATATATATATATATATATATATATATATATATATATATATATATAAGTACGTATATTGCAAATGGTGCATTGCCGAGAGCACACGGCAATAGGAACACACTGGCACACGTGGGAGGCTAAGCGACCTCGATCCGTAAATCAGACGCGGACTATCGCGCCGTTATGTACACCGCAAGTTGCTACAATAACGTCATATATTTACATTTTGTACACTTGCTTCGCATATAGTGCATTTTTGTTATCTTATATCTAGATGGCGTGACTGTTGTTCTTATTGCTGTTATTGTTGTTGATGATGACGATGATGAGGACAGATGGTGCAGACGCAACTGGCATCGGCGCCTGACAACGGAGTTTTACTCTCGGACGAGGCGCTCGACGGTTCCGGAAGTGGCTCCCGACCGATCGGTAGAAAAAAGCACAATGGATTTTACGACGGCGGTGGCAAACACGAGAATTGCCCGGACTGCGAGGACGACGATAATTCACCGGAAGAGGGACGTGACGACGACGAGGACGACGAAGAGGCTTCCGGCTCGGGTTCGGGACCTGCCACGATAAGTAAGAAGACTGCTCTTCTCTGCTTGTTATTGGTTGTTTTTTTTTTTATCGCTGGTTGAGTCATGCCCAGATTGGAAGCACCGAGTATTGCCATTGAGAATTGGATGGATTTTCGAGGTCCAAATAACGGGGCCGGACGGAAGACAAAAGGGCAAAAAAAAATGGGCCCGGAAAAGAATAAACGTCGCTTACACATTCGTCTCTGTCGTTTGCACAGGCACGTCCGAGGGAACGTCCAACGTGCAAATACCACGTAGCGCAGCGACGAGGGACGCCCTGACGCCCTGGAGTATTCTCGTTCTCCTGTGGCTCTCCGTTTACGCTTAGGCGAGCGTCGTCACCCGTAGCATTGGCAAGAGCAGCAGCAGCAGCAGCGGCAGCGAGACCGGAAATGGCGGCGGTGGTCGACGGCGGTGAAAAGGACGCGAGAGGGTAAGGAGAAGAATATAAAAAAAAGGAATGTTGGCCCGATGATCGATGGTGGTTTCGAGGTCCGCGAAGCAGGAGCGGAGCTTCGCGGCGGCCGGAAGGAAACAAGAAGAAGAACGAGGCGAAGATGAAGAGCAAAAGAAAGAGAGAGAGAGAGAGAGACGAGGTGGCGGAGGAAGGAAAAGCGAAGCCAGGAGGAAGCCTCGCGCTTCTTTTCGCCTCGTTAACGCCCGAGAACCGCCATTGGTGTTGGTCGGTTAGCTGGCTCGCCTCGTATTCCGCTTCGCCAATTTATTTATCTCCTTTTCTCGTGCACGACACTACCAAGCGTCGTTTTTACGACCTCGTGCGCGAGCAGAAGTGAGAAATTTCGCTCTCCAAGTGCCTGCACGCTTATCTCGACGATGAAGAACGACGAAATCAACAATAATGTGGAAACGCTTATTCAATCGTGTGCCGGAGATGGGAAGGAAATCGGGGAGGAAAAGTCAAGTTATCGCAAGGACTCACGCGTCGATTCGCATTCGCGGCCGGTTTTATTTTTCTGGTCTGTAACAAGCGCACAGAGCGAAACGCGAGAGAAAAACCCCGCAAAACCGATGAAAGTATATAGAAGAAGTAAAGAGAAACAGATAAAACTTGAGAAAAAATAAAAATAAAACGCCAAACTTTCATCCGTCTGAGCTTCTGCAATGCTGGCGTCCTTTTGATCGGTCGATCGATTGAAAGTCCTGAGAGGCGCGCGCTCTTGTTCTCCGGCAGGCTGGCATGGTCCCTGAATTTTTTGTCCCCAAAAAAGTAACTAGGAATTCACTAGTAAATAGTTACGGTATATATTATTGGGAGTACAAATAAGTCTCCGCCATTTGGCCCCACCAGAAGGTTATGGTTGAAATTGTCAGATGTCAAACGTCGCATCGTAAGGTTGGACATCTGGCAAGACCATAAGCTTCAAATATTAGCGATTTTGTATCAACATCACATAACCGCTTTTTCGTGCGAAATTGTCGTGTTTTGAGCCGAATAAGCGTCTTTGCGGGAACTCTTGCGTTTGGCACGAATCTCCCTCCAATAATGCTTCCAATTCCGCGTCTTCGGCCTTTCGCACTTTCGGCCGTTCGCTACACGTTCTTTGTTTTCGACGTTAAACTCACCGTCCTTAAACTTTTGAAACCACTCGCGACTTCTGTCACTTGAAGCAGCCTCACCATATGCTTCTACAAGCAATCGATGCGCCTTAGCTGAAGATTTATTTAAATTAAAGAAGTATATCAAGTTGCCGCAAATGACGCTTATCCGGCTCAAAACTCGACATTTTTGCACGAAAAGAATTATGCGATGCTGATACAAAATTGCTAATATTTCAAGGTTATGGCCCTGCCAGATGTCCAACTTCACGGTATGCCGTTTTACATCTGTCCACTTCGACCGTAACGTCCTGATGGGTCCATCTCTTGTCAAATGGCGGAGACATATTTGTACTCCTGATAACAAATTATATAAATTGTATATGTAATATAATATATATATTATATATAATTTACAATTATATTCTATAACTATATATATATATTCTTGAACCTACAGAAAATGATATCGGACAAATATTCACTCATCATATTATGTATACAATTTATATAATTTCGGTTTTTTTTTAATTACAAACGTACCAAATCAACTTTTTCCCATTGTGAAGTCAAATACTATCAATGATTAGGATTTTTTTAGTTATTGAATTTACGTTTCTTTTTTTAATTGATTTATTCTTTGCCTATTTCGAGGCGGAAAGCGAGCGCATTTATTTATTTTCTTTTATCTAGTATTTTCTGCGCCGCCTCGAGCGTTGATTTGTTCTCCGGATGAACTCTTTGGTTTTCAACAAATTTGCCAATAAGTTCGGCTAACTATTTTCTATTAAATAATAATAATTGTTATATATATATACATATATATATATATATATATATATATATATATATATATATATATATATATATATATATATATACATATATATATATATATATATATATATATATATATATATATATATATATATATATATATATATATATATATATATATATATATATATATATATATATATATATATATTACTAATAACGTTACTAGTAATCTGAGGAAGTAACTGAGGATTTTTAAGGGATGATGAATTTCGGGATAATGCTATCCTTCTCGCCTCCCTTGCCCGCCCTCGAGTATTTCCCGGGTGGTGGAAAGGGACTTGCGGAAGACGTCGCGTCTGCATTTCCGGTGCGAATAATCTTCTGCTCTAGCCAGTGTGGGGCGTGAGAAAGCTTCGCGTCGAGTGATAATACGCATGCCATAATAATAACTCAACTTTAACTGCCAAAATGTCAATAACGCGGCGACGGAGGCGACGCGGCAGTCGTCCAAGTCACAAAGCGCTTTCTTTCCATTCTGTTTTTATTTCTTTCTTTTTTTTTTGTTCGTTGATATGTATCCCGTACGACGCTCCCACTTTCATAAGTGCAGGTTTGTTAATGGAAATGTTTTTCTTTTTTTTTTTTTTCGAAGATTGATCCTTGCGAATAGCCCATAACGAATTTAGAAATTGTGCTTCCGTATATGGAAGGACGTACGAAGAGGATTACCGGATCGAAATTCGCTCTTCCATCCCCCGTTTACGTAACTGAGAAATCGAGCGACAGAGAGAGAGAGAGAGAGAGCGAGAGAGAGAGAGAGAGGCAACGGGTAATTTCACTAGAAATTAGACACTCGGGCTTGTCGATTTAAAACGTAGGGGTGACCTTGAAATCAGATTGACAACGTCAATTAAAAAAAAAAACAGCTGACCGAATTGTAGATCTCGACGAATCCTTCGAATTATGTCTCTGACGTTTTTCCGTCTATAATTAATATTCATCGGAGTTTTCGGGTGTCGAATTTCTAGTGACTCACCCGGTGTCTATATATATATATATATATATATATATATATATATATATATATATATATATATATATATATATATATATAGATAGATAGATATTCATGTCGGTAGTTGACAAGTTGCGAGTGTCTCAATTCGTGCCTCACACACGCGCGGTCAGATGAGAACAATATGCACACTCTTCTTTTCAATTGCGCTTCGTGATCGTTTGAAATTGAAAGTTTTAATCGAGCGGCCAATTGGCCACGCGAAATTCAACTCACCGTCCACCGAGTTTCTCTTTGTCGGATGATATTGGGCGTGTAATAGCTCTCTTCTCATCTCCCCCTCCCCTCTCTCCTATCACTCTTTATTTCTTTCGGCTTGGCGAGTCTTTCTTCTCTCGTTCTCTCTCTCTCTCTCTCCCTCTTTCTGTCAGAAGCGTTCGCCGAGACGCGTGGGACGTTTCACAAACGGCGAAGATCCGGCTGCCGAAATTCGGGTGCGTGACCTCTCTCTCTCTCTCTCTCTCTCTCTCTCTCTCTTGCGAGAACGGTTCTTCAAACGAGTCATCTTCATCTCGAGTCTCTGAGATATGCCATATACTTTTCTTCTACTATTATTTTTGTCCGCGGAGCGGGAAGGGGGGATTGAGTGAACTCCAAGGTGGAAACGTTCCTGGAGATACTCCCCTCGTAGCGCAATCATTATTATCCTGTTGAATCCACCGAGAGACAGGGACGAAAAGAGAAAGAGAAGGTGCGAGAATTGAAGTTGAAAAATTGCAAAGAGCGAGAGGCAAAGCGATTGTACATACAAAATGCGTGCTATATATATATAAAATGATATATATCGACGTAAACGAGGATAGCAATAAGTGACAATGCAAAAGTCGCGAGCAACTTTCGCGTACGATGAAAACGGAAAGAAGAAGACAAGTCAGTACGGCGGTTAACAACGCGCTTCATCTTCGAGATGATAATAATCAACGAGACACACTGCGTTGACGAATTAATTTGTAAAAACTTGTGTTTCTCAAGAGTTCAACGAACCGCGAAGTCTCGTCTCATCGCTCTTCGTTCGTCAAATCATTCGGCGAGAAGTCACACCAGAACATTTCGGTGCAACGGCAACGATACAGCGAAAAGTCGGTCCGACGCGCCACCGCCTCCGTCATCCCGCGTTTCGCACAATGTTAGACGAGATTCACAATTCGTTTGCGAGCGCCCTTCGAACTGTCTCCGTCAAACGGTTGCAACAATCCGGTCCGTTGAGCGTCTCGTTTTCTTTTCTCTTTCGAACGTACCGACGCAGCGCGCATCCGGTGAATTAGGTTTAAAGTAAATTGTATTTGGAGGATTTTTCGGTCACGTACGACACTTTACCGCGCGTACGAAATTTTACGTGGAGGCCAAAAAAATAGGATTAATTCGTAATGTTTCAATTATGCGTACGCAAAATTAGGTTTCTTTAAAGGAGAGGAGAATCGCGAAAGGGATTGAAAGGAGGCGGGACCTCACGATTACGTATGTTTTTTTCTTTTTTTAATTTCGTCCCCAAACGATTACTACGATCGTGTGATCGTTCTCTGCAATAAATGAGAGAGAGAGAGAGAGAGAGAGAGAGAGAGAGGAGAGAGAGAGAGAGAGAGAGAGAGAGAGAGAGAGAGAGAGAGCAGATAGAGTTAAAGCAATAAATTCATTAGGTTCGCGATGCGCGATGCACTACATAAAGTGCAAGGCATTAGAGACTGCAATTTCGACGAGCATATATTCAAAGATTTGAGTTAAAAAAAAAACACGTACATGTTTTGTTTCAACGACATTCTCTCTTCGTCTCTCGTCCGTTTGACGGGTTTACAGAGAGAAGTAAAAAAAACCACACACACACACACATATGTATATCGCCTATAAAGCATACGCACGAGTATTAAAGGAATCTCCGTCTACTTTTTGTTTATATTAAAAAAGAATTTCAATCGACAAAGCATTGTTACTCCGTACTCTTGACGATAATTATATATATACACTCGTGATTTATCTTTTGTTCCCCTATAAGATACGTACAACCACACACACGCGCGGGCGCGCGCGCACACGCACACGCTTATATATATATATATATATATATATATATATATATATATATATATATATATATATATATATATATATTTGTATGTATGTATGTATGTATGTATGTATGTGGGTGGGTGTTAGTGTGTGTATAAGCTCATTAACACATAACGTTAGTTTTTGGCGCCTAATACGTTTGGCGGACGTCTGTGATGATTGAGAAAAAAGTGAAGAAAAAAGTAGCGCGTGCACCCACACACACACACGCGTCAGACGCAGAGGACGTAATTCTATGACTGGAAAGACGAAGAAAAAAATAAAAGAAGGGAAATTATAGTATATCGTTGAACGTGTTTTGTGATGATCGCGATTTTTTCGGAGATTTATTAGGAATTATTGGATTGCGAATTGTTGTTGTAGTAGCGAAGCGCTACGTACACGTGTGTATGTATGTGTCGGTCGGTGGAAAATCGATCAGCCGCGATGGGCGCAGCTATTGAAAAGATGTATGGATGTGCAGGGTGTCGGGTTTGAATCGAACCTCTCGAATCACTGTTACCGTTGATGATGCAGGTGCAATTGATTTCCTATTAAAAAAAAAAACTCCCCCTTTTCTGGAGGAACCATTCAAGTTTTCGGCTGGAAGAGATTTTTTATCGTGACGAATACAGCTTCGAAGGTATACTAGCGGGTCGATTCAAATCAGACACCCTGTGTACGTGTACATATGAATCTATGTATGTGTACAGTCAGATAAAGAGAGCGAGGGGGAGAGAGAAGGGACGAGCGGGGGTCGGCTCTGTCCGACGACAGCTGTAATATATAGCGTAAAATATCTGGCAGCTACGCGCAGTAGGGTAATTAAAAGGGCATACGATTGTAACGGTGATTAAAGTAGAATGGTATTGTTTAATAAATGGGAATATTGTTGAATCGAGTGGAAGTGCACACGCGCGCGCGCACACGGATACGCACATCCTGGTTGATAATACCGGCACCGCGGTATTCAATACCTCTAGGTTGATGATGAGATGACGATTTAATTAGTGTGCCCATCATGTACCGTCGATGCGAATAAATCGAGTGTGGCGATCCGATTCACAGGGAGCGCTCTCCTGCACAATCCGGACGTTTTATTATTATTATTATTATTATTATTATATTCTTGCGATTTTTCTTCGCTTTGAGCACACTCGTCGTAGTCATGGCTTTGTTCGCAACTCGTTCGCTTGTGATTCCGTGCGTGCGCGTGTGATGTTCGTCTTTGCGAATGTGATCGCGATTGATTTTCCACCGGACCGTTATTAAATTTAATCGACTCGGTTGTTTTACCGTGGATTGAGGACACACGAATCGCGACACAAAAGATGCGAAATTTTAGCCTAGAGAAAGAGGGAGAGAGCGAGGAGAAGCGGGCCTAATTGATTGAAAAATAATTTGTTTCGAGCGAATATCAATTTCGCGTGAAGAGATATTTTTTCCTTTATTCCTAGCGAAAAAAAATGTGCCACACGCGACGAAAAAATAAATCAATAAAATAAGAAGAATACGAGACGAAAAAAAAGCAAAAAAGAGTGTACTAAGCCATCGTAAGCAATCGATATATATATATATATGAATATATATATAATTAATTATAAAATGTTACGGAGGAGACAATTTAAGGAAATTATTGATGACGATGATTATTGTCGTCAGGTGAGTGCACGAGACGATCTCTCCCGTAGGTGTCGTCCCGTGCTCGCGCATGTTTGATTCGCGGCGAAAACGAAAATGAAAAAAGAAGGAGAAAAGAGAAAACTGTTCAACAGGCGAATAAAATATTATTCAATAACACACGATACAATTCGAGCTTGTCTATCCCCTATACAGGTGTATCATTTGCCGCGCGTCTGACGCGTTTAATACATATTTTTTGTTTGTTTCTTATTGCGTTCGTGAGTTAGTCGACAGGTACACAGGCGAGCTTGGCGCAGAATTACGTCACGAATAAACGTTCGATCTGTTCGTATAAAATAAAATGGAACAAAAATTCAATAGTGTTCCAACAGTTGGGTGAGTGCTTGTACTATCTTTAAAATTATAAATATGTACCGGGTGAGTCACTTTACAGTAGACACCCAAAAACTCCTATGAATATTGACTTTGGACGAAAAAGGCCAAAGACAACATTACAAAAGTTTGTTAAGCCTACGGTCGTCGTCGGCGTTTTCTTTTTTTTGCGAATCCATCAACGTGATTTTAAGAGCAACTCGACATTTTTTTTTTAAGAGCAAGCCTAATTTTGATTGGCTCATGTACATACGTGCAAATTTCAGGAATTTTTAAATCTCGTAAAAATGGTTTTTCAGCTCTTTCTTTTCGCACGCGGTTGATAAGGCATCGACGCTTATGCATACGCTGTTCAATCTAAAAAGTTTTCCAATATCTCGATTAGATTCTGTATGCCCTCGAGATAGTTGGTGTCGAGGCTGTCGTCCTCGGCGTCGAAGACATGCGTAAAGTCGATCATATTAACGGCGACCCAGTCGCGTCTGTTTCGCGCTTTACCCTTGACCAGTGTGTCGAGGACCGCGGCGTAATCCTTCTTCATCTCCATAATGTCGCGATCGTAATTGTTGGTGAAGGAGTGCGTGCGACAGAGCGGACTGAAATTCATCTCGTTGGATTCGCGAGCATCGTACGAGCCGCTACGCTCGATTTTTCGGAAGGGGGAGGGCGGCGGCGAGGACGATGGAGACGATGGGGACGAGACGATAAGATCGAAGCCGGTCAGGCTGGTGCTTCTTCTCAGTCGGTGTTGGAGCCGATCGATGGCGCGCACGCGATTACTCTTCGTCAGGGTGAGGACGGACGACGGGCGCGAAACGGCCTTGGAGCGGCTCTCGAACGCGGGACCGTTGCTCGTTAGATGACCCGACAGACCGGTGTCGCACGAGGAAAATGTTTTACCGGCGCGTTTGTCGAGTCCGAGCGCGTATTTTTCCGAGCTCGCAGCTTCGACGTAGTCGCGCAAACGACGCGCGTCGTACACGATGAGCAACGAACTCGAGTAGAAACGCAATCTCTTCTGGGCACGAAAGAAGCCGAGGATCTTCCAGAGACAGGAGAGAAGATTGACGATCAACTTACGATTGGGCGTCGCAGCGGCTTCCGCGTTCAGAAAAATCTTCAGCGCTGTCATTGCCGGGGAAAGAAAAAAATCGATTTTTCATATATTTTTTTTCATCGTTCATCATTGCTATATCGTTATTTGGGTGGCTTTGGAAGAATAATGTATAACCCGAGGTACGTAACCCGTTGAAGAAATACATTTCTCACCTTCGATCACGCCCTCGGCATCCAATTTTTTCATATACTCCTTGTCGAATCTCCGCAGCTTTCCACTCGCAAGATCGTAAACCTGAAATCCCGGTATGCAAAAGCCGTAGGCGATTTTCGACGCGGCGTACTTCCGGTCGTCCGCTTGGCGCTTTTCCGGACCGGCGAGGGGATCCCAGGTGCGCTTACCGATCTTCACATCCATCACGCACGGCTCAGCCATCCCTTCGGTCGTGTCTTTCAATACGAGGAACTTTATCGCTGAGAGCAAATGGCCAAGTGCCAATTATTTATTACGACATGTCGCGATCTAACCTGAGTCGCACAGCGCACGAAGCGCCGGATAAGCGAGATTTTTTGCATGAACGGCTATTCGGCCTTACCACCTTTTTCCCCATGAGTCTAAAAAAAATACCTACGTCTGTTTTTATAAGTACTCTCCAAAGTACCGAAATACTTGGGCACGAAGAGCGACAGTTTCTTGTACAAAGGATCGTCGGAATTCTCGATAGCCTCGTAGAAGGCGATTTCCCTCTCCTGAAGGATCGGCTTGTCGCACGATTTCAGCACCTCGCCGTTTTTCCCTCGCAGCATACCTGAAAATTCATCGGATTTAGCCAGCCGTGTGAAAAAAAATGGGGCGGCCGATCGCGAATGTACGTTAGGATGTGATATCGTACCGATTTTGTTTTTTTTCGCATCGAACGCGTGTCCGGCAACTTGACGTTCGAATCTCGTAGTTCCAGGTGGATAATCGTCCTCGTCGCAGCGGTCTGCGCGCGCATCCGATTTTTCCACCGGAAATAGGGACTCCTCGCCGTTCTCCATGCCCGCAGCGTTGGATCGGGCGACCGGAAGTAGTTGTGGATTTCGAATACTGCAATTCAGCAGACTCTCATCGTTAGAGAAAAAAAATCCTCTATACCGAAAGTATATCGCAATACAATGGTTTACCCTCCTTCGGTATTCGTGTCAAGAAACATTGCTTGGTTTGTGACGCATTTTATAAACCGTACTTTGCACGACACGCACCGGCGCACGTTTATGTCGAAAACATTGTAGAGTCTCGTCACTCTTTGAGGTTAGCACCGTGCATTCGGAACTTTGCGCACTTTCTGACCTAGCGATGACATACGAGTGTCAATTACAAAAAGAACGATCGCGCGTACGAACATACTCGGAGACTATAATAAGACGCTTTGTGTCATTGTCGGGAGATTTAGTGAAGGAGGTGTTAAAGATATTTGAATGGTCCCGCGTATAACAGCGGCGAGGCGACTGCCACGTGGCAGGAACGAGGTGGCGCGCGGGTTTCGGGCGGCTGCGTGCGAGCTCGGAGTGAGGAGCGGGTCTCTTATCCGTATCGGCGACGAAAGCGAGAGGTTGAGAGAGAGTGAGAAGAAGAGAAAAAGAAAGAGGAGGAAGGAACGTGCGACGGCGGTGAGTGCCGGGCGCTCGTGGAACGGGTACTGTGTGTGGCCCTAAAAAGACAGCTGTGTGGATTCGCGAACATTATTTAAATTAGAATTACCCTAGCCGTAAATACTCTTAAGCCTTGTTAAAAATAAATAATTGTTGCATCCTCTCTCGCGTGTGTGCGTGTTTCCGTCTTCCAGACGCTATTATATTGTCAAGAGTTATAAACAATTTAACATTCAGAAGTGGGATAGGGACTGCGTGCCGGGGGGGGAAAAATAAAAAGACTGTGAGTGCTCCGAAAGACACCAAAAAAAAACGATACGGTGAGCTGCGAATGGTGGACGCGAACGAGTTTGAAGCTTTTGTGCAACGTGCAAAAAGAACGATGCCGTTAAACCATTCGGGTGTGCGCGGAAGGGGTCGGGGATTGCCGGTCGACTCGGAACACCGACCCGGCGCACAAAATGGCGGGCGGGCGACGCCGGTTGACCACGTGCTCGTCGCGGAGCACGAGAGAGAGACGGATACGCGGGTGTCGACCGCGGCGACTTCGCGCTCTCTCGGAGGAGACGTGATGGGACAGGCGCAGAATGTGTCGCGCGGGAGCAGCGACCAATCGGAGGGTAGCGCGGTCCCGCGCGAACAGTCATCAGTAATCGAGGGGCATACTAGCCCGCCTCTTGTGGACGCGTTGCGAAACGCGCTAGCAGCCGACACACCGGAAAACGTGCAACGGTTGCTCGCCGGGTTATTGGCCAACTTTCAAGCACAGTCGTCAGCCACCGTAGTCCCGACGGTCCAAATGATACCGGACTTCTCCAGCGATATTGAGGAATTCACGGGTGAGCAGGACAGTCTACGCGCGCAGGAGTGGCTGGAAAATTTGGAGGCCCTGAGTACACTACATCGTTGGCCAGGAGAGTACCTCTTTGCCGCGGCGCGTATGCATTTACGATACGGCGCAAGAGACTGGTTCCGAGCCCGGGTAAGTGAATTGAAGTCGTGGGAGTCGTTTCGGGAGGCCTTCGTGGCCACGTTCGTAGTGGGAGACGACATCTCCACGAAATGGGCGCGCATGAAGGCACGGCGACAGGAGAAATCGGAGTCCGTCACGCGATATTTCCATGCGAAAGTGAGACTGTGCGCGCCGTTGGGACTATCGTATCGGGAGCAACGGGCCGAAATTTTATCGGGATTGTGGTCGCGAGAACTGTGTAATTTAACGATACCGTCAGCTCAGTTTACATTAGATGCATTGCTTCACGATGTAATCTACTATGAAAAGATTTTAAATAGCCAAAAGCGTGAGGGTGAGGGCCGCAGTGCGCGTGAGGTTGCCGGGAGCAAAGAAAAAGCCAGTGACGCGAGTCGACCGCGAAGCGACGAGCCGCTCCGGGAGGAGACAACGAGGATGCCCTTGCCTGAAAGACTGTGTTATAATTGCCGAAAAACGGGGCACCTATCGCGTGACTGCCCTGAAGAGCGACGAGGGCCCGTGTGTTTTAAGTGTAATCAGAAGGGACATGTGAAAAGTCAGTGCCCGTCGGATGGGAGAGCGGAGACACAAACTGTAGCGGCGTCGGAGCCGTGTCACAATCCGGCTGCGGCGAAATATTATAAAAGTGTGCTAGTGAACGGACGTCCGCTGATTGCGTTTGTGGATACTGGTAGCGCAGAGTGCACCATCAAGGCGTCGCGGGTGGTGTCGGAACGGTTCGAGATGGCAGCAACGACAACCAATCTCAAACCTTTCGGCCCACCCGAATACAACATCAAGACCGTGGGCACTGTGTGTGCCGACGTCGAGATGGACGGAGTTAAGGTGTCAGGGGTGATGCTGCGTGTGGTGCCGGACAACGTCCAAGTCGTGGACATATTAGTCGGGCGCACCTTCACCGAGGCCCCAAATGTCGGTTTCATGAAATTGGGTAACGAGCTGACATTTTTTAGTCGTCCACAGGTGCCATCGGACGGCGCCGTGCCATCAACATCCTCAACCACAGGGCAGGAGAACGCCATGATGTTCGTTGAGCAGGACGAGCTCGATGCTAGTCACTCTGTTCCGGCGAAGGAAGCACCGTGGGGACGTAGGAAGGACGACGCGGTCGCAAGACGCCTGAGCCGCCTCGAAAAACAGCTCGAGTGCGTCATGAGCAGAGTCGACGTGCTGGAGTGCGAGTTTCTTGTCGGACGGAAAGCGGTTCGAGAACTCCGGGCAGACTGGGAGGCCGATCGCCAAGAACTTCAAGAACTCCGACAGAGTCTCGAGCCACCGCTCGAGGTTTGGGCCAACCAGGAGTCGATGAAGGAAGGAAGCCAGCGTCGAGGGGCAGCAGCATCCAGACACCGGCAGAGCGACGACACGAGCAGAGCAGCACGAAGAAACGGTGCGACGATAAGTGTAACTCCTCACGAGAGACAAGGTGCGCACAATAAGTCGAGTCGAGTGAGATTTATGCCCAGCGGGGTCGATGGACGAGGTAGCGGTGTGCGTGCGTTCGACTGGGTGGGTTGCGTGTTCTTGTATTTGTGTTCTTTTGCGTGGCCTTTCAGGTAGAGGTTGACTTTGCGTAGCGTGCGGTTTCAAAAAAAAAAAAAAAAAATGTGATCGTAGTCTTATGTAGTGTGCATGAAGTGGGTTATGTAATGTGAAGTAGGTCAAGGTATTCTGCGGTCGAAAAAGCTCGAGGACGAGCTTCCGTCAGGATAGCCGAACTGTTAAAGATATTTGAATGGTCCCGCGTATAACAGCGGCGAGGCGACTGCCACGTGGCAGGAACGAGGTGGCGCGCGGGTTTCGGGCGGCTGCGTGCGAGCTCGGAGTGAGGAGCGGGTCTCTTATCCGTATCGGCGACGAAAGCGAGAGGTTGAGAGAGAGTGAGAAGAAGAGAAAAAGAAAGAGGAGGAAGGAACGTGCGACGGCGGTGAGTGCCGGGCGCTCGTGGAACGGGTACTGTGTGTGGCCCTA
Organism: Ophion ellenae; assembly: GCA_963210295.1. Lineage (NCBI taxonomy): Eukaryota > Metazoa > Arthropoda > Insecta > Hymenoptera > Ichneumonidae > Ophion > Ophion ellenae. Next base: position 873,628 of record OY723393.1, read on the forward strand.
AAAAGACAGCTGTGTGGATTCGCGAACATTATTTAAATTAGAATTACCCTAGCCGTAAATACTCTTAAGCCTTGTTAAAAATAAATAATTGTTGCATCCTCTCTCGCGTGTGTGCGTGTTTCCGTCTTCCAGACGCTATTATATTGTCAAGAGTTATAAACAATTTAACAGAGGGCACGAAACGACGCGATGACTACACCCCCAATAATGCGGTTCGCGGAATGTTTTGTATATAAACACACGTGGTTATATAGAATACGGAGGACAATATACAGTGCTGTACGATCCAGCATCCGAGGGACGCCGAGCCGAGTCGCTCAGAGGGCGCCACCTCGCGCACTTCCGACTCGCTCGAAATATTCTCGCGCCATTCCTAATCCCCAAACAAACTAACCCACACACGTGACCCGCTCACGAGTTTTGAACGTTTGTCATTGAACCGGATCACAATTGTTTTTCGTTCAATAGCGTCCCAATTATTTGAGTTCGTGAATTTTCGTCGCTAGAAACAGGCGGGATTTTGTAACGCTGCAAATATTCGATCGTGCGCTCGGACGTCAACAGGTAAGGCCCCCCGTTATTGCCAAGTCCACTTTTGTTTGATTTGATCAAAACTCCATCAGTCGAAAGTATTGAATTCTCACCTGCGTATCCTTTCCTCCTATTGCGACACTGCGATCTACACTGCGAAAGAGTCACTGAACAAAGGTGATTTTGTAAATGGCGATTCAACAATGTGTGGGCACGCCTCCCAAGCATCTCAGGGATTTACCGATAAGGCGGTGGGAATCGTTCCCTTATCTCGGGATTTATTGCCTCGATTGACAGGTCAAAAAATAGAGAGACGTAGATACGAAACGGAGCATCGTCTATTTCTAACGCTTTATTCTCGAGGCTGCAAAAATATTTTCCACTCTCTTGTACTCGAGCCGTTTGTACGCAGGAGGAGCGTCGTGATGTTCAAGCTGTCCACTTGAGACACCTAGTATCCTGATGAGTGGCCAAACATTTAGCTGTGCAGTATCTGGCGCCGCATGCGGTGCACGTATAATTGCTAGGAAAACCGCAGACTGCGCAAAAGTGTCGCTCGGGTAATTTGGAGGGCGGCGCCTGGGCGCTCGAATAATTGGGCGGATTGGGATTGATGTTGAGATCCTCTTCTACCAGTTGGGCAAAGGTTTTACGGAAGCGTTGCTTGTAGTATTCGGCGGAGCGAGTCTTTTTCTTTCGAGTCGTGCCTCTGCCGTCCAAAGACTCCTGGAACTTTGGCGCTTTCTTGCTCATAACTGCGAAGGCAAAACGGGGCTTGTCATAGATTCGTTCGGTTTCGCTGGACGGCAGTTTTTTTTTTTTTCAGCTACGGAAATTCTCACCCAAATCAGCGTGCGGATCGTCATGGAAGTTGTCTTGTTCCAGCGCCTCGAGGGCTTTCTTCTGTCTCCTCCTTCTCGCTGCATCGTCAAGGACTCGTTTCTGATTGGCATCCTTGATCCTGCCGGATTCCCTAGCTGCCATATTGAACTTGCGAGTGGTCTCTCCGGTCCCTTAGACACCCTTTTCCGCGAGAGGAAATGCTATCTGATCCATTAAATCATCAACCTTGGCCTGTAGCGTCTCAAGTATATCGCCCGATATGAACAAGTGCTTGTCGTCCAAATCTTGTATTATGAACTTTTTTCCCAATGCCTCTGTCTCGTCCAGGTGTAGGAGAAATTGTTTCATAGCCGCGTCGCTGTACAACAGAGCCATTGTTAGTTGCTTTTTATCCCAATATTTGTGACAGAAATTTCAGAACCGAGGAATAACGAGGACCAGGTGCCTCTAAGGAGCTTGATATATCGAAAAATTCTCGTCATATCGATTCAACATGTCCAAGAGGAAGGGAGTTTCCCTGGACGAGAAGCGTCAGCGAATCCTTCAGATTTTCCACGAGAAGAAGGAATTCTTCAATCTTAAAGAACTGGAGAAAATTGCCCCTGCCGAGAAGGGTGTGGTGGCACAGTCTGTGAAAGACGTTCTGCAGGCCCTGGTGGATGACGGTCTCGTTCACAGCGACAAGATCGGAACTTCCACATACTTTTGGGCCTTCCCGGGGTAAGGTTGTAAAAAACGGTGCGGCAAGGATATCGAGTTATTCAGAATTTCGGACTATTCAGAATTAACAAGGACCTTGTGAACTGATTGCAGAGGGAATACTACTTCGATCGCGCAGAGGGTCGCCGAATCCAACAAAGTGATAGTAGAATCGGAATTTAAGTTAGACAGGCTGCAGGAAGAGTTGAGGATCGAGAAGGTGGGTAATGGAATTTTCTCCAAGGACCCACGAGAGCTATAAAACCGGGTGAAAATATCAGAGATTTGCCATTTGGTTTTTCTCCTGTGGGTTGGCATTTTCGCTCGTTTGATTTTCGAGTTTGATAGGGCGGGTAACTTTTGTCGCGTTTCAGGTGGGTAAAGAGGACACCGAGGAGAGACGCGCGATCCTCCAGGAAATCGAAGGCCTCAGAAGCCAGAAAGCCGAGCTGGAGAAACAAATAGCCAAGTTTGCCGACTCGGATCCCGAGCAAGTGGCACGGATCAAGGAGAAAGGTCAGTTGTACAAGGATGCGGTGAATACGTGGACGGACAATATTTACGCGATTCAAACTTGGTGCAAGCGGAAGTTCGACATCAGCGAGGAGAGCCTCAACAAGCAGTTCAACATACCTGCCGATCTCGACTATGCGGAGTAACGCGAAAGAAATACAGCGGCAGCGTACCTTTCGCGGACTGAATAAAAACAAACAAAAAAAAACTCGATTGATCGGTGATTAAGACTTGCCATTCAACGAGTATTCCTTTCAAAGCGTTCACCATGACGTTCGATCGGGTCAGACGAAGCTCCGAGGTAATATCGGAGCACGCGCGACATAACCTCAATCCACGGAAGGCTCAAACTACGTTTTGCAACGACGAAGATTTTCGGACTTGGCGTTTTTTTTCCGTCCAACGGGTCGAAAAGGGTAGAAAACTTCGGGACACTTTTTTCACGAGTGTTCAAATGTCAAGTATTTTGTTTTTTCTTTCAACGATTGTGGTGTTTAGCGCTACTGAAAACCGGAAGCGATATAGAGCGCCCTCTACCGAGGGATAGCTCTGTTTTCCCTTCTCGTAAAAAAAATCAAAACATTGACGGCACAGCTGACTGGCGCGCGCCTTTTCTTCTCAAAAACGTATTTTCACTGTCAGTTGAATTATTCCTAGTGTGAAGCGATGCTCCACGATATTACAAGGTGGTAGTGTAATTTAATTGGTTTTTGGAAGCCGAGCTCAGCGCGAACGTTGTGCATCATGGGCGGTGGAGATTTGGTGAGCATAACCTACAGGCATCGGTTTGCTTGGTTTTCATGGACAATGAATTTTTGATCGGAGGATCAGCGATTGCCAGCAATTGTCCCGAGTTTGTGAATGTTCACAGAATCTGAAGAAATCATGGCACCCGTCGACCATGAAGAACATGGAGAAGGTTTGGAAGGCGGAGCAGCAGGATCACCAGGAGAAAAAGCGGATAGCCGAGCTGAAGAGAGAGATAGAAATGGAAAAGGACAAAGAGGACATGACCAAGTACGCGATGGATCAGGGAGTCATAGAGAAGAAGGAGGACAAGAAGCTGGACTGGATGTACAAGGGACCCAACCAAATGGTCAATAGGGAGGACTATCTCCTGGGCAAACCTATCGACAAGCCTTTCGAAAAAATGGTCCAAGCCGAGAAGGACGGAGAAACGAACAGGGTGCCTAAGAATCATGTCGAATACGGTACTGATTTTTCTTCATTACCATTACCGGCCTTTCTTCTCTCCCTACTGCAACGACGTTTTTTCTTTTCACTCGCGCAGAGTGCATCCCGCCGTCGCTGCGTTTTTTTTCCGGCTCTGAGCAAGTGGACCTGGCTAGAAAATTGCAGGAGGATCCTCTGTACGCCATCAAGAAGAAGGAAATGGAGACAAGGAGTCAGTTGCTGAAGAATCCAGTCAGATTAAAGCAACTGAGGGATCTGGTAATTAGTAGCCGTGTTTGAAAATGTCTCCCTCTACTCGAGTTTCTCCGCTAAGCCGGATGCTCGCTCGTTTCCAGCTCGAACAGCAGTCGAAGAAGGACAAGAGCGACAAGAGGAGCAATAGGCGGAAGAAGAAGAAGAGGTCAAAGTCGAGTTCGGCCGGCGAGGAGAGCGAAGGGGACGACGGAGATCTCGACAATTTGCTCGCGAAGAAGTACAAAAAGCTCAAAGGCAAGATAAACGAGGATTACCTCATGAAATCTATGAAAAGACTGAAAAACGAGAGGAAGAAACGGGGCGGCCGTAGAGACAGCAGCTCGGACGATACATCCGACAGCTCGGACAAGGATGAAAAAAAACGACGCCTCAAGCGGAAAAGGGGCAGCAGCAACGGGGAAAGAGATCGTGAGACGCGCAAGAAAGAATGCAAGAAGAAGCAGAGCGAGCGAAGCACGAGCAACGAGCGTGCGAGCAAGAGGAAAAGCACCAAGAAACGAAAGAACAGCGACTCGGGCAGCCTCGACGAGAAAGACGATAGCCCGAAAAAAGGACGCAAAAATCATGAAGATAAATCTACGCGGGGGAGCCAATACGGGCCGGACAGATCCGAAAATCGGGAGAAAAGTCCGCACAGGAGAGATCGCGCTTCCGTCAGGGGTGCGAAGGAATCCGACGATGAGAAACCGGGAATTACCGCCAAAGTTAACTTTGGCTTGATGGTGCGTATCGCATTTTTTTGTCTCATTCGGCTTGCAGCTTCGTCACTCGTCCAGGTTTTTTTCCCTCTCGCCAGAGAGCCGATCGCACGCGAGTCGACGCTGCCGTCGGGAGTCACGAATCCTCGAGAAATACGACGAGGACAAATTCAAAGGACAAGAAGAGAGAGGAGAAACGCTGGTTGCCGCAGAAAAAGTCGAGGCTGACGGAAAAGGAGATGGAGGAGCGCAGACGCGAGATGATGGAGAACGCCTTCTGGCGCGATCGCGAACGTGAGAACAACGTCAAGCGTTACCGGGAACAGGAGAAGAAGGAACAACCGGACAAGGCTTACAACAAAGACTTCATCAGGTAGGTGACCTGCGAAGATCTGAAAAAATCATGCAAGAGATGGAGCGCCGAATCCAGGAGGTATTATCGACGATTCGTTCACAGAAAACAATTGGCGGCCGCAACGGAAGTCGGCAGCATAGAGTCGAGAATCCGCGCGAACATCAACAACATACAGCGATCCGGTCGAGCGATGGATACCAACTTTGCGAAACGGTAACGCGCACCCTCAGCGATATTTATTTCGCCGAGTTCTGCAAAGATGCGCCGATAGCCGGGAAAACGCGACACTGAATCAACAGCAACGAGACACATGTACAGATGTTTAGTTTCTATCGCGGCGATTGGCGTAACGTGCCAATCTTGCGCAAAGTTCCGCCGAGTCGAGTAAATTCCGACAGGAAACAACACAAATGACCAAGTATAGAGATTTGTTCTTCCGTGCGAGACTACTTAAGATGCGCAAGATCGTAAGTACGAAAAGTTTTGCGTCTTTGTGCCGATTAATGATTATAATTTTATCAACAATTTCCGATTACGTTGCACGCTCTGTATATTCGGGAACTTGGACGTTTGGAAATCAAGATAGACGACTATCTCAAAAACTAATTGACTATCCTTTCTAACGAAAAATAAGGAAAAATAGTCAACTCTTGTACAAGATTGTTTATTTTCTATTGTTTTGAGCACTCGTACACCGCACGCGCTAGGAACGGCGAAAAAAATAATTTCATAAAAATATAATTCACACCGTATTTCACTCATATGTACAGAGTAGTATTTGTATCCTCGCCGAGGACCTTGACTCTCCTACTTATAGCCTAATGATCCTTCCTCCGTCACTTGAGCACACGAACGATAAAAAGTGGGTCAAGCGACCAAGGGGCTCGGGAAGGTTTATGTGATGTTGCACATCTCCGGGGAGTCGATGCTGTGATCCACGTCGTACATCGTCGTGACGCAACCGCCGGTCAGAACGTTGTTGACAACCGCCCTCGCGAGATATCCCGTAGTCACGGAATAATGAGCACCGAAGAAAGGCGACACGTCGTCAGTCTTTTCCAAATTGTTGTCCTTGCAGTACATAATTACCGCGTCGTCGACGAGTTTGTTCAAGTCGAGTTGGCGATTGAAGCTTAGCTCGGGATTTCGAAGTAGAATCGTCGCGACTATGTTCAGCAGCTGCGCACCGGAGGAATTGAAGATTATTAGTGGATTATTCATCGCGAGGTTCTTTTCTCTTCTTCACCTAACCCACACTCTCCTCGTTCCATTCGTTAGTTTAATTGAAAATGCCCGTTAAGAGGGAATGACACCTCATCGCGGTCGGTATGGTAGAACAATTATAGATTCCCAAAAATCTCTGAAACGGCTCTTCAGATCCCGTCGAAACTTTGCCAAACGACGTCAAATAGATAGACGAACAGCTGTCTTCCCCTCAAATTTTCTGAATTTGAGAAAAAAAGACTAGATTGGCTTATCATCAGCCAATCTACATTTTTTTTCTCAAATTCAGAAAATTTGAGGGGAAGACAGCTGTTCGTCTATCTATTTGACGTCGTTTGGCAAAGTTTCGACGGGATCTGAAGAGCCGTTTCAGAGATTTTTGGGAATCTATAATTGTTCTACCATACCGACCGCGATGAGGTGTCATTCCCTCTTAATAGGAAGTATCGAAAGCAGCAGCATACCTCGACGATGATTTGTCTGTACTCGGGCTTGTGTATGTGATGTAGTATCGACTCGACGAGAAGCGAAAAAGTGAGCTCGGATCGAGTCATGTTCGAGAGTGTCGGCTGCTGCGGCAATTGACGACCGTTGACGCAAATGCCTTCGGGACAACGCATCAAAACCTCCCAGACTTGATTGTAGAAGCGCGCCGGCACTCTGCACAAACTACCCTCGATCTTTCTTCTGCTGATGACGGTTAGACTGCAAACGAATCAAAAGCGCATTGATGGGCTTGCGAATGTTGGATGGAGAAATGCAATAAAGTAACTCACTTCTCCGAGGAGCCCCAATCTTTCACCGTCAAAACCTTGATGAGGATTTTTCTGATCTCGAACGGACTGTAGTTGTCTATCGGCTTGGGATTTTCCACGAACATCTCCAGATACAAGCTCATCGCTTCCAGTACCCAACTGGAATTCGAAATATTCGGTATAGTCCTGTTTCCAAATGTTTCCCTCGCTCTCGCGAATGAACGAATGCCCACCCTATGCGAATGTTGAGAATGCCCTTGAACATGTCCGGATTAGTGCCGATCAGTCGACCGCAGTAGAGTAGAACTTCCTGCTGCAGTACCGCGTGGACGACGTTGTGCGGCTGGATCGTTGAGTACATGACCGATTGGATTTCCGCCGGTGTCATAGGTTTGTCGAAGACCGTTTCTTCCTGTCCGATCACCCCGACGGTTATCTGAAACGGTTCGGATTATTCAGCAACGCCTCATTTGTCACACGTGTCGTTTGAAAAATCTCCACTTGGTGCGAAAATCGTCACGGGATACCTGTTTCCCTTTGACGAGGACCCCCGTGATGAAGGGACTGATGCTATCGACCGTGTGATTCAGCAGACTACTGCAGTAACGCACAGCCATCCAATATCTGAGATCACCGGCTCGTTGATACAAAGCTCTCAAATGATCGCCGACTAAAGAGCAAACGAAATTAAAAGAAAACCGTTTCTCAAGAGTCTCGTTCGATTATATATCATCAGGATGGATCTCGAAAGCGTACCCGTTGTCCCGTTAATCTCGTAATCGATGCCTTCTCGTTTCAGCAAGATGCCGAACAGCTGGCACTTTGCGTAGAGGCCGTCAGCTTGACGGATCACGTTCAATATTCCGTGGGTTGGCTCGTGCACGAATCTCTGTCGATATTGGTATTCAAGATCAGACGTTGGTACGATCCGCGATTAAAGACGATTTTTCAACTCACCCCGTAATCTATCGCATCCTCCGTGTACGAGAGGGTCCTCGGCACGTCGGTCAAGCTCTGATAGCCGATGTAATCGTGCTCCAATTGCTTGAACTGCGTCAGCTCAAGATCCGTTTCTATCGTACTGACGAAATCCAAGTGTTCTGGAAAAATCAAGCTGGTAGACAGGGCGAAAGAGATGCAAACTAATCGCAACATTTTGCACTATCGTCGCATTACCGATGCACGAGGAGGATATTAAATTCTGAAGGCGTCCTACTCGAACTTTCGTCCCGTCGCAGTAGCCTTTTTTCAGCATAGCCAGGAGGTCGAGCATCTCCTTGAACTGGGGATCCCTCATGTGTTCTTCGCGTATCAGTAGGCAAACGGTCGGGCGCCCCGACAATCGCCAATACTTGCCGACGAACTTGAGCTCGGTCTTTATGTCATCGATCAACAGGGCCATATCGCGATAGAGATAGAACTGGGAGACTTCGAAGATGAGTGGATAGCATAGCACGGTCATGCCGCAAACTCGATACACCTACGGAAGAGTAAAACAATGAAAAAATTGCAATTTCTCTTTTTGGCAGACCAAGTGGATAGTCGTGAACGTACTTTGCTCGTGCCCAGTGATCCGATCGGTCTCGCCGGTCTACCCTGAAGTTTCAATTTCTCGTTGACTCCGAGCTTCTGATAAACCTTTACCAACTGAATGGACGACAATATTTGCACGGGCTCAACCTCGTGGGGCGTTTGCGTCTGTATACCGTAGGTCGCCATCATTGCCTGGAGCCTCATCGACTCGGCGATCAGAACAATCTGCACCACGAGATCCGTGTGCGTACCCTGGAAATCCATAAAAACCTCTTTAGGCGCTCTCCGTTTCCGACGAGTCGCGACGCTCGGTCCATTCATGCAACATCTAATAAAACAAATCTGTTAATGCTAACGTGTGAAATGAGACTCTGCTGCGAAAAGAGAAGAAAAAAAAACGTGCGTTGCAAGGGAGGTCGGTGTGCGATAAGCTGCGCTGGGTTAAACTTGCGGGTAAGTCTGTTAGGAACTTGTGACTTTTTCTTTTATTAGAAGAGAAACTGCGTTTACTGACAAGACGAACGTTTCACAGCAGGCTTATACGATAATTTACTTACAATGGTGGGCTTGGCCTGCACAAAATACGAAAGGAAAATTATTAACGGGCGATATAAACTCGAATTCGTATTAACTCGATAAATAAGATGACAATTGCATCTTGTAGTTCTAAACGCGTTCTCAAATGTAACGCATTATCGTAAATATCTTCATAATTATGTAAGGATCAGCCGAGTCGAATATGAGCCTTGAATTGGTAGTTGGACTCACTTGAAAGGCCGAATATCTTCCAGCTCTTCGCGGTCTGTTGTACGAGGGCAAATAGCGCCGTATCGGGTCGAGCTCGTTGATGTGCAAGAGTCCCGAGGTGAGCAACTGGGCGATAACGAACATGGCTTGATTCCAGAGGTAGAGGGTCGTCCCTTCGGCCTCGTCCTTGGCACCTTTGTGAGCGCTGCCCTCGTGGCTCGGGAGGCGGAACGAGCTGCCGGGCTCGCCTCTCTCGGACTCCAAATTCTTCTCCGGTACGTAATAGTACATCGGCACGATCGGATCTGCAGAGAGGGTAAGTACGCAATTTCATTTCTCTACTAGTTTTGCGCGAGGGGGATTTGTTTCGTTTCTCTTACCGCCGTTTGCATCTTTGTGAATTCGGGACTTGAGCAAATTCTGATATTCCTCGACCTGTTCTGGAAGTGTTTTAAATACACCGTCGATTATCATGTAGATGTAGAAGAGCGGCCATTCGCACTCGATCTTGTCGAAATCCTTTATCTCGCCGGACTTGTAATAACGACGCGTCGGATCCTCGACCACGGTCTTGAAGCCGTCCCGCGCGAAACGCTTGAAACCGTATTGACCTCTCAGCTTTCGGACAATATTCGCCTTCGTCTCAGTGTAGAGAAATTCCTCGTGAGTGGCGAAAGCCGGAAAAGAGATTGTCGGGAAAAGGGCCACGTCGACACTCTGGGGGAATGATTCATTATCATTATTACATTTTGATTGTATTATAATTGAAAATTTGTTTAATTATGAAATATTTTTCACTTAAAAAATTGTGATTATATATTTTAAATTAATTAATTGAATTAAGTGAAATAAATAATTAATAAAAATACAGCCATAATAACTTTACTTTCATTATTTATTTCATTCAATTAATTTATTTTAATTACATTGTGTATATATGTGTGTATATATATATATATATATATATATATATATATATATATATATATATATATATATATATATATATACAATTTCTGAAGTGAAAAATAACTCAAAGTAACCAAGCCCAAGATGTTTGAAGGACGAATTGATATGCTTTAAATTGAGTAAGTTTTGAAAAACTTTGAATTCAAATTTATCAGGATCAATTTCGTCAATAATGAACAAGGTTGAAGGTTCTCACGAATCCTTCGCGAAAATTCGTTTTTTTTTCTCATTTACGCGAGTTTCGAGCGCGTCTATTGCTTCGTTGCAAAGATTTCCTTACCTTCGAGCTTGATTCCCGTGGCAGCATCGTCTCGAATATACTACGATTACGATTGTGCGCATCAATGTCGACGTAAATAACGGACCAGGAAGCTCCTTTCTCGCCAAAAAGATTGCACCCGTTTATGGCCTCAAGCGCGCTCTTGGCCATGCCGATCGAACTTGCGTGAATTTCCGGTGTACCGTCGTTGTAACGGCTACCGCGCTCCCACATACCGTAGTCGGGCGTTCGATATGCGCGCTCCACGTAGTAAACGAGATTCTGCACGAAGGCGACCTCGTCCTGGGTGTAGATGATTTGCAGTCCGGAGGATATCATTTGTACGAGAAATATGAGGTACAGGGAGACAACGTCGATCTGCGCAGAAAATCATTTTGTCGTCAGTTTTCGTCCACGTTGAGGCTGAAGACTCTTGATTCTCAAATATTGCGCCCAGTAGAGTTTCTAATTTTATCGCACATGGCGAATAACAACCCACCTGGAGATGATAATAATCCTCATCCTTGAGAATCTCATCGCCCGTGTCGAGATGAAATTTGCAGTGCAGGGAAAATCGATTGCACTGGTTGAGCTTGAACAATTCGACCCGGTTGGATTGCCTCATCCAACATTCGAGAATACCGCGCATACACTTTATCGCCGACTGGCCCAATTCGTAGGACTTTCCTCTGTCATCGTCTATCCGCCTAGGAATTGAAGAATAAAATTGGTCAAGGTTTGTTCGGCTCAATCTTCACAGGAGATTCAGACTTGTCCATGCCTCCCTCTCTCTCTCTCTCTCTCTCTCTCTCTCTCTCTCTCTCTCTCTCTCTCTCTCTCTTTCATACCTGTATGCCTGGTAGAGACTCCATATCGCTGCTGCGCAATAAATACTGTCCCTCACACTGGCCACCGTCTTGTCGCTAGACACTTGCGGGAACAAGCCAGTGATGCAGCTCTGATGATTCAAGATTTGTCTCTTGACTGCGAATGCAAAGAGATCAGATAATCAGACAATCAATTTCTTTGAAAAAATATTTTTAAAAATTCCATCCTCAGGCTTGAACTCGGAGCAAAGTACCAAAACGTTTCTCAGTGAAGATATAAAACAGTTGAGAAAAACCCAAGATTTTTTCCACATATCGAACAATCTTTTAGGCCTTGAGATTTTAATAAAGAGTTGACAAAAAATGGCTGATGGGCATAATTTCTTGAGAATTCTGTTGTTTGTTTAATCCAAACTTGACCCAGTTTGTTTTGCAAAACAAGCCCAAACAAAAGCCTTCTCTGAGTAGATACAAAAGAGGAGAAAAGTGCCAGATATTTGTACAAGAAAACGAAAGATCTTTGAGCCACTGAGATTTTAATGAAGAATTGTGAAAAAAATGCTAGTGGGCATAATTTCTTGAAAACTTTTTCGTTTGCTTAATTCAAATTTGACTGTTTTTTTACCCAAATAAACTCAATTAAAAGCACTTCTCAGAATAGATACATAACAGGATTAAAGTGCCAGCGATTTGTGCAAGATATCGAAAGATCTCTTGCACAAATTGAGAGGCCAAAGGCTTTTAATAAAGGGTTGTTTGGAAAAATTGCTAGTGGACATAATTTATTGAAAATTCTATTATTTCATTACTCCAAATTTGACGCAATTTGTAAGTACCCTCGAAAGCGTTTCTCAACGTAGATACAAAACAGTAGAGAAGTGCCAGAGATTTGTGCATGATACCGAAAGATATTTGAGCCATTGAGATTTTGACGATGTGTGTTTGAAATAACTAATAGTGAGCGCAATTTCTCTCAAGTTCAATCGTTCCTTTCGATCTTCTGCACTTTCCGCATGTTTGATACCCACAGGTGAAAGAGCTTTGGTATTTTGCCGAAGACTCAATAGCATCCGATAGCTCAAACTCTCAGCGATTCTCACCGATGCCGTAGTAAACGTCCAACTGTCGTACGGTGTCTTCGTAGTTGGAAATTTTGAGGAACATGTCGATATCGAGATCATAGATGCTGCCCTGTCTGGTGTTGACACTCTGTAGCATCCTGCGGAACGAGCAAGGGCTGATGGCTATCGAGGAATCATCGATCCTATATCGGAGAGTATTAAAACTTGCTGCGCACTGACCTTTTTGGGGTGGGTGACGTACAGAGGAGCGTAGCCATTTCTATCTACCGATCCCCTCCTAGTCTCAATCACAAAGTGTCCAATTTGCGGACGTGCTGACTGCTCGCACACGTTTTCTGTTTACTCCGAGGGTGGAAAACAAAACAAGTCGACGATACGTGGTGTAGGCTTTGTCTCCTCGGAGATCGAAGGAACGCAATTGTATCACTGTAAGGCAATGTTTATTTTCGATCGCATCGCGCTTTCGAGACCAACCTCGCCTTCAAGGTCCCAAAATACCCGTCATGATGACATTGAAGGCACACGAGTTACAATGGACCAAACGCGCGATCTCGCAGATGCCTCAAATTTCAGGTGGGGGAGGTAGTTGCACTTAGTACTGGAAATGGCCGCGCGGTGGCGGGATCGTCGGGGAGCGCGGTAACGTAAAATGTGTGATCTTCGTCTCGAGAAATGGATGTCAGGTGAAAAGGGGGAAATTTTGGAAATGGAAAATATTGACGTTGGTTACAGCAGACAGCTGGCTGTTTAATGGCAATTTCTTAGTCCAACAAAAGACATAGATCCATCGTGTAAAGTGGTACACTTTATTTAAACATTTCGTTGGAGCATATGTACACAGTGTCGGTAGCGAGCCTTTTAATTCCGTCTTCGTCGCACTCTCGATATTCGCCAGGCGTTTGGCTCCTCGTACTTATTGTACAAAGGTTCGAGACGTTGATTTTTCTTGAATTTGCTAAGTTTGGTGGGGTCGCTGAACTTGAAGAAGGCCGGTGCGAATTCCACGAGCCATTTGGGATCTATGGTTGTCACTTCTCTCATGTATTCCTTGGTGGTTTGTACAAGTTCGTGGTAGATGACCTGCGAATAAATGTTCGTGTTAATTGGAAACTTTGGGGAATAAGCTTTGGCCACGCTGGATCGAAGGAGAGACTGACCCATTCCGGTTGTCTGTTGAACAAGGCGCTGCTCGGATGTATGTAAACTACTTGGCTGTCCACTAATGTCCTGTATCCCTCTTGCGGATCCTTCTTCGCAGCGTTTCTAAAGAATCCCGAACAGACGGCCTTCTGCACTCTCACTGTATTTTTCCCAGCCGATACGACGTCCAGTTTGTGCCTAGATGACGGATAGATAACGGATATTCGTTATGAAAAAGAAATGCCTCAAACTTGAGGGGGTTTTTCTTGAGATAGCGTTTTTTTGGAAATATCCACCTGTCCATGATTCCCAGCAGCTGTTTGCGAACATCCTGGGCCCTCTTGAGGGTGCGTATCTGTACGAAATTTTCATAGCACCAGGCGTTGCTGAACTTGTTGTTCCTCCAGGAGTTGTAGACCGCCAAGAGTGTGAGATGATCGCCCTCTGCCTGATTGAACTTGGCCTTTTTCTGATCGGCGAGTGCCTGCTTGTCCTTGGGCCTGTAGAATACGTTCTGTACGGAGAGCATACTGACGATGGTGAGAATCTCGTCGGAGCACTGAAGGTGGACGCTCATGATGAGCATCTTGGATAGATTCGGCTCGAGGGGGAATTCGGCCATTCTTCTACCGAGTCGGGTGAGCAAGCCCTCATTGTCGAGGGCGCTCAGGCTGTGCAACGACTCGAGTGCCATTATCAGCGACTCGACGGGTGGCGCGTCCATGAAGTCGAAGTGTAGCAGGTCGTTGATACCCATGGTCTTCAATTGGAGGACCGTGGTGGCGAGATTGGTGCGTTGAATTTCGGGCACGGGAGTCGGTAGCATCTCGTCCCTGTAGGCCCTCTCGGTGTAGAGCCTGTAGCATTTTCCCGGTCCGGTTCTGCCGGCTCTACCGGCTCGTTGTTTCGCAGCCGCCTGACTGATGGGCGTCACGATGAGGCTGTCCATGCCGGTTTTGGAATTGTAAACTTTTTGCTTTACGAATCCCGGGTCGACGACGTAATAAATACCATCGATCGTCAGACTCGTCTCGGCGATGTTGGTTGCGATAACGACCTTTCGGGATCCCGGTGGCGCGGGCTCGAATATTCGCGTTTGCATTTCCGAGGGGAGAGCCGAGTAAACCGGGAGTATTATGAGTTCCGGTACGTCGGGACCGAGGGACTTCATGCGCTCGTAAAGAATCTCACACGCGGTGTCGATCTCCTCCTGTCCCGTGAGGAAGAGCAGTATGTCGCCCGGTGGCTCGCGCAGATGTATCTGCATAACGGTGATGAGAGCGGCATCGAGGTAATCCGTTTCCGGCTCTTTCGTGTACATGACTTCGACCTCGAAGGTGCGACCGGGTATCGTGAATATCGGCGCTTCGAAGAAGTACTGTGAGAACTTAACGGCGTCGAGGGTGGCGCTGGTGACGATCAATTTGAGATCGGGTCTTCTACCTACGGCCTGCTTCAAGAGGCCGAACAAGACGTCCGTGTGGATCGTACGCTCGTGCGCTTCGTCCAACATGATGACCGAGTACGTTTTCAGATCGAGATCCATCAGACACTCGCGCAACAACATACCGTCCGTCATGTATTTTATGTTGGTCTCCGGGCCGGTGCAGTCCTCGAAACGAATCGTGTAGCCGACTTCCTGGCCGAGGCGGCAACCAAACTCCTCGGCGACGCGCTTCGCCACTGACATCGCGGCGACACGTCGCGGTTGCGTGCAGCCGATTTTACCGCGCCCCGTGAACCCAGCCTCGGCGAGATACTGCGTTATCTGGGTCGTCTTGCCCGAGCCAGTTTCCCCGATTACGATGAGTATTTGATTGTCGGTGACGGCTTTAACGAGATCGTCTCGCAGCTTGTAGATCGGCAGGCTCTGACGTTGCTCGAGCAACGTTAGATTAGTTTTCTTGCCGAAACTGGATTTTTTGCCGCCTATCACGTGTTTCTTCCACTCGGGTAAGTCCTGAGTTTGAAGGCCGATACCGCGCATGTTCGATGCGAGTGTACGGCTCTCAGCCTCGGGCAACGGATCGATCCAATTCTTGTTGAGTCCGGTCGGAACCGAGTCCATTTCTTGCTCGCGTTGCAGCATTTTCTGTTCCCGCCTCTCCTTGGCGAGGGCGCTCTGCATCATGGCGGCCTGAGCGAGCGATCCGTCCGGGTTTTTCACGATCCGGACGGGGCTCAGATCCCCGAGGGCTCTCCCGTGACCGTGGAGGAAGGGCGGCTCCTCCTCGACTAGCTCGATCTCCACGTCCTCCTCCTCGTCGTCCTCGCGCGGCAATATTCCCGTTTCCGTGTCGAATTCCGGGAGTTCGCTTCGCTCGATACACGACGCGGCCAACATCTGCTTGATCTCCCATTTCTCGGGCGAGGAGAGCCTCTGAACGCGCTTCCTCGAATACGTCTCGTCTTCGTCCACGTTACCCTGGAGCTCGAGCAACGAGGTTGGCCTGTCGGGATTTCGCAGATGCTTCTCGTCCTCGTCGTGCTTCGCTATCGAGATTACGGGATTGAGATCTCTGCCCGTTTCCTGATCGACGTCCTTCATACTCAACGAAACTTTCTGCCCGCCCACGCTCAGCACTTTCACCAACACTCGTTGCCCACGGGCGACGACGTCGTTCGCCGCAGCGACGCGACCCTCGCGACGCAATTGCGATATGTGCACGAGACCCTCCCACCTACGGCGCAGACCCTCCAACTGCACGAAGCAACCGAAAGGCACGATGTTCGCCACCTTGCCTGTGTATATCTTGCCGACTTCCGGATCCGCCGAAACTTCCTCCGCGGGCGGCGACTCAGCGGCGGCGGTAACGGCGGTTGTGGCAGCGGCGGTCTCTCTGCGCCCGTGCTTCGTTCGCGATTCTCGCTTTCGATCACGATTGCGCGATCGGGACCGACCCCGCGAACGAGCACGCTTGCGATGGGAATCGCGCGAGCGCGAATCGTCCCGCGATCGCGAACCTCGCCTCCTCCGCGATCTCGATCGGTGTCGCGATCTGCTGCGCTTGTCGCGGGATCTGCTGCGTCTGTCGCGGGATCTGCTGCGTCTGTCGCGGGATCTGCTGCGTCTGTCGCGCGATCTGCTTGGCTTCTCCCTCGATCTGCTCCGCTTCTCCCGCGATCGGCTCCTCTTGTGCTCTTTCTCTCTCTTCTCCGCCACTTTAACGGGCGATTCCCTCTCTGCCTTGGACTCGGGCGCGCCTCTGGAGTACGATGGCGCGGAGGCTTCCAGAAACGCCATAGCGTCGTCGTAGCCATTCTCCTGCTTGTCCGCCGTCACGGCGGCGGACACTTTGGCCTCGTTTGGAATCGCTAGGCCGGGAAACTTGTTGGCCAAGACATCCTGCTTGTCGCCACGGTTCCTTCCTTTAGACGACGACAATGACGACTTTACCGGTTTCATGTGCTGTATTATTCGCAGGAGATTCGATACCAGGGAATCCTGCGGAAAAGACGCTTCGTTAGTTCGGAAGAAACGCCAATGGCAGCCAGCGGAAACGTGTCTCGTACGAACCGAAAATTCCGCCCCATTTTCCAGAAGCACTCTCTTGAAGTCCTCGAACGTGTTGTTCTTCTCGGCCAGGTGGATGATGAACTCGGCTGAAAGGATTAACGATCAGAATTGTGCGCCCTGTTAAAAATATAAGGCAGGCTCGCTGGCTGGTCGAAAGTTTCGACAAATCGTCGAATGTAGACTAATATCGAGTACACGGCTTTGGAAATAAAAAGAGAAACGCGGACGGTGACAGGTTATACGTTACCCAAATCTTTGTCGTTCAGTGACAGATGGTTTTCCAGTTCCGTGCATATTTTCGAAACGAGGGAGAGATGCTCCAACTTGGAGACCTCGTCGAACTCCATCTTCGGCTCTATAATCGATTGATGAATTTTTCACGACCTGATCACTGAATTCGGAAACACAAACACGTTGTTTGCATCTCAAAGATGCATCGTCGTATCGGAATATTTGGTCGTGCTTCTGCTAGGGTGGCGTTACGATCGCGCGTCAAATGCCGGCGTTTGGTCAACGCTCGCTATATTTTTTTCGTTCCATTGGCACGGTTTTTCAAAATTGTACACGAAAATCTCATCAGAAGTATAAAGCAAGAATTCTTTATTTTCGACATCGCTCTCTACGAATCGGTTATATCAAGTGAAACAGTGGGAGAAAAATGGCAAAAGAGGATTTAGGTTATTGCGTATTCCGCTACATAATTGATCGCAATTACAATGAGGAATGAAGAATATTTCTTTGGCGTTAATTACAATGAACAATTACTAATTACAATTGCACTTTAGTAAAATATGTTATTTAAACATCAAAGGTCAATCACTATGAGCAATGACTAATTTTTTAATTTGATCATTTATTCAGATATATACTATTTTATTTACTGGAAAATAATTTTTTATTTACGAATTTATCACAATGAATCAAAAAAAAGTTCGCGATTAGAGATTATTTACAGTGAGCAGTGTCATGACAATTGCAATTAAAAGAATCTCCAAACTGAAAGATTAATAACAATGAGCAATGACTAATTACAATTGAAATGAAATAGAAAATATTTCTCGCAGATTGATAATTCATTTGATGGGGTGGTTATTTTCAACGCAATTCATATTATTCATAATGAATACATACAGGTCATAATAATATAGAATTTATGTTATGTATTATTCTATATCAATGAGTATTTGATGGCGGTTAAATGACGAGAAACGACCGGATTCTGTAAGATGACCACCGAGCAGTTGACCGATCAAACCACGCAAAACGGCCATATTGCGGTCCAGAAATCTCACTTTGTATTAGGAGCGCAGAAGTATAAAGGAGGTAGCGCACGGATCGGATACCTACTCGCTTCTCCTGTTCTCCCGATACGCCCAGACTAGTGCTGCCGAGGCCGCCGTATCGCGGCAATCCTGGCGCCAGGCGCAACGGCCGAGAAAAATCTCAGTGTGTATCAGGAGCACAGAGGTAGCACGCGCATCGAATAGCTACTCGCTACACTACTGTCCTCCCGATACGACGCGCTCCGGGGCGACGCGGCTACCGCGACAAGACGCGAGATGGCATTAATTCGCCCGTTCTCCACGAGCGTTTGTGCTACCTCTTTCGCTCTTCTGCGTTCCTCATTCGAACCGAATTTCCAGTACCTAAATTCACGACGCGGATATTGGTACGTTTAAAAATTAAAATACACTCTTATTTTTATTACGCGTACGACGGTATGGGATGCATGGTAATTTGTGTTTTTCAAATTAAATTTCTATACCGATCGATTATAACAAGTAAGAAAAGTTGATATATCATATCTCAAAAGAAATTTGTTCATTACTGTCTCACATGCACCTCGAGCTATCATGTGTTCGCAGCCGTAGTCCGCCATGTTTTCTCGTCAAAACACCCCCGCGATTGTTGATCGTAATACCAAACGTACACATTTATATGTTCGTGTTTATTCGAAATATCGCAATTGCGCAAAATATATTTAATTCGTTTTGCAAGTTTCGTAGCTTTGCCAGAAAGGGCAGGGAAAAAATAAGGTTTCGCAACAGTCGCGGTTGTCATGGCAATCGAGGCGCCTCCTTTTCACCCCCAATCGTCTTTTCCTCCGGCGCACTCCAATGGCTCTCCACCCCCGCGCCATTAGCAACACGAAAAAAGTATGCACAGCATTTCCTTAGGCTGTTTGCACCGTGTTTAAAGGGTCATCAGGGCGTTTTTCTCGGGTATTACAGAGGATGACACGAGTCTTTTTTGAGGTTATGGTCGGACACGCGCGTAAATCCAAAAAAAAATGCGCTCGTAAAATTTGGATATCGTGTCCGGGCGAGCCAAAATCCGCGTGCATAATCATAATAAAACTTATTATTATTTTCGTCGTACGCGCTGCGTTGGTGCGCCCGCGCACGCACGAGAAAGAAAGAGCGAGAGAGAGAGAGAGAGAGAGAGAGAGAGCGGCGAGTATAGAGGGAGAAAAAACTGTGGCGCGGAGTCTCGTGGAGCACGGTTGAAATACGTGCGCGCGCAGGTGGCGCGACGTCTCTCGCGGTGCGTCAGAATCAGTGACTCTTGTCTCCTCGCCCGGGAGAGAGAAATGCGCGATCGTCGCGAGACAGAGAAGCAGCGCCTCGAGGCCTCTGAAGACGAGAATAAGAGATCGAGAAGAATAAGAGAGAGAGAGAGGCGAGAAGAATAAAAGGAAAAATCGAGAACTGGACTCTTTTCGTATCGCGCTACAAGGCGGAGCACGAGTGTTTCTCGAGTTACGCGCGCGCGCGCCGGTTTTCCCGAATCCCCGTACCGTGACTTTTTTAGTCTCTCTTTTCCTCCCCGTTTCCGCCACTTCTCATCTGTCAATACTCGTTTGCGACATCGTGTGATTTCTGTAGGCAAACCCGCGCGGATTTGTTACTCGGGTGAGTAAAAGCGCTTTTTTTCTCTCACTCGATTGGTTCGTTAGAAAAAGCTCGTGCGGTATACGGGAGCAGTGGGGCACATATTGCACCGGAGCGCGCGATTCACGGTGTTCTCTCGTATTCGTACGTAACAGAGAACAGAGTAAACTCGTGAAAGCCGCGCCAGTGGAGGGCGGTTTCGCACAGACCAGTTTTTCCCCTCCCCCTCCCCCTCCCGTTTTTATGTCAAACCCCGTGACAAGTTCGCAGTCCGTCGGGAATACAGTGTTGTTACGACCGATGAAAAAGTGAGGTGAAAAACGCGAGCAGCAGTACGAGAGGACGAGCGAGGGAGGAAGCGCGCCGTGCGAAAACAACCGGAAATTGACAGTGACGAAGGGAAAAAGCGAGCTGTCGCCGTACTCGGGGGTGGGTTATGGGGCCGAGCGTACCGTGTCGGCTGCTGGGAGCCTTGTCGACTCTCGTTATCATCCCGGTGTTCGGTGTTCTCCTCGGTACGCTATGTACCACCGATGCCTTCTCCGTTGACGGTCAGTTGAACTTGTTACATCCACCCCTTTTCATTCATAGGAAAATCACTTCCGCTGCAGAGCCCGCATTGTCCCGGTCCCTGTTTTCTCTCTCCTCTGACATAATATTCGTTTGTGTGCGCAATCCGAGTCAGAGCGAGAGGGAGATGTTCATCTCGCGCGGCTAAGGAGCGCCTCGGCTTTGGCGATATTGTTGTCAATAAGCGGGCGGTCGCGCGAGCTTTTTCGCGCGAGCCGCGAAGGTGGCGCTAAGAAACGCAATCTCCGTCCCACGCCTCTTCGCCATCCCCACCCTCCCAACCCTCCTATGACGCTCGCTCTCCAGGATTCTTCGCTCTTGGCTCCTTTTCATTTTGCTCATGGACTTTTCGACGATGACGCGCCTAAATTTCGTTTTTTCACAATTCTGTCGTTATATATATATATATATATATATATATATATATATATATATATATATATATATATATATATATATATATATAGGGTGTCCCTCTTATCTCTGCCACCCGAAATAACTTGTTAATCATCGATT
This sequence comes from Ophion ellenae, assembly GCA_963210295.1. NCBI lineage: Eukaryota > Metazoa > Arthropoda > Insecta > Hymenoptera > Ichneumonidae > Ophion > Ophion ellenae. The sequence continues at coordinate 894,746 of OY723393.1, forward strand.
CTCTCTCTCTCTCTCTCTCTCTCACACACACACACACACACAAGCACGCACGCACACATCTTATGACGATATTGCGAGAAAAAATGCTTATGAATTTGAGAAACACTTTTAAATACGTTACATATAGTATAATATAGTTCTTTACACAGTTCACCCTTTTACACGTTTCCTTCTTTTTTTGTTGTATAACATTCGTCTATCGTCCTTTTTTTCTTTTATGCTTCCTTTCTTACCATGGATACGAAGGCCGTTACGTACTGTAAAACGGGGTTAAATTGACATTAAGGGTAACTTTGACAGTTTTTGGGACTATTTCAGCAGAGCGCCAAAATATGGTTGAAATGTGTACGCATTTAAATGTGTTTAAATTTGTTATTCAAGTTTATTATAATGTTGCTAATGTTGATTGTAATGTTGCTCAAGTTGATTTTGATCTCAATAATAATTATAAAACTGACTAAGCGCCTGTAATAGTACCCCAGGTACTTGATATTTTTATGTAAAATGTTTCCTCAATAAAGCTGACAATGTGATGGTAAAAAATCATTGTTTCTCGTTTAATTTCATGTATAATGCATAAAATATTATTTTTTTAAATCAAAATAATGTCAAAGTAACCCTTAATCTTTGCATTTCAATGCCACGTCAACGAAACCCCACACTCGAGGTTACTTTGACACTCGAAAAAACGATATATAACATTGTGGGAGGTGGTCGGGCTTGACTTTCTTATACATTTGACAGCCAAAGGACACATTGTTTCGGAGCAAACAAAGTTGGAATTTAGGATATGAAAAAAAAAGTTACCTACAAAAAACTTCGAAAACCTGTTCAAAGTAACCCCATTTTACGGTACTCGCGCAATTCTTTGATCGGTTTCCCTTTCATTTCTTTATGAATGTTTCCTTTTCGTGCCTCCTCCTTGTAGCCTCTTGGCCACTTTTCCAAACCATCCACCACTTGCTTATTCATTTTTTTTCCTTTCATTTTCACCGCATTCAAGTATGTGTTGAAAAACTTTCTTTTCCCTTCCTACAACACCGGCATAGATTATCTGCGTATCCCTTTTTATCTGTTCGTATATTCCCGCAGTATAACCAGGCCCATGTTTCTTTAGTTCTCCCCTCTATGCCCTTCTCTTCCCAGTACTCTTCTCTCTCTATACGTTGTTTTAGATTCTTCTACTCCGTACAATTACTCGGCGTCGAGACGCGTCTCTTGCTACGTCGTATTCTCAATTGTGTTCTAGTCTTGTTGTAATTCCTGGTCCGTTTTTATTCGTATAGCTCTTTCGATTATTTTTCCTACTCCTCCCACATGTGCGTCTCGTATCCTTTGCCAATACGTTAGATACGCTTAATTGAGATTTAATCTATCTTTGATACAATGATCATGATTATTCAATTCATATGAATATTCAATTAAAATTAATATTAATTAACCGTTCGTTGGCACACTTGTCTCTGGGGGCGAGTTTTATACACCGGGCCAATCTAACCCGGGTCAATCTGACTGAAGGTTAATTAATTAATTTAGTCAATTTATGCAATAACAATACACATCAATATTAATATAATATTTTATATTGACATTAATATTAATCATTATTTTGAATATTTTTTATATTGAACTGTGCTTCAATTATGCATCGTAAAAAAGAAAGAAAGAAATATTGCAAACAAGTGGAATCACATCGCTTACATTGTTACGCTGGCTCGTGGGAAATATAGAAAGTAATAAACATTTCGCTATTCATTTTTAATGGGAAAATCCGGCCGAACATTGGATCTACGATTACCATCATGCGATGTTACAGCGCCAATATATATAATAATAACAACAACAACAATAATAATAATAATAGTGGTGTACGACTGTGAGCTTGAGAGAAATAATGTCTTGCCGTTGTTTTTTTGGAAATTTCTCCTCGGCGCCAGCCTGTGTGTATTGTATATCTACCCCTACGATTTGTACTTCCTACGCGCATGCACTAACCGCAATTGACGGCAGTACATTTAGTCAAGTAAAAGAGACGCAATCCCAGCACTTTTTCGCGTAGAATATGAATTTTTTTCTGAAGGTAGATGGTTGCATACTGAAAGTCACCCCAATAAAATGTTGCTCCTCAACTCGCCCCAACCCTAAGAAATAGGGGTTAAAAACTTAAAAATCGCCGTATCTCGATAATGAATTGCCCGATCAAAAAAGGTTTCAAACAAACGTTGTTTGCAATAATTAAATTCGTATAAATAAAGATTCGAAAATTCGGGGTTGATGCGTATGCGAGTAGACGTAGCGCTGCATCCTTGTCTCGGTCAGTGGCGCTCTTGTCTTTTTGTGCCGCTATTTTCGAACATAGGGCATTGAACGTCAGGTTACTTTATACGTATTTTATTATCCCAAACAACTTTTGTTGGAAACCTTTTTTTTTTCATCAGGCTATTAATTATCGAGATACGGGGATTTTCAAGTTTCCAACCCCTATTTCTTAGGGTTGAGGCGAGTTGAGGGGCAACATTTTATTGGTGTTACTTTCAGTGTCTAACCATCCCACCTTCACGAACAAATTCACGTTCTACGCTAAGAAGTGCTGGCTTTTCGTTTCTTTTGGTGGACTAGTATGCGTTTTTCCTCGACGGAGCATAAGAAAGACGCAGGGGCTGAGAAAGAGAAAAAGGGTCTCGCTCGAGTTGATAAACTTACGGGGTATAGCGAGAATAGAAACCGAGGGGAGCTACGCGAGCATACTTTTTTTGCCTCTTTTTTTGTTATTGGGGCAGTAAGACGAAGAAAAATGTTGGGGGAGGCTCGAGCGGGCTCCTACGACCCCACGGTCGAACAGTTTTTTTCCTTGTGCACTCAACTACCGCCAGGGGGTCGGTGAGGGAGAGCGAGAGGCACACAGTAACTAGGAACGGAAGGAGAAAAACGAAGATGCAATCTTCAATCGCGTACGTTCTCAAGGGACTCGTTACGTTTTTTAACACGAGCGAGTAATAAATCTTTTTTTTTTTCGACCATCACGTAGTTCCTGAATAGTATCTTTTTTCAGCAGCCTCGACCCCAACCCCCCTCTGGGTCTGCCTCTCTCAAAAGCTCGAATTCGAGAACGATCGTAGACAAATATCCATATTGATTGCGCAAACTCGATTCCTGTTTGTTGATCTAATGCGCAATAGATTCATGAGAAAGGCGCGGGGAGAGCTGTTTCTACCGCACATACGAAGTCTCGGGTCGCACTCACGCGCGCGAATAGATTACACGTATTTGTATGTGGGTATGTCAAACAACAAACCGCCAGCTATGTTCGATCCCTTCTCGATACGCAAATCTTCATACCGGGTGTCTCGATTCGAAGTGCTCCCAGATCTCGAAAAGTACGCGTTGCAATGAAAAGCGTTTTTTAAATTGCTGTAGCTCGACTCGAGACCTTTTCAAAACGTCAAGTGTTTTTCCGTCGACTACTATTGAGGTACAATTATATATGCATAGCGATGATATTGAGGAAAAAAGCAAAATGCAATGGATATTACTACTTTCGGAGCTTCGGGAATAGTCTCTAGTAGTCGTAGTTTTATTCTTAATTAATCATTAATTTTTCTCGCTTACATCTTTTGCTTCGTATTTTCATTTATTTTTTGCTTCATTTTTTGCTTCGTATATTCGCTCAGCCATTCTCACATACCGGCACAACTCTTGCACCGGGCCTTCCTTCAATGCGCCGCTCTTTTTTTGCTTTTACGTTTTCCCCTGCACTGCCGTTCACCCATACCGTCGGATCATCTGGCAATTCTTTTTTCATTGCGTCCTTTATTTTTTCGCATTCACGTATGTGGAAGTGGGTCTTCACGTGTGGTTAACACGTCGGGCAGTTTGTATCTGCATAGCCCTTGCTTCCTTCCCTCCCAACATTTCCACATCCGAAAGCTTCGAGAACATTTATGAAAAATATTGTCACACACGCGTAGAATATTTGTATTGATATTTGTATCGTTAATTCGTAAATATTCATTCCTAGACTTGATTTTCGTATTTTCGAAATGTCGCAAATATAGAATTCTAAGAAATTCACAATGTTTCAGATATTGTAAAATACGTGTAGAATATAAATATTTATATTGTCAATGCATAAATCTTGATGGTATACACTTGATTTCTCGGAGCTTTGCGAATATATGTAGAATTTGGGAAAAAAAATTCACAATACTTCGGTAATTGGAAAACACCATTTTTTTCTCCTAATGGAACGGAACGTCTTTTGTTCGTGACGAGTTTACCGAAAACGCGTACTTTCCAAGGTAAAAGCTCCGAACGCTTGAAACGGTACACCCTGTAGCACAGGTCGTCCGTACTTGATCCGATTTCCACGTGCAGCACCGCGCGCCGCGATACTTCCTCGACCTATGAATATTCATCATACGCGGTACAAAGGCGGGCCATGGAGAATCGAATTTCGAGCTCGGTAATAATAAATCGCGAAGCAGGGTTTAAGGGTCAAGTCGAATTCGTGTCGACAATGCATTCGTCGCGCGACGCACACGCGGTTTCGCCTTTCTTTGCTTCCCTTCGTGCCCCTCCGCCCCTGTCGTGTCGCGCTATCGATCGAGTCTACGAGGCGAAGAATAAAAACAAACACACTCGTAGGAACGAGTCGAAGGATTTATTTCGAGCCGCGATTCTCGTTCGCGCTTGTCGTACAAGATCGCGAAAACAATAACACGACAGTTAACTCGCGCGCCTCGGGACAAGCAAAGAAAATCTTGAACGAGAGCCAGCAGCCAATACCAGATGGCGACACTGCATTCATTCGCGGGCTGCGTATCCCTGCTGTGTGTATTTATGCGTGGCGACTTCTCGTTTTCTTCGCAAGAAGATACGTCATTAGCTGTCGGCAAAGAAGAATTTCTCGATCTTGTCCATGTATCTTATGGGGCTTTATATGTTGGGCGAAATGTTGAAAAAATATCGACGAAAATAGCAAAACGTAATGTGTATGTTGTCAATTTATAAATATCAATGGTAAACATTTCTTTTTTTGTATTTTCCGAGCTACGGCAATATGTATATATAATGTATAATGCAATTGCCGACAGTAGTGAATGGGCGGTTAGGGTTCGGCTCTGGCGGTAAATCGAGTCAAGCATCGATAAGTGCACTGTGCATGGCCAATACTCGGAGCGGTGACCGCTTAGTCGTGCACCGACTGGCGCATCAACTAGTCAGCGAAAGCCTCATATTTCTGATACGTAGGTGTAGATACTTTTTTTCTCGCTTTTACTTTTACAATCACATATAAGCTGTTATGCCATAACATTAAATAATTGCGCTGCTTCGAAAAAGAGGTCAAGTTTTCGTAATTGTAGAAGGCCATCGACTGATGTGCACTGTTCTATTTATCGCCGGAGATGTTTTTTTAAATTCCGTGTTAGTTTTATTCGAGGTGAAAGCGTTGTCTCAAGTCCCGCGGCTTGAATTTCCTGAGCCTCTCGACGATTCTTCTTCTGTCCAACAGGCTGGATGCCCGTGTGCGTTTCGATGAGTACCGAGCCTGTGCTCGTAGCTTGTACACAGCTTTTGTGCTACTGTCTTTCATGTAGGTCTTAACTTGATATATTTATGTAGATTTCCATTTGTGACGTACCAAAAGGCGTTTGCAATTATTCTGAGGGTTTTTGCTTGGAATCTCTGCAGAACTTGCATGTTTGAGGTGTAGATACTTGAGTTAAAGTCTGCGCACCGGAGAGCCGGAAGAATATAGGGTCTATAACGATACGGGTTTTTTTCACAGTTTCTCCATATCCTCGGCAAATGAGGTTAGGGGAGATTAGTCAAGTGCGTGTAGATAGTGATAGGAAAAGGTACAATAGGAAAGGGCAATTTACGTAAAAACCCGCAAGGGTATACCCTGGAACTCAGAAATTAATTGAGACCTTTATAAATAAGTTAATAAAATAATATATAAAGAAATTGTAAAAATAGGTGTAGAATCCAGATATTCATATTTATATTGTCAATTCTTAAGTATTGATGATATACACTTGATTTTTTGTATCTTCGGAGCTTCGCGAATATGCAGGGTGAGGCACCAACTGTTGCCACCTTGAATATCTCTGTAATTATCGACGTCACGAAAAAATGTTTGAAACAAAAGTTGTACCGTACGAAAAGGGTCATCAAATGCAACCATTTTTTTTATCTCAGTGGAGGCGCTGTCGCGCGGTAAAGGTCACCTCCACTTTTTAAAATAGGACGGTACATTTTTTTCAACTATCTTGTAGAGCATCGAAAACTGCACAAAAACATTTAGGGGTCAAAGTCGTTCAAGGTCATTTAAGATAAAAAAGTGACATGAACTTTTTTATGTGAAATTAACTTTATTCACAGTAGATGTTCAAAGTGATTTCCATTGGAATCAATGCAGTATTGCAATCTCCTCATCACAAATTTCTTATCACTTCGGCACTTATCGAATCACAGGCTAGAAGAATTCTCTCACGCATATCATCCGGCGTAGTTGGACGTTCTATATAAACAAGATCTTTCCAAGTATCCCCACAAGAAAAAGTCCAGAGGCGTCAAGTCTGGCGAGCGAACCGGCCACGATACAGCTTCTCCGCGTCCAATCCAACGATTTGGAAATCTCTTTTGCAATTAATTTCTAGCTATCAGCGAAAAATGTGCCGGGCACCCATCGTGTGGATGCCACATTCTGTTTCGTGTTTCTAAAGGTATTTCTTCCAATAATGGACCTAATGTTTCTTGAAGGAATGTGGTGTACTTCCTACCATTAAGATTCCCTTCGATGAAATACGGGCCTATGATTCTATCCCCAATAATCCCACACCATACATTAACCGACCACGGTCTTTGGTGTGCAACTTGCCGCAGCCAATGTCGATTTTCAGTTGACCACAAATGCATGTTATGCAAGTTAATATTTCCATGATTCGTAAATGTTGCCTCATCGGCAAATAAAATCCGATTAATAAATGAGTCATCTGTCTGAATCTGGCGTTGAGCCCATCGGCAGAATTCAGTGCGATTCATGAAATCCGTACCAGTTAATTCCTGGTGGAGACTGATGTGGTAAGGATGATATTTATGACGATGTAGAACACGTAGAATACTTCTTTGGCTTACGCAAGATTCCCCCGCAATTTGACGAGAACTCGCACAAGGGTCTTGATGAACGGCGGCAAACACACCAATATCCCCTTTTTCGTTAGTAACTCGCTTTTGTCGGTTACTTTCCCGACGGGTTAAGGATCCAGTTGTCCTCAGTTTAGTGTACAAAATTTGAAATGTACGGCGTGTAGGACGAGAACGTTCGGGAAATGTTTCAGCGTATAAGTTTCTAGCTCTCACTGCATTTTTCTGACATTCTCCGTAAATTAGAAGCATATCAGTTTGCTCTTCAAAAGAATACATCATTTACATTCGCTTGATTCATTAATACTAGTCGCACCATTCTTACTATCGTTATCTTGGGTTTGTTTGGGCGAAACATTGTGCGATGTTCCGTGTACATTTTAGGTTTGGTGCCGTTGTTTACATACAAGACAATGGCTAGATTTCGGCGATAAGTGCCGAAGCGATAAGAAATTCGTGATGAGGAGATTGCACTACTGCATTGATTCCAATGACAATCACTTTGAACATCTCCTTTGAATAAAGGTAATTTCACATAAAAATAAAGTTCATGTCACTTTTTTATCTTAAATTACCTTGAACGACTTTGACCCCTAAATGTTTTTTATGCAGTTTTCGATGCTCTACAAGATAGTTGAAAAGAAATGTACCGTCCCATTAAAAAAAGTGGAGGTGACCTTTACTGTGCGCCAGCGCCTCCACTGAGATAAAAAAAATGATTGCATTTGATGACCCCTTTCGTACGGTACAACTTTTGTTTCAAACATTTTTTTGTGTCGTTGATAATTACAGAGATATTCAAGGTGGCAACAGTTAGTGCCTCACCGTGTATAATGAAAGTACTGATTATCTATATAATAAGAACGGTCTAACAGAAGTTTACAAGGTTATTGCGTGATTTTTTGTTGATTCGTTGATCGTCTAATGGGGCAAGATGAATACAAACTATTGCAAAGCCGCAATACTTTACAACGTACCACTATCTACGGTAGAAAGGGTGAAATGAAACTAGTAAAATGAAAGGGTGAAATGAAACTAAAATGAAAGGGTGAAATGAAACTAGTAAAATGAAAGGGTGAAATGAAACTAGAATGACATTTAGGCCAAAGGCCTAAATGTCATTCTAAAAAAATTACATAAAAAATGCTAAAACACGTGTGGAATAAAAATATTAATATTTATATTGTTAATTCATAAATATTGCTAGTTTACACCTGATTTTTCGTATTTTCGGAGCTTTGCGAATCTATATATATGTGTGTGTGTGTGTGTGTGTGTGTGTGTGTGCGCGCGTGTGTGGGTGTGTGTGTGTGTGTGTGTGCGCGCGTGTGTGTGGGTGGGTGTGTGTGTGGGTGTGTGTGTGTGTGGGTGTGTGTGTGTGTGTGTGTGCGCGCGTGTGTGTGGGTGGGTGTGTGTGTGTGTGTGTGTGTGTGTGTGTGTGTGTGTGTGCGCGCGCGCGCGTGTGTGTGTGTGTGTGTGTGTGTGCGCGCGCGTGTGTGGGTGTGTGTGTGTGTGTGTGTGCGCGCGTGTGTGTGGGTGGGTGTGTGTGTGGTGTGTGTGTGTGTGTGTGTGTGTGTGTGTGTGTGTGTGTGTGTGTGTGTGTGTGTGTGTGTGTGTGTGTGTGTGTGTGTGTGTGTGTGTGTGTGTGTGTATAAAATATAAAATATAATTCTGAAAAATTCACAATATTTTGGAGATTATAAAACAGGTCTAGAATATAAATGTTTATATTGTCAATTCACAAATATAGATGGACTGGACTTGACGTTTTGTATCTCCGGAGCTCCACGAGTGTGTATATATATACAGGGTGCCCCCCTTGTCTCTGCCACCCGAAATAACTCGGTAATTATCGACGTCACAAAAAATGTTCCAGACAAAAGTTGTACGGTGTGACGGGGGCCATCAAATGCGACCAATTTTTTTTTATTTCGGTGGAGGCGCTGACGCACAGTGAAGGTCACCTCCACTTTCTTAAATGGAATAGTACATTTTTTCAACCACCTTGTGGAGCACCTCAAGCCGCATAAAAACATTAGGGGGTCAAAGTCGTTCAAGGTCATTTCGAACATGTATTAACCCTCAAAGTGTGAAGGGGGGTCGAATGTGTCCGGGCCGAATGCGGGAAAAAAAGTGTTTTTTCCGCGCATTGCTTTATATTTGTTAAAAAAAAAAATATTAAAAATAACAATATCCGAAAAATTCTTCTTCGTACTTCGAAAGGACATCCTATGGATGAACCATGAATTTTTACAGATTTTTTCATCAACAATTGTGTGCTTGGTAGCGCGCCGCCGAAAACGACCCCCCTTCACACTTTGAAGGTGCCAAAAACCCCTTCACACTTTGAGGGTTAAAATGAAATACAAATCGAAATATCTCTGATCACTACCAAATATTTGGTAGTCGATACTTTGACCTCATCGATACTGACCTTGAATGACCTTGGACGACTTTGACCCCCCAATGTTTTTTATGCGGCATGAGGTGCTCTACAAGATGGTTGGGAAAAATGTACCATTCCATTAAAAAAAGTGGAGGTGACCTTCGCTGTGTGTCAGCCCCTCCACCGAAATAAAACAACATTAGGCGTATTTGATGGCCTCCTTCACACCGTACAACTTTTGTCTGGGCATTTTTTTTGTGACGTCGATAATTACCGAGTTTTTCGGGTGGGAGACATAAGAGAAACACCCTCTGTGTGTGTGTGTGTGTGTGTGTGTGTGTGAGAGAGAGAGAGAGAGTGTGTGTGTGTGTGTGTGTGTGTGTGTGTGTGTGTGTGTGTGTGTGTGTGTGTGTGTGTGTGTGTGTGTGTGTGTGTGTGTGTGTGTGTGTGTAAACTTGACAATAATTTATAAATCAACGTATAGAATATCAATATTTATGAATTGCCGATCGCCTGCATTATAAAATTGATCCCTTTCAAATGCAATTACAATGTAGGTGTGTATAGATATTTATCGCATCGTCGAAATCTAATTTCTTCTCATATACATATTATTCCCACCGTTGATACCCTAAGATCAACCCAAACCAAAATTTCAATTAATTTTCCAAATTCCGAACCGACACGCGCGTATTTTGTTCGAATTAAAAAAAAAAAATTCCATAATTTTTTCAGCTCAAAGTGCCTGTCCGTTGCGTCAATTTCCATGCGGCAATGGTAAATGCAAGCCTATGCCATGGGTGTGCGACGGTACCGACGACTGCGGCGACAATTCCGACGAGAGTCCCACCGTATGCAAACGTGAGTAGTAAACATTGCGTAATTTTTTTTTGTGCAAATATTTGAGCAAATCGAAACGACAAAAAAGAAAACAGATACACAATAGGCGAATGGAGAAAAAAAACAACTGGCCGCGTAATTGCAAAATTAGTTTCGCACAAGTGGCAATGTTTATAAAAATAAGATTGTCGTTATCTTATTTTGATAAATAAACATAAAGATAGTATGAATCTCGATGTCGAATTAAAATATGGTCGAGCATGGATGAACGAAAGACCGAAGAGAAAAAAAAACAAAAACCAGGACCGAACGACGGTGTGCGTGTGTGGCGCGTGTATATTGAATGGCTAAAAACGTGGAAACGCGAGCGTTGCGAGATACGATCGATAAATAAACGCGAAACGTCATAACGATCGTTCGATCACTCGTTATCGGTATTGACACGGTGGGTTTAGCTGAGTAAAAAACGAGAGAGGCAGAAGCATCAAGTAAACAAATAAAAATCCGATAGGTCCGTTAGTGTCAAGGTTTGCAAGCGAGACAGAGCGAGAAAGAGAGACATTCATTGATCAATAGATCAAGATTCATCGATATATATATATATATATATATATATATATATATATATATATATATATATATATATAAAATGCGAAGAGCGTGTAAAGATTAAAAAGTGCATATGCACTGCATTACGGCCTCTGGATCTCTTTTTCTACCAGACTTTCTCGTCATTCACCTTTTTTTCGAATTCTTTATTTTTCTCTCGCAGATTTTATTATGTATTTATTATTTTCACGAATTTTTCATTCTGTTTTATCTTGCTCTCGCATCATTTTTTTTCTCAATAATCTTCGTGATGGATTAACGTTTCTTTTTTGCGTTTGCGCGATTATATTCTTTCAATTGGCGTCTCCTTGTTATTTTTCCTTCCTACTTGGCATTTTTTGTTTATCTTTTCTTTATTTTAATTTCGATGAATTCTCTGGTTTCCCTTGCACTCGAGATAAAAGGAGCACTAGCGCGTGTGTGCGTAAGTATCTATATAAAGTTACGTACGATTCGCGGGGACGACGAGACGGCGCCTGTTAGAAACGGCATTGCGTAAGCCCCCCCCCCCCGCCCCCCGCCCTGGAGAACAGATTTTCTTCTCAGCCTCCCATCGGGAGCGGGGCGGGGTGGTACTTTATATGGAGCAACTGCGAAATCTCGCGTAATGGCATGTCTCTCTCGCAGGGGATTGGACACAGTCGAGGAATAATCATTTGATCGCGCCTCTCACTCTCTCCTCGTTTTTCTTTCTTCAGGGTCCTTCCCTGTTCTTTTCGCAATTCAAAGAAATCTCAACGTGTCTCTCTCTCTCTCTCTCTCTCTCTCTCTCTCTCTCGCTCTCACTCTCTCTCTTCTTGCTCCCTGTTCTCTCGTAATCCTTCATAAGACAATTATTCGCCAGACGAACGCAAATGCATATTTCACATGTGTATGTACGTGCGTGTGTGTATGTGTGTGGGGTATATGTACCAATAGCTGAGGTGGGGGAGGGTATTAAGTATATGCACATATACGTATACATAAATTGTAACATTAATAAAAATAATAAATTTCAAAATAATTAAATGGATTTAAATTACATTCACATAGATTTTAATATAATACATTCGCGTATATGAATACATAGTTAGGGATAACGAAGAAATATTAATTTTGATTATTGTGATTACGACTAAAATTAAATTTCCACTCACCGGCGCGCGGGCACGCACACACACTCACACACACACACACACACATAAACCGCTTATAACGCCATCGCTTAAGGGGTAACGCCACTGTAGAATTTAAAAAAAATCGATTTATTTTTCAAATGGCTTAAGGCGTTACCCCCACTTGTAGCGCAAAAAAAAGGCCTTTTTCATGAATTTTTTTAAAAGGAAACTACAAAACTGTTTTAATCGATCAATATACCATCTTAAAGAACACATCTTGAAGAACTTTCAGTAATTTTTTTATTGACAAATATTACATTGTTTAGTGGCAAATGGCCGTCAATGAAATAACGTTTTTATATACACGGTTTGCGGTGACCGACATTGCGGCGAAGTGGATCATCTGAAAAAAAAATGCGGATGGATTTAGTCAAATATAAGTATAAACTAGTCTTTAACCGAAGGATTTAAAAAAATATTCATTTTTCACCAAATGGCGGACAGTCAAAGTTAATGGTTCGATTTTAACGAAAAAAACGGCCATTTTTTGGCTATAAAACGGCCACTTTTTTTCGAAAAAAAAATCGAACGATCAAAGACTACATTTTTATGTATGAAATAAGCCTGCAAAATTTCAAGAAGATCGGTTCATTAGTGTTCGAGTAATCTTGGTCACCGACTTCAGAAATGCCATTTTGAGAAAAACGCGTTTAAAGTTTCTCTTTCAACGCTCCTTCAACGCGGATTCTTCTCTTTCAACGCTGATACCTCAGTCAATTTTGTTCGGATCGACTTGAAATTTTCAGGACATATTCTCAGATACTTGTACTTCAAAAAAATGCAATAAAAAAAATCGATTTTTTCAAAATCGCAAATGGGGGTAACCCCTTAAGAGATGCTGTGAACCATCTAGAATAAGAAGGAAAAAGTTTGGTATCTGTAAAATAAAGGTCCGCAGGCCCGTGTGGGTCTGCGGTGGCAGTGGCTGGCCCGTGTGCGAGACGTCGACCGTTTTTCTCGGAACGCAATTTTTAAAACGGCACGCCGCATAACTCCAACAATTCTCATTCTTTTCGCTCCACATTTTGAGTACGTCTTTAAAATAACATTCCGAACAGAACTACGTACGGGATTTTCCAAGAGTTAATTATAACATTAGTTATTAACAAATGATTGTTCTCTTTTGCTGTCGAAAAATTTGCCAATTACATAAAAATTCATATGTTCAAAATCCCCTACGTATTTCTCTACCTATACTCATGTAAATGAATAGTATTTATTCTAAAAAATTCAAATATGCGTTAGTTACACTGCGCGCCGCAGAGCGTCTCAAATTCAACATGCCTCGCGAGAATGGCTCCAGCGTCACAATATTATATCATTTTTTAGTATATCTTTTTTTTTCAGTTCACTTGAAGATATGACTAATAATATCCTTGAATATTATTATCCCTTTGAATAATTGTCACGATAACAATCAAAATTAATATATCGATTATTGTCCCTAGTTAAATATGCATATATTTGAATATGCTTTATCCACTGATATGCGTATATGTGAGTATACTTGATACCCTTTTCTACCTCCGTTGCCGGGACATGTATCATAAGATTAATAAAATAACCAATTTTTATCATCGTTGTGATAACGATTTGAATGAAATTTTTATGAATTTTCGTAAATATGAAATTTAATATGAAAATATCAAATAACAAAATATATTTATAATCTACCGACACTGGTGGATGGTCGGTCGGGGTTCGGCCCCGACGGTACTTCAAGTTAAGCAGCGTGCTACATGTCCCATACTCGGAGAGGTGATCGCTTAGCCGCACACCGGCTGGCGCATCAACCCCTCAGCGGACGGCCAATACTTTGATACCTTGGGCGTCGTTGATACTTGAGTTAACCCTTCGACTGCAAACTTTCGCCACGAAGCTCTGACTGCACATGGGGTCGATCGGACCCCAGACGTTTTTGAAATCTTTGTATTTCGGTAAATTGTGCATTTTTTTTTTTGTAGAGACGTTTTTCGTCGTCAATGATCCTTGTTTTATGGCCCAAAATTGATTTTTTTAAGAAAAACAAAAATTATGTGCACGAACATTCGTTCGAGGTGAAAGATGCGTTGAAAAACCCGTACTTGCATGAAAAAGATCATAATTTTTTTTATTCAAAATATGAAGAAAAAAATCCTTTTCGGTTTTTAAAGAGCTAGGTTTATAGATACGAAAAAAAGAGTGTCGATCGTCTGTCCAAAAAGTACTCCTTAGTAAAAAGTAAAAGAAAAAACCGACTCCTTTAGCAGATTAATTGTTGAAAACGTATATTTTCCGCTTTTTTTTCACTTGGATGACTTATTATTATTGATATTTACCGGAATCGACGCATAAGTACAATCGGTGTTCGTTGCACATAGCCCTGCATGACGGACACTTGCTTTTAGTTGTATGATCGGAATTTCAAATACATAATTTATCATACCCATGTAGCGGTTGCCATGAGTTGCCCAATGTTACGATCAGGCCAATATTGGGACCATCGTGTAAGCCAACAAAAGCGAAATAATATTGGCCCATTACTGTTCCGCTCTAAACTGAAAACTGGCACAATATCGGCCCATTACTAAAGATTATCCTGGCCCATCTTTCAAAACCAATAAACAGCAGTGATAGTTAAACTAAATTTGCCAATCCTAAAGCTGGCAATCCTAAAATACTGGCTATTACATTGGCTCATTATTGTCTCGTTCTAAATTGAAAACCGACACAATATCGGCCCATAGTTAAAACCTATCATGGCCCATATTCTAAATTCATTGAACAGTCGTGATAGATAAACAATATGTGCCAATTTTTAAACTGGTGATGCTGAAGTACTGCCAATTACATTGGCCCATTATTGTTCCGTTATAAATTGAGAACTGGCACAATATCAGCCCATTATTAAAACCTATCCGGGCCCATCTGTTAAAACCAATAAACAGCCGTGATAGTTCATCGAAATTTGCCAATTTTAAAACTGGCAATGCTAAAATACTGGAAATTACATTTAATTAATCTAAGCCCTTTATTGGCTAAGTCGGTCAGACCATACCTGCTTTTATTTTATTTAAGCCTTGGGTTATTCATTATCTGTATATTGTGCCAGAATAGGCAAATAACTGGCACGTCATATATTAATCGTCCATATTTTGTAGTTCAGTTTTTGTAATCAAGTCTTGGCCTATTATTGGCATTTGTAAATAACCAACATAAGTAAGTAAAATATGCCAATTTTGAAACCTGTCATATACGCAAATCACAATTTATTTCAAGGTTATTCCATGAAATATGTATCCATAAGGACCAATCTCGGGCCAATATTGGCCCGATATAGGTTGAATATTTATCACGCCCTCAAACAAACCCAAACAAACTCACGGCCCAATATTCTAGATAGACTAACTTCTAGATAGACCAACTGTGAAGGCCCATCATAGAGCCAGTGGTCAATTTCTACATAGGCCCTTTAAGAGGGCCCACATAGGGCCAAGTGCAATCACCAACATTGCCGCTACAATGAATTAAATCATTGGCCCAATAATTGTTGGCTCTGTTGGCCGATATCGGGCCGTTCTTATCATTTCTACAAAGGCACCTCATTGGTAAATACTCACGGCCCAATATTCTAGCAAGGCTAACTGTGAAGGCCCGCCCCAGGCCCAACAGTCAATCTCTACATGGGATGCCGGGATTAGATATGAACGTATGACAAATAGTGGCAGACAGCATTAGCCCACTGTCGGCTCTAGGTCGCTAAGCGGTATTGTCCCTGCATTGGCGTAATGCTGGATGTCGAGCTTTGAAAAGAGGATCGGCTGAGAAATAGCAAAACCGTTGTTTCAGCGTTGGGCCAATATTGGCTGTCCAAAGTCGGCTAACCAGTACGGGCCCAGACATCGGCCGTATTGTTTGTGTTCGCAATTTTTTCATGATGCATGGCGTGCGTGTAAGTAGGAACCCTATACTGCGTTCAACGAGAGAATGAGACACATCCGAACCTAAGTTCGTCCGGAGCGGTCAGATCTTGCCTCCTCTTTATCCTCTTTACTTAGTTTTTTATGTACCTTTCTTACTTGAGCTATCCTACTCGATCCTATTATACTCTATATCTACTTACTGTAGAAGTATGTACCCATGCTGTTATAAAAAAGTATTTATACATTAATCTGACTAGGAAATCCTTATTTTACTGATTAATTTTCAAAATAACTTTTAGGTAAAACATGATAATAAGAATTACTTACAATTTCATGTAGGTTGTTAACTTCAACGGAGAACTTTAACTTGCGTTAAATTTTCAAGAAACTAACTTCGCCCACCTTTGCATATATATATATATATATATATATATATATATATATATATATATATATACACAGGATATCCCAATTTTGTTTTAGATCTGATTTATCTCGAAAAATACTGCTCCGATCAAGTATTAAATATATTAAAACGTTCAAGGTTCAAAGGGAGACGTTAAAGAATAAAAAATTGGTTCAAAATTCAAAATGGCGACTTTAAGATGGCCGGCATGTTTTTTTAATGGTAACATGACTTTTCGTTATATTTTTCGAGATAAATTAGGTCTAAGATTAAAATAGGACACCTGGTATATATATGCACGCGCTAGGCCCTTTCCTACCTCAGCTATTGGTACATTCATCACATATCAGAATTTACGTCAATTTATCTGAATAATAATAATAATAATACTAATAGCAACAATTGTTATGATGATTATTATTGTTATTCTTCTTCTTATTTTTATTAATATTATCGACTATGCATACGTATATGTAAATATACCGTAATTTCCCTCCGTTTCTTATAGGGTACGTGTGTACGCAAGTGTGCGCATATACATAATAGGTAAAGCGCAAGGTACCTCAACGGTTGCATCAGGTTGCATCAGTTCTGCATTCCTGCCTTCGACCCCCCCCCCCCCTCTCCCCCATCACCGTTCTTCTTCTCTCCGCCGCACGAGACCGATCTTTCCACTCCTCCGGTCTCGCGCCCTACGTACTATAGGAAGAACCGACAGCTTCGCAGTCGCAGCGAAAAGGCTCTTCTCATTTATTCCCATATATTGTCCGCGTGCCTCCTGCGTTTTTTTTCTCCTCTCGTCGGGCGCGTTAAGCCCTCATGAGTGTCTTTCCGCCGATGTTGCGTCAGACGCTCAATCGCACGATCCTTTTCACCGGAAATTCTAGATGATCGCTATTACATACTGTTGCAATTTATCCGAGGATTACACGAAAAGATCGTGATCACCGCATCAATATGTATATAGGTATTGGTAGTTTCGTATGAATTTCACTCGATCCGTTTGAGTAATATAATAATAATAATAATAACAATGATAATTTTTTTTTCAACCAAATTTAATTAAAAACAATAATAAAAAATACATGTGTATCTTTTATTTATATGATTGTTAATTAATTTGGTTGCTCATTATGCATTATTATTATTTACTGAATTATCATTATAAAGGGAAAATATATATTTTCCCTGTATAAGAAATGATTGTTGTTGTTATTATTATTGTCATTATCATATATTATTATATTTAATAGTCCTCGGACACCCGGTATAAGAGCACACGCTCCGTGTGTCCCCACAGAGTGCATACACGCAACACGTAGGTATTGGGAGCCTCTCGCTCGGTCCTTAAAGTACTCGGTACGGGTATAGCAGCATGTAATTACAGTGAAAGCCAAACCGGCGTGTAGTGCGCACTCTCGTTGAACCACTCCTGGGCATCGACGTGTTCACACGTACACTAATCCTGTGTGTGTATGTATGTATAGATGCATGCATGTATGTATGCATGTATGCATGTATATAAGGGCCCCCTGAACAAGAGCATCGACTGGTTGTCCATTGGCGCCCATATCGATGGGTCAATCTGGTCGTAATTCTAGCAAACTCAATGGGCGGTTCGCAATGGCGGCCTTGACGAGGAAGTTGCACTCGTTCAACGCGAAGCAGCCTATCTTTGACGGGACTTTTGCTTCGTTCTTTTCGTATCGTCGCTGCGCACACGCTGTCCTTCGTCACTGTATATAGGATCGGTATCCGATCGAATCGATCAAGGCCTTTTTCACAATAGGGTATTTTACTCTATGCAAGAAAAACACCAAGAATGCATAAATAAGGCAGTTTTCGCGATAAGCAATCGTTGGTTTTAATTTATAAAAATACAAAACTAATTTTATCATTGATTTGAAGAAAAAAAAAGTTTTTTCATCCGTTCAACGAACATGCGAAGCGATAGCCGCCATAATGGATTCGGACGTGACGTCATTGACATAGTAAACAAAGAAAGCGATGAACGTATTACTCTCTAACCTGCGAAAGAAAGCGTCAACAACTAGATATTCACGTTTGTCATAGTTAATTGCAAGTTTGCAAATAGTCATCCGTACTTCAAAAAAGAACAGATGAGTTTTGTTTTTCGGACTATTACTTTGGATCTTTTCCCGCAAGTTTTAACCACGTCTTCCTCATATTTATATCAATTGGCATTTTAATCCACAACTTATCTCGGCGTTTTTGCACTATTATTCTTAATGGCTAATGGCATATTCGTAATGGCTAATGCTCGGACGATACACTCGTTTGCAATCGCACCGGCATATTTACACCTGCGCATGTTTGTGTAAGCCGTGCGATATCGACTTCCGGTTGATCGAGTACGGAAATGTTATCCGCTAATCGACTTACTCGCGACGATCGCCTAACTGTTCAACGAATAAGCGACGACGATGCGTATACGCGAACTGCCGATGGATAGTCGAGATCGATGGAAAGATTAGTGCTTTTTGTCGCGCCTTGTTCGACGATTGATCGTCGCAAATCGGTAAGCCGGAGACTTCATAGGTAGTCCAGTAAAAGAGACGAAAACCCAGCACTTTTTAGCGTAGAACATGAATTTTTGACTGAAGATAGATGGTTGCATACTGAAAGTAAACCCAATCAAACGTTGTCCGTCAACTCGCCCCAACCCTAAGAAATAGGGGTTGAAAACTTAAAAATCCCCCTATCTCGATAATTAATAGAACGATGAAAAAATGTTTCAAACAAAAATTGTTTGGAATAATAAAGTACGTAACAAGTTATCTGACGTCCAATGCCCTATCTTTGAAAATAGCGGCACAAAAACACGAGAGCACCACACGCATCAAACCCGAATATTCGAATCGTTTTTGTGCAGCTATTTTCAAAGATAGGGAGTTGTATGTCAAATAACTTTATACGAATTTTATTATTCCAAACAACTTTTGCCTGAAACATTTTTTCATCGGGCTATTAATTATCGAGGTACGGGGATTTTTAAGTTTTCAACCCCTATTTGTTAGGGTTGGGGCGAGTTGACGGGCAACATTTTATTGGGGGGTTACTTTCAGTATGTAACTATCTACCTTCCTTTTTTACGAGCCCCAATCCGCCTCAACTTCGTTCTTACCTCCCATTCCACAACCCCAACCCTCTATCCCCCATTCCACAATTCTCTCCTACCTCCCATTCCCCCCCTCCCCATCTTGTATCGTACCCACCCCTCTATATGGTATTCACCAGGATATATCTTCCATGGGCATAGGGAAACTGCGGTAAACCTATACCAATACAGCCCTGCATAGAAATATATATATATACCCACTTTGCAATGTAAAATATTCTGAAGCCCAGCCGGGCAAGAATGGCGAAAAGATATATACACTTTACATACGCGCACTTGGAATAATGCATACGAGTGCACTTTGGGATAAAATAAGCAGCGAGTTCAAAATTCGTCCGACTTGACTACCTCGTGCGCAGCTCGTGCAGTCGAGAGGGCCTCGGAACAAAGATCTTCTTCTCGTTGTTGCTTTTCCTTCTCTCCTATTTTTCTTCCTTGTCCAACATTTTTGACGTTCGCGTACGCGAACAACTCAATAAGGTCGGATCGATCGCGGACGCGGAGTAAGAATTCAAGGTGACCGGCGGGGTCGCACGCCACGCTATATATATCGAGACGA
>OY723393.1:917392-976220 GCA_963210295.1 Ophion ellenae
GACATTTCTCAATATTCTATACAATACGAATTTATATATACCTATAAGTGTGTATATGACACTTTGTTGAGAAAGCTCGTTTTCAGAATCATGAAGTATTCGACGTGTTCGAAATGACACAAGTCCATCGATGAGGTGATGCAATTCCGTGTGCAGATTCGCGAATTTATGGTTATTATTGTTAATGTTCAATTTGTTCGTTTTTTAAATTACGGGCATGGGAGAGACGGGGAATTGCACGATTACAAAGTGCTGCGAATTAACGAGAAAACGGAAAACGTCGCTCTCGTATACCGAGCGGGATGATTTCTTGGCCCGGTAGAGACAACGAAGACGCGGCGTCAGCGCGAGGAAGAATGTTGCCCCGTATATAACTCCGCCTCTCATTGGACTCACTGACTGCCCTGGATCACATTTTTTTTCAACCGTTTTTTCCCTCCTTTTTCTCCCCTCTCCTTTCATCAAGCTTCCTGACCCCACCGCCTCTCTCTCCCTCTCTCTCACTCTCCTGCCGGAAATTTTTGTCTGACCCGCTCGTTACTTACCGTTCGTTTTTCACTGAACGATACCCTCGGCCGTGTGCCCGCGCCCACAAACGTGCAAATTTTCTGACATTACGACGAGAATTCCCCGAATCGATTTATCACCCTACCGTTCTTTTTTTTCGCTTTTATTTCTCTTTCTCTTTCATCGCTCTAACCTCCTACGAGAACCCTGCGGACTGCCATTTTTTCGCGCTCCTTCTCTTTCCACGTACACAAAAAAAATTATCTTAACGTGCCGAAGAACACGCGAAAGATAATACCGAAAGTTCTTAGAAGAAATCCGATAGGCGAAGAAACAAAAGGAATCAATCCTCGTTAACATTTTACTTGTATATACTACTTCCATTTTTCATTATCGCGAATATTCACCTCGAAAGTGCCTCGTTAGGATGGTGTAAAGTTACAAACGTTACATGACATACAAATCCGAACGAACACATACACACACATGTAGACTTGAGATAAAAAAAAAAAAGCACGAACCCTCGTAGCGCTGTACAAGGCAATTGCGGCTGCCGCAACACCAGAGCGTTCCAACTTCTTCGCGTCTCGTTTCTTCGCGAACTCGAAACATCAGAGTACTATGAACACGCGGTGGAGCGCGCCCACGAGAGAAGGCAAAGCCGCGCGCTCTGAGAGAAGGTACACACACACACACACACCACACACACGTGCGTGTATATATAAGGGGGTGCCCTCGCCTCGCGTGGTGCTTACAAGCCTCGTGACTTTCGACGCGACCGGATCGCCCCGATCAGCGTTCCGCTCGACGTCGCTCCGTCATCCCGAAGGATTTGTAAAACAAAACAAAAAAAGCCAATCGTTTGCTCCGCTTGTTGTCAAGTTCCATGAGAGCGATTCAAAATTTTCGAAACATGAATGAGTCCTCTGGATTGGCCGTTTAAAGATCAATGCCAAAAGGATCGTTCAACGAGCTCGATAAAAGCGCCTTTACGTTACAACTGTAGCGAATAATAAGCGCGCGCGCGCGCGTGCGTGTGTGTGTGTGTGTGTATGTGTGTGGTACGCGGTCGTGCGTCCGACAATTGACAACACAATGATCGATTATTATTGTTGTACGACGAGCACCGGCGACGTGTATCGTCGTCATCATCATCATCACCATCATCATCATCATCGTCGTCGTCGTCGTCGTTACGCGTCCTCGTACTTAGCTCTGTGTCTCGTCGTTTTTCTTACTCTAACGATACCCTACGAATGCCGCGCGAGCCTCGTCAATAATGAAGACAACCATCGTCACACCGTTCGTGATTCGTTGCTTACAGCCGAGGAATGCAAAGACACGGAATTCAAGTGCAAAAGCGGCAAGTGCATACCCGGAAGTTGGCACTGCGACAACGAACGCGATTGCGCCGATGGCTCGGACGAGGATCCTGCCGTTTGCAGTGAGTACTCAATTTGTTCGAATTAATAAAATTGTATACTTGTATGCGTGCGCGTGATATTTGACGCAAACGGTGGGCGAGTATATTCGTCGCGCGAATAAATCGTTGCCAGCGCGTCGAACGAATTTTCATCGTACGAGCTCGACAGCCAGCGAGAATCACTTCAAGGGGCTAAATGGCAAAAGTCAAATGGCCGAGAATGGAAAGTGAAACGCGCTCGCTGCGTCGCGGTCCTCGGAACGATATACACAGTTGATTGAAATAAGACCAAAGGTTTTCTTATCATACAAATTGCAATGTGCAATTGCACATGTTTCTCTCCCGAGAAAGATTCACCCTCCTTCCTGTTTAGTAGCCTTCAAATCTATATTTCAATTTTACGAGTAATTTTTTGTGGGAAAAAAATCGTCACCCGAAATTAAATATTCTCTCTTGTTTTTCTATTTTATTTTTTGTCGGACAAAAATGGGGGAATGACTTTTGGATTTCGTGTCCGTGAAATGTGTGAAAATCGTGAAACGTGACAATTTGTGATATTTCGACTCGTTGGAACATTCGCACGCGACGAAGATATTCAATCGTACGAGTGGAAAATCTTGGTAATAAATTGGCTCTCCTCCCCTTGATCCCTTCGCGTTGTCGCCGCGATAATTTCGCAACGAGAGTATTTTGACCGTCTGTGCTTGGCGTCACAAGCCGCCACTCCAGCATCCGATAATCGATTGTTTCGCTTCATCGAAACTGTGCAATTTCATCATATTATATTGCCCGATCGCACGATATCGCAACCGGGATCGTTATTTTCGTATAGATATATGATTATTTATCGGAGCGAAACTGGACGTGGTCTTGACGTCGGGAAGGTGGCGCCTCAGGGATTACCGGCAATTAGCGCTGCTGGAATATTCATGAAAATTGTTTATCGCGACAGATTCGATCGGCCGTGTGAATAAAAAAAATCGTCATTCCAATCGCGATATAATAATAGATTTAAAGAAAAATGTTGATTCGATGTGATGATCGAAGGGACAATACCCTGCGACTCGGCGACCGAGTTCCAGTGCAGTCCCGGGGAGTGCATAGCCAAGTCGTGGATCTGCGATCATCAGAAAGATTGTGAGAACGGATTGGACGAGAAGAATTGTCAGAGTGAGTGCTTTCTCGACTGCTGCACACTATAGGTATCATTTCCCCGTATCCCAACGAAGGAGAGAAGAATTTTTGCCCCGTGTGTATGTGCGTGTGTGTGTGACAAAACCACCAATCACACTTGTACATAATTAACAAACCCGTTGTTTATTTCATGTTTATAATTTTTTTTTAAATTCGGTCTTGAATCTCGACTTTTCATTTTTTACTCTCGTTCAGAATTATAGTCTTGTAATATTGTTTATCGTTCTTCAAATGATTCATCTTCCACTTTCATTGCAATGGATTTTATTTTGTTAATTTTTCTTTTCTTGTTTTTTTTCTACTATTATCGTTTTCGATAAGAAAAATGTCGCATTATCTTATTGTATTCAATATTATTCGATTTATTATTATTATCAGTTTGGTTTGTTTCTGATTCAGAATAGGAAAAGGTTCATCGCAATCGATCAATAATCGCGCTAATCAAGCTTGACCTGGAAATAATTTTCATAGAGCGGAATGCGGTTGACGTCGGAAAATGAAAAAAAAAAAAAAAAAACAGTACGTGATGGCTTATCGGTAGATAAACAGGCTACGGATTGGATTTAGCTCGTTTTGGTTTGGGTTCGACGTAGGAATACTACTCATTTGGGCCTCCTATTTTGGCTTTATTTTTCAATACTTTCTTTAAAGGCTGCGAATAACGTGCGATATTCGGGTGGCGAAAAAATCGCCTCGGTTGCGTTACTCCTCTCGATACGATAATATTTGCAGTTGCACGCTCTCAAGGAAAAAAATAATATAATCTTTCTGCTCACATCTTTGATTATTTTTTCTTTATAAATTCTCTATCGTTTTTGTTTTTTCATTTATAAATAAATCTGCTTTTTTCTCGTATTTTACGGATTGAGAAATAGTATTTGCGAGAAAGAAAAGGTTAATTCCGCGGTATATCGTACTAACATCGGTGGTTGATGGCAATCGTCATTGTTAATGTTCGTAGTGAGGAGGAACTGTACCGCGGATCAATTCACGTGTCGTTCCGGAAACGGCGAGTGCGTCGCGTTGACGTGGATGTGCGACAGTAGCCCCGACTGCACTGACGGCTCCGACGAGGCTGAGTGCAGTAAGACACACGCATTAACAAGCAAAACATTATTAATCCATCGTACATAAACGCGGCTGTATCGAAATATCATGTTTGTTCGTCAAACACGCTCGACGCGTAACAATCCAACGGTGCCTAATATGCATGCGATAATTCTCTCTTGCTTGCGATGCCTCCTAAACGCACGTACTCTTTGCTTATATAGATTCAAACTGTAAGTCGTCGCTGCACGCGTCTCCGAATGATCGACGATTGTGCACGTAATACAAATGCGGCAGATTGATTTTTTTATTCATACGAAAATTCACATTATATCAATTTCATTTCACTCTATGACGATTTATTAATAATGTCTTTGAATATAATTTAAAAAATCGCCCCCCGGTGATGAATATAATTCTTGAAAATCCTTCGAATGATAAATACAATTCGGAAAATCGTTCGGATGAAAAATATAATTTAAAAAATCGTTCGAATGATGATTCTTTGATAAGCAATCCGCTCTATTTATTATTAATATAAATATTCCTGGTCCTGGGTCACCTACATAGTAACATATAGGACGTAACATATATATACATACATACACGAACAAAATTAAAATGAGGCTAAGCCAAATTGCGGACGATAAAAATAATTACAATAGGTTTTTTGCAAAGTCTTCGATAGTTCCGATTTCATTCCGTCAAGAACGAATGCTCGATGCATGAGAGATACATTTTTATTTTCTCACTACCTGTTATTATTATTGTCGTTTACAAGTCGTTATTTTAACGCTTGTAAATGACAACAACGACACAATGATAACAATAATGACGACAATGGCAACGATCCTAACAATAGCGATAGCAACAAAACGAATTGTTATTATTATATGTATTATTATTATTATTATGCTACTTTGCTTTATGGATGTGTCAATATTGAATTCCTAATTTACACTCGCCTCGTCACTGGACTTTTGATTGTACTTCCCTGTATATTTTATTCTCTCTCTCTCTCTCTTCCTCTCCCCACCTCTCTCTTTGTCCCTTACGCTCGTTCGCTCTCTCTTTGCTTATTATTATTGTTATAAAAGCCGAGCCCTATTTGCAACTGATTTAAAAAAAAAAACCCCGTAGATGAGACCTGCCGTTCGGATCAGTTCACTTGCGCGAACAAGAAGTGCATTCAGGACAGCTGGAGATGCGATCTCGACGACGATTGCGGCGATTCCAGCGACGAGAAGGACTGTTCACCGATAACGTGTCGTGCCGGAATTGATTTCACCTGTTCACCGGGTTACTGTATAACGCAACGTTGGCGATGCGACGGCGACAACGACTGTCCGGACAATTCGGACGAGAAGGGCTGCCTGAGTGATCGGTCGTACGGGCACGGGCACGGTAGTCATTGCAGCGAGCGCGAATTCGACTGCGGCGATCAACTGACCTGCATACATCAAAGCTGGGTCTGCGACAAGGAAAAGGATTGCCCGAACGGCTCGGACGAGGAACTCGAGAGATGCCAGAACGTCACGTGCAGAAACGATCAGTTCCAGTGCGGCGATCACACTTGTATATCAGGTGATCGGAAAACCAGAATCGTTTATCGAAAATAATTTTTTTCTTTGTATTTATATTGAAAATGTTTTTTTCTTCCATTTATTCAATATTTAAAAAAATATATAATCGCAATATTTCATTTGTGTTGAAAACAAATTATTTATATTTAATGCAATATTTCAATCTGTTTTCGAAATATTTTTTAGATTATGTTGAAAATGTTGAAAACATCTCGATATTTTATTATAGATGTTGGCTGCTCTCGCAATTTTGTGTGCTTCTTTGCGGCCGTTTTGTTATGTTGTTTTTTTTTTTAACGAATTACAATCGTTATCCAGGACATTTGTATTGCGACGGTAAAGAGGACTGTTCGGACAAGAGCGACGAGAAAAATTGCACGACGAAGCCGATCGCGTGTGACCCGCGAACGCAGTTCGAGTGCAGCAACGCATCCTGCATCCCGCTGAGCCACGTTTGCAATGGAAAGCCGGATTGCCTCGGTTGGGAGGACGAGAGATCGAAGCGTTGCGACGTAAACGAGTGCTTGGTGAACAACGGTGGCTGCAGCCAGCTCTGTATAGACATGCCTATCGGCTACAGATGCGCCTGCAACGAGGGCTACCGGCTAACCGACAATCACACCTGCGAAGGTGTGGACGCTTTGCCCAGCGAGACGAACACGAGCCAGACTCTACTTGATTGTTCCTGTTCGCTCGCTTCTCGGCTTATTTATTTATCGCGAAGAACCGCGCCAACCTTGCTGAGAGGGGGGTAGTAATCACACTTGAGGGTTGGTTTTTCCGTTCGCAGACATCGACGAGTGCCTGGAGCCCGGAAGATGCTCGCAGTTTTGTCTGAACGAGAAGGGAACGTTTAAGTGCAGCTGCGCCGCCGGTTATCTTCGTGATCCGAAGAACCTCACGCATTGCAAAGCGACCGAGGGCCACGCGAGTCTCCTCTTCACGAGACGCCACGACATCAGAAAGGTCGCCCTCGATCGTCAGGAAATGACCTCGATCGTCAACAACACCAAATCGGCGACCGCCCTCGACTTTGTCTTTCGTACGGGCATGATATTCTGGAGCGACGTTTCCGATCGGAAAATTTACAAGTGAGTCGCCCTCTCGTGAATTCGATTGCTCAGGATCGGCTCGCGAGGATCAATCGCCATTGGCAAAACCAAACGGATTGCTTTGTTGGTTTTTTAACCAAACGTTTTATTCCCCGGCTATTCAGAGCGCCGATCGACGAGGGCAACGAGCGTACCGTGGTGATCGACAAGGACCTGACGACCACTGACGGATTGGCGGTCGATTGGATCTACAATCACATATACTGGACCGACGCTGAGAAGAACACGATCGAGCTCGCCAATTTCGAGGGTAACATGCGCAAGACCCTTATCAAGGACAAAATTCAAGAGCCCCGTGCGATCGCTCTCAATCCACTCGAGGGATGGATGTTTTGGACCGACTGGGGCGCCGAGCCGAGGATCGAGAGAGCGGGAATGGACGGATCCCACCGATCGGTTAGCACGATTTATCGATTTTTAATGCAAATTGAGAGTTTTAGGCTATATTAAAATGGTAAATGCGTATCCCGACGGTAAAAAAAAACATCATAATGCATTTGTCGAAAAAAAATATTTAAAATACAAAATTGTTCACGCTTTGGCCAAAGATGAGTTTCTTCACGAACAAGGAAAGGTTGCGAGGTCGATCTCTCCGATTTCGATAAAATGTAGCATGCACGTAGAATAGGTGAAAATAGGCGATACGTATTTTTTTATATCTGCGGAACCCGATTTTTACGCGGTGAACCGCACCCTCGCACATAGGGGTGTTTTTTGTTTTTCGTTGATAACGTTAACGTTCTCATCTCCAATGTATAGCACACGAACAAATAAACATTGTTGCAATTTAATTTTTTTCATATCTCGTACCGTTAAAACGTTATCGACGAATAACGAAAAACACCCCGGTTTTCGAAGGTGCCTTTCAACCCTTCATCAGGATCCACAGATATAACAAAATACGTGTCAATCGGCGATAATGCATTTTCTATTACGATTTGGAACTCCTCTCTTGGCTCATTCTCTTTGTTGTCGTTTCCTCTTTAAAATGCCGTTTGATTCATCGAGCTCCGATTATTTTCCGACGTTTAGCAGAATTTCAAAGCCAGGCCATCGATTTTCGCTGATTTTTCGAGCATTCTTCAAGTCCACTTTCAACTATGTGAGATATCGGGATGAATCCAACGGCACTCTCCAATTCTATCAAAATCCTCCTAAAAACCACCCTCTTTGGGCCCACGCAACTCAAACACGAGCGGAGCCACTGCCATTTGAAATTTCCCGATTAACGATTTCGCAAGAGAGGCCGAAAGAGACGAGAAAAAATGTCGCCTTTAACATATTGAAAATGCCTATCCTAT
The DNA here is from genome assembly GCA_963210295.1 of Ophion ellenae. Lineage (NCBI taxonomy): Eukaryota > Metazoa > Arthropoda > Insecta > Hymenoptera > Ichneumonidae > Ophion > Ophion ellenae. The sequence goes on from OY723393.1 coordinate 925,560, forward strand.
GGAACATTTCCCGCTGATTACTAATATCCCATTAAATCAAATAAGAGAGCGATATTTGAGCGGTTTACCGCGAATCAACGAAATGACTTTCAAACTGGCTGCTTGTTCCAGGTAATCGTCGGCTCCGAGGTGATCTGGCCAAATGGCCTTACGTTGGACTTAATTGGAAAACGAGTTTACTGGGTTGACGCGAAGTTGCACATCATCGCGTCCTCGAATTACGACGGTTCGGGTCGTCGCACCGTTCTTTTCTCCCTCGACAACCTCAGGCATCCGTTCAGCATAACGACCTTCGAAGATTACGTTTATTGGACCGACTGGGACAAACAGACTATCTTCAAAGCGAACAAATTCACGGGCAAGGAAGTGCGGCCGTCCACCTCTCTGAGATCACTCCAAAATCCTATGGTCGTACACGTGTATCATCCGTACAGACAACCGGACGGTACGAACCAGTGTCAGGCTGTCAACGGTCACTGCAGTCATCTCTGCTTACCGGCGCCAAAGATCAATTCGCGATCGCCACTTCTCAGTTGCGCCTGTCCGGATGGCCTCAGGCTCAGACCCGACGGTCAGATGTGCGTCGAAAACGGTCAGTAGTCTCTATGACTCCTTGCTCTCTCTCTCTCTCTCTTTTGGGTAAAAGCATCTTTTTTTTCTTCGCGGCGACAATAATTCAAACGCACCTGTTGTCGGGAGAATGCACTGGAAAGACACACTAGGAAAAAGTGTTTGAAACAAAAATATCAGCATTTCAAGGAACAAAATAGATGGCGTTGGTTGTGTTTATTAGGTAGTAAGGTTTAAGGTTACTTCAAGGTCAATGTTCGTTTTTTTCAATGGGAACCTATATCATTTTAATGCCAAATAGTTGTTTGCGTAACAAAATAGGCAACTCTTGTCATAGAGCATTGTGCATGGATCAATATTTCTTTCGATTTTGACAGTGAATGTCAGCGAATGTCATCATATTTTTCCGTATTCGGTATCTTTTTAAATGGAAAAGAACGCGTCCAATAGTGCATCTGTATTTTTATATTTAAGGCTTTCGTCGTCGTGCATTCTTCTTTATTTCGGTTATTTTACATTGCATTATTTTTGCATCGATGTTGCATGAAAATGGATATTCCAGTGACCACGACTGTGGCGCCTACGACGGAGGAATCCGCGAGACCGTTCAAGAGACTCGAAACGCCAATTTCCAAAAATGACGGTAAGCGCATAGTGTTTCGTATAGTTCTTTCGACGAACACTATACTAATATCCCTGTTACGGGCATGTATCACTCACTGTGAAATTTCAACGCGGTCACGATGGTATTGGAGTTAATACGTAGTTATTGGTTACGGGCCACCGCAAACAACCGCAAGATGTCGCAGCAACCGTCTGCTACTCAACTGCAACAAAGAGCAGAGGTCCAATAGGCGACGGTTGCTGCAAGTCCGTGTGTGATGCGTGTATCGTGGGCACATTCACCGCACGGGATCGCCACCAGTGGGAAAACTGATGCATTAGATTTTCAGGATTGTTGATAATATTTTGAGTTTTGTTGGTATAATTATCCCAGTTTTATGTTTCAAAAAAAACTTCAAACCCCCATTACCCTGTCGTTTTTCCATAAAATCATTTGCAACAACGCTCAAAACGTGTTTTTTCACTGTCGACAACGCAACGGTATTGAAATTTGCATGAATTTGGTGCATCGGTTAGTAATTCACAATTTATCCTGTGCTAACTACTACAATTTGTTGGGCTTTTTTCTTTCAGCATTTGGAAGAATGTCGACCGCCAGGCTTTTTCTCCAACAATATCGCATGTACACAATAAATTGCATCCCAATTGATTGTATCGTTTGGTCGAAATTAGGGTTCAAAATTTCCAAGTGGCCGGAGCATCTATATGCCGAGCCAATACATGGCCTTAATGATCGATTCAAAGATTCTTCGTAAACGGTAAAAAGCTTCGCACGGTTAAATCGCACTATTTCGTTTACTCTCGATTCGACAGATCCGACCACTGACTCGACCGATCGGAACAGAAGCGGCGCAGGAAACGATCCGACCGATCCGGGATTGGTTGCCGGCATTGTAATCGGCGGTGTGACTCTCGGACTACTCGTACTCGCCCTTGTCGCGGTATTGTGCTACAGGCATTATCTACATCGCAACGTCACAAGTATGAACTTTGATAATCCGGTGTACAGAAAAACTACCGAGGATCAGTTCAGTCTTGAAAAAAATCGTTTTTCCCTTCCCGCTGCTACGGTCGGAGAAGAGGTGAGTACCGTTTTTATCTTTCCAGTCTTCACAACTCGCGCGATATTGCAAACCCGTGTCCCGTACAAATTCTAAAACAAAATAAATATTGCACACCCCATTGCGAATTCGAAAATTCACGAATGCAAGAAAAAGAACAAAAACAAAAAAATCTCACGTATGTCACTGTCTCTGTCTTATTTCAGGCGCAGGAACCGCTCACTTCTCCGGGTACCAATGACTACGTGTAAAAGAATCGCAAACAAATCGGTCTATTAGAAAAGGGCTCAGCAGGCTACACAATGACACACGACATTCATACAACACAAGGAAGCGACCACCAAACGAAGCAAAAATTTCGAGACGAATGCGCCACGAGAAAGAAAGATAGAACGAAAGATATATATGTATATATATATATGAGGAGAAAAATGAGAACGAAACGCGGTGACTGGAAAAATAGGCCTCATCGAATGGCTGCCTGCTGCCTGCCAATTCAGCTGTGATTATGTTTATTTTTTGTACCGCGTCTATTACTTTACAAGTTCTTGCGTATCACTGTTCGACCATTATATATACATATGTATGTATGTGTATATATATACATAAGTATGTATGTATATATATATATATATATATATATATATATACACGCGTATATAAAATAGTAATATACACATGTATGTAAGTTTAATTTGCTCATAGGCATAAAAGGGGAATCCTCCGTGAAATCCTAAACCGCCAAACTAGTTTTTAGTACGACACACACACGCACATACACACGTGTGTGTGTGTGTGAGTGTCAAGTCTGAGAGGACTTACTCCTACGTTAGTACGGGAAACTTCAAAGTCGCAAATATATAGGGTAATAATTCTTCGGTTCCTACCGTATTATACGCCGATCACAAATCACATCCAACTCACTCCTTCAGAAAAAAGAGAACCGCCGATCGGACATCACGCAGCCACTTTCTTCGTAAATTAACGCATGGAAAAACGAAAAACGACAAAAAAAAAGGATGACGAACTTGGATCAATCAATTAACTGCACATATAAAAATGCATGAACCCTCCGTGAATATTTGTAAATACTTTTTCTTATATAGAATACCGCGCAATGAAGAGCTGGATCCATCATTTTCATAACTAACAATAAGTTACAACACAGTTGTGTGTGTGCGTATGTATATAATATATTGATCACTATTGAATTTGGGAAAATGAATCGTGATTTCGCGAATACGGTCGAGTTCATTATACACACGTTTGCGTTCCAGGGAATTTATATTTTCTAGTGATAAGGAAATTCATTTACACTTGCACTCGATATATATACATATGAAATAATTAAAGTACGCGAATCGACTATTGGTTATGAGAAAAATCGTGCAATATAATTGAACCACAGAGATCTTTGTACAACCACAAGAATTAACGGTATTCTCCTTTTATGTTGGTACGTGGAAAAATTATGCTTCGGTTTATTTATGTCTGCCTGTTTCGTAAGTAGCTGCTCTCGTGCTATATCGGACATAGCTCCATATCGCTGAATTCTACTCAATTATACATGTGACATACACATATATATATATAAGTATTGCGCGAATCGCTACAAATTGGACACTTCGGTTTCCAATTTGAAAATTAGAGTGTGCCGTAGGAATCAGGTTGACGCCTACTTGAAAAAAAAAACTGTTGAGACCGCGATATAGATCTTGAATGACATTTCATATTTTGTTGTCCAAAATCAACATTCATGAGAGTTTTTGAACATCCAATTTTTGGTGACTCACCCGGTATATATATATAAAGTTATCAATAATTTTCATGACAAGAGCATAATAGTTATAACGATAAACCAATTAGGTGTAATAAGGAGCAGCTCAATGACATTTAAAAAGAGTGACTATGTGCGCGTCTGTCAAAATAAAACGACTATTTAGGTATCTTGTCTTATTGAAAACCCAGAATCAGTGTACAAGAAATATGTATAGAAATATTGTATCAAATTTAAGGGAAAAAAGAGAGAAAAAAAGGTAAATTTTCGCCTACACGGATCATGATTGTGTTTGATTCGTTGAGTATGGATTTTCATTCCTACGCATGTGAAACCAAAAATACTTTTTCTCTGCTCAATGCTCGGGAGCGGTACGGACTTTTTTATTTAATTTTTTTTTCTTTTAGGATTTCGATGATCGAAGACCACAAATTGTCTTCTACGTACATAAAGTATATATTCTTCGAGTTACGTGACGTACAGGAAGAAAAGCGATACCTATATGAAATGAATAGCGTGAAAATATGTATGGAGAGGAAAAGTTCGGAAATTGCATACACACAGAGACACACACGCACGCACGCACATACCGCGACAACCTCGGTGGAGTTTAAACTAAAGATTCGATCTCTCTGGCTCGGACCGTTCTAGGTATATCCTCGGAAGTACGAGTCCATTTGTTTTCTCATTAATTTATATAGTACATATACGTTATTTCGTTTATTATTCATTTTTTTCTTCATAATCTTCTTTTACTTCAAATTCTTGAATAGTCTACGAACGCCAATTCTTCAAATACTCGACGATGTTTTCGCACTCGCAATAAACAAATCCGACATATTTATATATATTTATATATATATATATATATTGGTATCAGAGTGAGAGGAAAAAGAAATTCGACAATTAGCGTTTCAAACAATATTCTTAGGTATGAAAAAAAAAGACTTCCGAATCCGAACTCTGGTTAAATTTTGGAACGTTTCTTTTAAATACCCAATAATATGGTTGAAGGAGTTAAGAATATTCCTGGTTTCTCGACAATCCAATACGTACATCGCGAGTTTGCCTACAGGAGTTTGGCCTCGAGTAGCTCGTAGACCATTTTGTTCCTGAAGTACGGCATGTCGTGTTGGCTAAAGTTGATTTTTCTATTTGCGGTTATGAATTCGGCGAACATACACGAGAAAACGCCGCAATCGCTACCGTTCATCTGTTGCGGTATTTTCTTCATAGATTCCAATTTCCATTCGCTCGTGTCGTAAGGTTTTTTCCTCTTGTCCATACTTTCGTCCTCGAGGTATTGTCTGAGGGTGGCGAGACAGGTGGGATTGCTACCGCCCATACTGTCGTAGTAGCGTATGCTCTTGTCGCGAAAATCGACAATCGACATGCACCAGTGTATGCCGAGGTGAATGGGCACGACGAGGATGTCCTGAGCGAAAACGTCGATTTTTCGGGTCCAACGTTTGAGCGCGGAGTGCCCGGCGGACAATAATTTCGGATAGAAGAAGGTGTTCATCGCGTGTACCTTGGGATACTTGTCGCTGTTTGTGCCACGTACGATCAGTAGGTTCATGTAAAAATTGATGACCTCGTCGTTGAGCCAATTGAGGCCGGATAGCGTATGAATGTCTTTTCGCGTTATTCGCAGACCGAAAGCCTCAACGAGCACCTCGTTGGGTGGATTGGGGACGAGAGCTTGGCGGATCACCTGGTGCATCTGGGGCGTAAGCTCGGGTAAGGAGGCCTCCTCGGGTTCCTCGGTTTCGTCTAGGACAGCCTCGTTCAGACGCATCGAACGCGCCAACTGTTCCTCGAGTGCGGCCTCGCGCGCGACTCTGTTGTGCTTCGACAACAAACGCGTCATGCGTTTGAGCTCCTCGGCCTCCTTCATACGTTGCTCCAGGCGCTCGTTGTAGTGCTCCGATACGCGCGGCACAAAGTCGCTTTTTATGACAGCCTTGGCCGAGAGATTGTCGCGTAGCGTATTCGTGTGTATCATCTCGACGCAATTTCTCGACTGATATTTCGTCGCTTCGAGCTCATCCGGTACAGCGCTACTCGATGGGGAGCCGCTCGATTCCCCGGCGAATTCAACGACGCTCGGTACCGCCGGGACTTTGGTGACGTTCTTCTCCCGCGGCGAGAGCACCTTCAGCACCGAGATCTCCTCGTTCTTCGAGTTGTGAGATCTCCGGACCGCGAGAATCGCGACATCCTCGTCCTTGATTTTGCCACGGACGGGAGTCTCGCGATTTCGAGACTCTCGGGGCGTGTACCAACGGAGCGGCGTCGAGGACGCGGGAGTCGAGAATATCGGCCGTGATAGTCCACACGTCTCGGGACTGCCGCTGTCCTTCATCGGGGTCTCGTATTTCTCGAGATCTATCACCTCCGCAACTTGACGGCGCTTGGCCTCGTGATCCTTCGTCTTGACGCATACCGGCTGACTCTTCTGGGGCAAAAAGCGTTGCAACAGTTGGCCGTATTCCTGCTTCTCGCGCAATTGGTTCGTCCTCGTAAGCGTAGAGTATCTCGCGTCGGCGCCCGTTGACACCATCATGGAGCAACGGCCCGCCAAGTTGCTCGAACCCTTGTCCCTTCCGTTCATCTGAGAATTTTTGCGCCAATTGCCAGAGCCCGTTGGCTCTTGTCGATACGAGATAAATTTTCGTCTCGTGCAACTCGTTCCGTTGGATGCACGTTCTCTCGACCAGCCTGATGATCGATTACCCGCACTACCGCCTAAATACTCTATCTCTTCTTCGTTGTTCTCGTCCGCGTAAATCAATCGCCCTATGCGCGCACCTTCTCGGTTGCAGCAATGCTTCTTGGCGCCACTCGTTGTGCAATCCCCATCGGTGTCCTCGGCTCGACGCTTTCGCGGCCCCTCGTCCGCCAAGCCAAACAGACGCCTGAAGAAGTTAAACAGCATCTTGACCGGGGAGAACCAGTAGCGCGCGATACCAACCCAACGCCCGATCCCGCGTGACGTCCATTCAACGAGACGATTATCCTTGTCCAGCTCTAGCGACTAAATGACTGATCTGAAGAAATTAAACGACGAATATGCCAATCGTTAGATGTCAAGTCTTGAAGTAAATTGAACATTCCTCATTGTTGAATAGCAAATGTATCCAATGACTAATCTAGAATCCTTGTATGATCAAATTTTTTGTAATTACAGCCTCACCTGGGTCTAGTGTGACGTTACACCAACGAAGATTCTATCATCGTCACTACTGATAGCGAATATCCACGCTCTGCAAGGCCCTTGCGGGTATAACCTACAAAGAGGAAGCGCGTCCGTGAGCGAGGCCTCGAACGCGATAAAATCCCGTGCAGATCGCGAGGAATTCCGTGCGAACGAGTCAAAGTTTTGGCGTTGCTTGGACTACGAATTTTGGCAACTGATAGATCTCACGCGACAGACAAATAGCGCGCAGTTAAAGGACGACGAGACAAACTACAGCGCGTCTGCTTTTCGTATACTGACGGGAATTTTTTCTTATTCCAATCCGTCCGAAAAATGTTGGGCGCGCGCCGGTCCTGAAGAGTAGGGAAAACACCTTGAATTTTGCTTCAGCCGCAATCCATACTCGAAACAATTACCCTACGATGATGATTCGCGTTACGGCTGAACTGTATTTATAATGTACACAAACAAGTATCCCACCGACGAGATATTCCGAAAAATCCTCCGCTCGCTCGCGCGCTTATAACCTCGCAATTGTTTCCGCGGCCGGCTGTCCCCAAGCGCCACGCTTGGCATCCGCAAAATTGTGAAGAAATAGGTGTTCCTCTCGTGCGGCGCTGCTGTAGAACGCTTCCGATATGTTATATATATATATATATGCGTATGTTATTTTGACAGGAGCACAGCGTTAATTTGTTTTCAGTATGCAATATGAATAGGGGTATGAATAAAATGTGATTTGTATGTTCCAACGAAACTTCGAGCGCCCGCTCGCTGCAGTTCTCCGGCAATCCGCCACCTGCCACTTGCCTTCTGCTGCTTGGCCGCGATAATTCATCCTCATACTCTGCTATTTTTTAAATTCTATACCTACCGTCTGTACGGCATATTTTTCCCTCGCACGATACACTCAGGGAAACTTCTATAAATTTTTCTCCCCCTTGCTCTGTCTCGAAAGTAATTATTTGTGTAATTTTTGAAAGTGAGAAAATTATCCGCATCTCTTTTATTATTTGTAATTCGTTGTGCATTCATTCAATCAGTTGTTCATCTGTTTATATGTTCGGGCTACAGGTTGTGTGTTGCCGGATCGTATAATATTGATGTAATGTTTATACATTCGTATTCTCATTTATTTTCATTTTAATGTATTACATAGCATAATTAAGGAAATACGTAATTCATTTGATTAATAAGCTGTGTTTTTTCCACGATATATGTACAATTTTGTTAAAAAGAAACGATTTCAATTTATCATTAACGATCTGTAATTATTAAATTTGGTGCGAAGAAGCAAATTACCCAGCACATCTTACCGTTTTATTACATATTTATAAATATATGCAAAAAAAAAGATTCTCGATCTCCAGTGTGAAACGTATCGAAATGTTGCGTTCGCGTCGTGAATTTAGGCTTCGGAAATCTCGGCTTGTATCAGGGGTACATACCAGCGAAAGCACGTACGAGCCAGCGGACGAACGAGCAACGACATCTAGCGGGGCGCTATGATAACCGCCTCGGCAATAAATCGGTCGGTAAGCAAGCATGAGATTAGGAGCATACGACCTCCTCGCACATCATGTGCTCCTGTTACAATCCAAGATTTTCTCAACCGTAATACGGCCGTCCTGTGCACTTTACATTAGGGAATTTCGGCGTAAAATCTCCGTGGGTATCAGGAGGACATAATAGCTGATTAGACATCTCGAGCTTACCCCTCTACCTCCTTGGTGCGTTTATACGCCTGATACAAATTGAAATTTCCTCGGCCGTAATACCGGCTAGTGCGAACATTTTGCGGAGTTTGGGAATTTCGGCGTTAAATCTCGGTCTTTATCAGGAGAACATGATAGTCGAAGAGGTAATTCGAGTTTATCCCCCCTCTACCTCTTTGGTACTCCTGTACTGCTGATACAAATTGAAATTTTCTCGTCCGTAATACGGCCGGCTATGCATTTTGCGGAGTTTGGGAATTTCGACATAAAATCTTGGGTTGTATCGGGAGGACATGACACGCAAGAAGGTATTTTTAATTTACCTCCTCCGCTGCCATTGGCTTAAGCGTTGCTGACGCAATGCGGCCGAGTCAGCGCTCGGTTCGTCGTATCAGGGTAACAGAAGAAGGGAGGGGGTTTTCGACGAGTGACACGCTACCTCCTTGATACTTTTGCGCTCCTGATAAATCCTGATATTTTCTCGACCGCAATATGGCCGATCCAAGTGTTAACTATTGGGTCACCTTACGGATCCCGTTCTTTTCTTGTTATTTAACCCACTCATTAATTACCTTCTAATTTATTTATAGTTGCGTTAAAATGAAGATAATCGATAGTGGGTGGAAGGTTTCGAAGCGGGGATAAGTACAGAGACTTGAATTGGTTTTGTTTGTATGTGCTTCGTTTAATGTTCATATATGTTGCTTCTTCACAATAATTCGAATTTAAAAAAAACAGATAATTGAGGTAAATGTGAAAAAATTGTACAGAAATTCTGATTATTCGTGGGTTTATTCACTTGTACGTGGGTTCGCTTGCTTATTTGTGGGGTAATTTGTTTATTTCTTTATTCTCGTTTTTTGTTGCTGTTTGAGTGGGTATTTTACCAGGTTTGTTTATACACTTGCTTATTATAGTTTTGATCAACTACACAGTGTAATTCTACGTCAATACGATGATAGACATTTTGATTTAAAAATACAATTTTTATACTTGTTTTAATATTATCGATATAAACTATCTTTAGACATTGTGTGAACATAAAATCATTTCAGACAAAACCTGCATTATGTTCGATATAAACAATCTAAGAGAAATTGTTTGAAAAAAACATTGCAGACAAAGCGCGTCTCTTATCAATATAAACAATCTATAAGGACATTTTGTAAAAATAAAAAAATTACAATACGCGCCCAAGTCTTATTGTATGTAGAGATCATACGTGTACTTTAATTTCGAAAAGTAACCTGACAATCTCCAATTACGCGGGTGCGTCGTTCGATCGCGAGCTCCAAAAGCGGACGAATTTCGACTCGCGTTGATCAAGCTTGCAGCGAAATGTTGACGCGTGAACGTAACCCGCAAAAGTTGTATTCAAACGTTGAAGGTTGATTGCTGCTGTTGCAACAGTACATTTCCGAAAGTCCGCAATTCTCGCGTGCGTGTATTTCACGTGGCTTCTTTTTTATCCGTCTTGCATTGCGTTAACGCCTACGTGGGTATTTCAGTTGCGAGATACACTAGTAATACCAAAGCAGTGGGTAAATTCATCGTTCGGATCGTCCGTAGCTCAGCGGGAGAGAAAAATTCTGCGAGGATTGGGAGACAACGTGTGCAGGTATAAGATCTGCAAGGAAAAAAAATGGAAATTAACCCTCTGAGCATTATCCTCGTGAAAAGCGACAGCAAAGGAGATAGAATGCTGTTCCGATATCCGTTCAGTCCCAACAACGAGAGGGACTCGGACCAGTGCACCAAGCGAAAGAATCCCTACTCCATGACCATCGCCGAAGATCTACTGCAGGTTATTCTGCCTCTATTTTACACACGTGTTTAGGCAAAACCAAAAATTTGTCCACCTGCGTTGAACCACCCGGCACAAATCCAAATACACTAACTAGAATGCCCAAACGTACTCTTCGAATGCATCGGTAATAATAACGATTATGATTGTTTTTGTATCCAAGTCGTCGCCGTTTCCGACTTCCAACATAATCAACGGCAATCTGACGGGTCTGCCAGACGAGGTCTTGTCGACTCTGTTTGCCGTCAAGGTGGAGCTGTGCGAGACCAAATTCGAACTGAAAGTGAACAATGTCAGATTCGTGGGCCATCCGACGCTTCTCTATTCCAGAGGTCAAAACGAAGTCAATTCGACGATGCTGTTCAATGTGGTGTTCGCCCTGCAGGCCCAGGCGGACCACTCGGTCGTCAAGTGCTACTATGACTTGAGCAAAAGGTAGCCAAGGAGCACTCCAGGGCGTCTACTCGACTGCCTCGTCTCACTTTTGTTGCTCCGCAGATTGGGCATTGCGCTGAGACACGAGGAGAAAAGATGCGGCTTCCTCAAGGATGAGATACAAATTATGGTGCTGGCGCACGACGAAGTCGCCGCAAGGTATTCCTTTTCTCCTTTAAATCTATAACAAGTACAAAAAATATTGCGTCTCGCGTACTGTTTTCTAATTGGACTCGTCAGAAGAAGTCTCGAAAGCTTTTTTCCTACTCTTCTGGTAGATTTGGAAGAAGCAATTGCAATTTTGCGCATTCTCAAACGTATTTAAGCAAAAAACACATGTGAAAAAATGTTTGTGAAAAAAAAAAACAGATCAGGCGAGGAGAGCGACTGCGACGAATCCCCGTACGAGTTGATACTGCAGCGCAGCTTGCTCGCCAAGGATCTCAAGACGGCATTCAACAGTCTGTGCACCTCGGGCGTTGTTAACATGATGATCAACAAGTGGATACAGGTGGGATTTTGTCTGCCGCAGAAGGTTCACCAGTCGCACAAGAAGGGCTTCATCATAAATCCGGAGATAATCGACAGGTAACGTAGAAAAAGGCGGCAAGAAAGTACGCGAGGGGGAGAGAGAGAGAGAGAGAAGAGAAGAAAACAGTAAACGGTATCGTGTTGCAGGTGCCTGAACAGTTTGCGACCTTATCATGGCTTGTTGCTGCTGATCGAGCCCCTAGATTTACTGGACTCGTTGCCGGTGGACTCGTCGCCCGCCCTTCGTAGGATGATACACATGTACAATCCCCTAAAGAGCCTTCAAAGCCTCGCTGCGGACTCTGATCTCTCGCTCTCGCAAGTCTTTCAACTGACCGGGCATTTGGTTTATTGGGCCAAGGCCACGATAATATATCCCCTCTGCGAGAGCAACGTTTACGTCGTTTCGCCGGACGCGGTCGTGTCTAATCAGCTCTTGGAAACCTTTTGCGAACAATTTCCCGGACTCTGTCTCTTGCAGGTACGGGGGCGGCTAATTTCTCTCGTTCTTACGCCGGGGCGATTAGGGTTTCTCCCACAATGATGTTCTCTCGATCGATACAGATACTAAGCGAGTTTTCGCTGCCCACCTCGATAAGCCAGAAGCTCAACCCCCTAGGGCAACCGCAGCAGCAATCGCAGCTCGTTAAAATCATCATTTGGCTGCTCAGGAATCATTTGTTGCTGCAATTGCACACTTACGTGCAATACATGCCGACCGTGAACGGTCGCAACGCTGTGGTAAGTCGCCGGGAAAGTTCCCCCAACCCGAATGACATTCCGCACAGGAGACTGATGGAAATTTGCCTTTGGCGGGGGCAGGAAACGTTGAGCCAGGACGGCTCGAGTCCCACAGGGGTAACGGAGAACGACAACAGTTGGAGTCTGAACAACACGCCAAAGGGAACGCCCAGCGAGTCCAAGGGCGACAGTGGGGCTCTCGCGTTGCGCAAGGACGATCGCCTCTTCGACGAATACACGCCCGACAATTTTCCCATACCTTCGGACGATCTGATGCTGCTGGACAGATTGTGCAGATATGGCTACTTCAACGGTGGACATCATCTCGAGGAGATCATGTATCTCGAGAACATAAGACGCTCGCAGCTGTTGCAGATACTCGACAAATTTCGCGATATATTGATCACGTGCGAAAATGAGGATCCGGCCATAGCGCTCTTCTATTCGCAGCACGGCTTGCCCTAGTTGCGATAACCGTAAATAATGATCGTTTCATAAATAATGGATACCGGAAGTCATACAGCGCTGGCGACCAATCCGGAAGCGCCGGTACGTACCGTGCAGATTGATAGAGGCGATAGTACCGTGGTTTTGGCTAAGTCTGTGGAAATGAATTAGTTTTTTCGGCCACTTGGCGCTTCGTGTGCCATCGCTGGATGACTCGAGATTGTGGTCTTATGGGGGGGGGGGGGGAGGAGAGAGAGAGAGAGAGAGAGAGAGAGAGAGAGAGAGAGAGAGAGAGAGAGAGAGAGAGAGAGAGAGAGAGCGAAAGAGAAACGGGGGGGAGGGGGGCGCTAGATAGCGTGCATTATTTATCGTTAAGGATGCTATCGCGTGAACAGCCCCGTTTGCTTCCTCTAAAAAAAAGGAAAAATGTTAATGTGTGCACATACGCTATAACGATGTCCCTCTCACTCTCACGGTCGATAACTATGTCCCGTTACGTTTACGTATCTCCTCGTCGCGTTCTCTACCCCCCTTGCCCCCTTTGCTTGACACATTCGTACCCGTAGCTCTTTTGCTTCCGTTGCAATTACGAGCTCTTGTGCACTTTACCTTCCGTACTCGCCCCTGGTGTCCTGGCGTTCGAACGGTCGACCAACGATAAACGAGTGCCGAGCGGACGTAAAGCGGAAGAAGGCTTTGGCACTTCGGTACTAGGCGCCGCGAGACGCGAACAATTTTATTGGTCTTCCCGCCATTAAAGGGTACGCTGTCGCGCATTCTTTAAAAACCCTTTTCGCTTATACTTAATTGAGTTTCTTTTTGAAATTCTTTGTTTTTACTTTTTTTTTTGCTTGCCTTCGTTTGAACCTTTTATTTTTCTGCTTTTTTACTTCCTTCGTACTTTTTGTTTTGGTGCGCTCTTATTTTTTTCCTTTCGGTCGTTTCGAATTTTTTCTTTCCTGCTTTTTGTCCGCCTTCTCTTCGGGTTGTTTGGGATCATTTCTAATTTCTGTTTAGCTGCGTGCTCATTTTTCCCCTGTTTTTCTGCCTTCCCATTGCTCCGTTTTTAAATATTTTTTTGCGTATACCAGAGTTTATTCGTGTTTATCGTGGTCTTTCGAAATCCTTTCGCGATCGAGATAACTCCTCCAAGGATCTTGAAAATCCTTTGGTGCCCCCCCCCCCCCCCGCACAACCACTCATGTGTACGCGCGTGTTGCTGAATTATTCAGAATGATTAAACATCATTGGTGAAGTTGGGTGTGCGGTGTTTCACGCGATATCGATTGCCGAGCATCGACCCACGCGATGCGTTCTCTCGTTATGACCATCGCGGCGGGGTGATGGGCTGGGGGGTCGGGGAAAGGGATGCTGACTGCATTGGGTATAGAAAGGGCGCTAATGAGCGCTGCGCGACGGGGAATGTTTGGTGGTTTCTTTTTTCGCTTTTTGTATGTGTATAACATTGGAAGGGTTCGTTTTGTTTCCAGGTATCCCCGAGTTTCGCAAATCGAGCCCGCCAAACGAAGCCAAGAGAGGTGACAAAAGTCCACGCAAAGGGTGGAAAAAAATTGCGCGTCACGACGGGGCTTTTAAAGTATCGATCGAGAACGCTTCCGCGTATCGCGATTGTGGTAAACGGAAAAAAAAAGAAAGGAAAAATATACAGATACACACAAAGACCGGCTGGGGAAAGAGAAGAAAAAAAAACGTACATTTTTCCTGTGTATGTGACTCGCTTTTGTCGCAAATCCGACTCGCATCAGCGCACGTTATTGCAGCACACCCCCCACCCACGCACAGACCGGTGTGACAATAAGTACTGTTGGAAATATGGGCTGTGGTACGAGCAATGATGTCGTGCCCAATGATCATTCGCCGGATGGCGAAAAGCCCCAAATTCCTAGGAGCCCGAATCTGAAGAGAGGTACGCGCGGGGATCGTTGCTTCTTACCGTTTTTTTTTCGCCGAAATTTGTCGCGATTTTCTCTGCCCCGTCCTTTTTACTCTTTCCCTCCAGCTCTCTATTGTCGTTGTACTCGTTTTTTTCCTTCCTTCTGCCGATGCGCTACTCACGGTATTGGCAGATTATCCGATAGCCTTCGAAGTGCCGATTCACGATCCCGAGACCGCGGCTAAGAAGCCACTGCCCCAGAAGCTCCAACGCCTCCAGGAACAACAGACCCCCGAGCCCGAGGAAACGATGAAGATTCTCCAAAAACGATTGGCCGAGGCCGATCAGAGGAGACAACAGGTGAGCCGGTATGACGGGAAGATGGAAAAGGGATCGATCGACACTTGACGATACTACTGATCAATTTCTTCGAGTTCGTTTTACTTTTTTCCCTAATGAACTCTACTAACGGATTTTGTCGGTTTTTTTTCGTTCTCTTGCAGATTTTGAATAAGCGGGTGAACTCGGCTCAGCAATTCCAATTGAAGAACCGCACAGCAAGTAGTACTTAGTTCCAGAACGGACTTGTACAACGATGATAATAATATTAATAATAATAATATAAAATCGAGTAAAAATAATTCTTATATAATGATCGCAGCAATAACGATACTGATTGATATAGACTTACCTAAAGTGCGCACCACATGTATCGTCGATTTCTCGAATTTTTAACGCAATCGTCAATATAATTTTGTAGATTTTCGTCGTTGACAATAAATCCTCGTGAAAAAGGTTCTCGACTCGAAATTGAGAGGGAATTTTGTGAATCTGCAAATCCGCGGCGACAATCCTTCGAAGCCTCATCTTTCCTCCTTTTACCAAAGAACGCGACTACAAAGAATTTAACGATCGTAAGAGTGACGTGTCCTCTTGCATTTGTTTTTAATCATATAGTTATTATTTATCGTTAATTTATATATATATATATATATATATGTGTGTGTGTGTGTGTGTGTGTGTGTGTGTATATATCCATAAAGTTATCAATAACTACATTAAAACACAAAACAAAAAATGTGATATCTGTACATTCCTCCTCTCATCGTCTCCTTACGTGACTTATAACACAAATTTTCTTTTTTTTTATGCCTCGTTTGTGTGTGTATGTGTGTGTGTGTGTGTGTGTGTGTAGTGGTAGTAGCCTAGGGGAATAGGAAGAGAACTAAATGATAATATTCACAGTTATTTTACAAGATAGGCGTGTAAGGCGTGTAAGTTGAGCGCCTACACAGGGCCATCGCGTTCTCACACGCGATATGCTCGAGTTTTTATTTAATTTTTTCATTGCATCGTTGGAACGCGACGAAAATGAATTTTCCGTCCAACTGCCCTATTTTTTTTGCTACTCGGAAGATCTAAGTATAAATCTGCGAACTATCGATTAGAAAGGGAAAGAAAAAACAGTTAAAAAACGAATCTTCGTTGCGTTCCAAAGATGAAAGGGATCGACGCCATTTTTGTTCCTGTTGCTTCTTTTCCTTCTCCGGGGGACTGTTTTTTCCGTTATTGTGTCAAAAAACAATCGAGCGAAGAAAAAGAGAAAAGAAGGACAAAAGGAGGGATTTCTGGACTCGTCCAGACGGAGATACCCCTCCACCCTCCTCTTGCCGCGATATACTTATTCCTACAATTGCAATATATATTTGTTGTTGCCATCTTTTTTGTTCGTCCCATCCCCCCCGCCCTTTTTCACACGCACGCGCGTATTTTTCTCTTAATATTCTGTTCGTTTGGTGTGTTTTCATATTACGTTTGAGACAGTCTCTCTTTAACTTCTATACTGTACAATATGAACAACGCATAATCTTTTACACTGTACATGCACACGCTCCCACAAGTATATATCGTCATCTCTGCGCTGCGGCTTAATAATTAATTATCCCCGTGCTAGGTCGAGGGGTAGCAGGGCTCAGGGGAAAGATCGGACAGGACACGAGCTTTTTTTTTCTCAAATTGAAACACTTACCATTTCCGCGTTTTTTGCCCTCCTTTTCTCTCTTTCTCTGTCTATCGTTCATTAACCTCGAATAACTATGCAAGGTTTCGTTTACGTAGTCTTCGTGAGAATTGTCCTCGGGTAATTGTTTTTTCGTTTTGTTTCGGTCAGAGATTTTTTTCGTGACTTATCGTTTGGCCGGACGCAGCGCGTCGTTACGTAACGAACCGCTCGTATTTTATTGCTACGTTGTACAATATACGAGCGCGTAAAATAAAAAGTCCGATCAAATATGTACTAATGTGTGTATACGAATGAAATCGTGCTCACTTTACGTGGTATTGTCCATCTGGTATTTTTCTTCTTTCGTATTCTCTATTTTTCTCGTTTTTGAAAATGAATATTTTTCTTAGACAGACGTGTGGCGCACGTATGTTTTTTTTTGTTCTCGATTTTGGCCCGTTAATTCCGTTGATCGGGCGCGAAAAGGGCGACATGGACTGTGCTTATCGCGGAACCATTAGCCCCTCGTTCATCTATAGCGGAAGTATTATATACACCAAGTGCACGCGCCATTTTTTCTTCGCGGGATAATCATACGTTTTGTTAGAGTCGAGTGTGCGAATTCCTCTCGAGGAAGCATCCACCGCGCCCCTGTCGCGCGCGATGAACGCACTCATTTTTTCATCTTCGAATTATCGTTTCGTCTTTTTCCTTTGCATTGCCATTCACCTAGCGTTTTTAAAACCAACTGTAGGAATAATCGACTGAGCGGGCGCACGCGCGTGCGCGCAATAATTATTTTTCGCTTCCTCAGCTTGTTTCTTCGACTCTATAATAGAGTAATTTAGACGTATTGAGTAAGTGAGTAATAGTATAGTAGTATCAGCAACAGCGGCAGCAACAGCGGATAGTAATTAGTGGTGTGTAAGTTAGCGGTAAATAGTAAATAGTAACAGAGTAGTAGTAGTAGTAGTAGTAGTAGTAGTAGTAGTAGTAGTGGTAGTAGTAGTAGTAGCGGTAGGAGAGAATAGGTTGAGTAGTAGAGTAGTGAAGTAGTAGTTGTAGTATTAGTGGACAATCGTGAATAATAATAGTAATAACAATAATAAGAATCACGAGAACAATAATAATAATAATAATGTAAAGAATCAGAATAATAATTAATATTATAAATCTTCATAATGTACATAGCGCTAGTTGTAATCGTATAATAATAATTATAATAATTATAATATAATAATAATAATAATTAAAATTATTATGTTACATCCTGCTAACGGAGTTTTATGGTACACTAGGGATAGCTCAACGTGTTTAAGGGGGTCGGGGGGGGGGGGGGGGGTGGTGGTGGTGGTGATGAGGGCCAGGGGCGTAGTGTAGTCCTTGCTCTGTCTTTGCTTATTTTCTTTTTTTTCACTTCTTTCTCCCCTTCAATAGAGTACTACATTCATCATCATCGATTAGTTTACTTTCTAGTTTGACAGGACGAGCAGCGGCGGCGGCGACGTCTGCGGCAGCGGCGGCGGCGGCGGCGGCGGCGGCAGCGGCAACTATTGTTTACAGTCATATAATACATAGGTATTTATAATAGAGTAATTATTATACAAAAACACATCACATATCGCGTCGGCCTGAAACGGTCTTTATGTTTTTCTTTCTTCTTCCTCCTTCTTCTCCACGTTTGTTTTTCTTTCTTTCTTACTTTTTTTCTTTCGTTTATGCAGATATCGTTAAATAATTAAAATCACAGTAGTTATGCCCTCGCTGGCTCGCTTATAATTTA
This sequence comes from Ophion ellenae, assembly GCA_963210295.1. Taxonomy (NCBI): domain Eukaryota; kingdom Metazoa; phylum Arthropoda; class Insecta; order Hymenoptera; family Ichneumonidae; genus Ophion; species Ophion ellenae. The sequence continues at coordinate 944,143 of OY723393.1, forward strand.
TACATCGTTAACCTTCTAAGCCTTAAAAAGTAACTCGTGTTCTCTCTATGGATAGATTACTTTTTGCCTTTGCTTTTTATTTTTTCTTCTTCCTTTTCTATTTCACCCGTGCTTGCGAAACGGTGTATTATAATTAATTGTTTTTCTCTTATCTCTGCGCGATTTACGCGGAGGTCCGATTCCTTCGGTTTTTCATAATGATCGAAAGAAGCGCCTCGTCGAGTCGAGAGTTTCTTTTTTCCTTCGTCTTTTCGTCTTTTGAGAAGGTGTACTCCTGATGGACAGCGGACAGGAAGGGGGCGGCGGGACTGGAGGTGACTGACCAGCTTGTCGGAGTGACCAAGAGTAAGGTCGGTCGTTCCCACAAACATTTGGTCGATGATAGGCTCGAAGCGTCGCTCTTTCTTCGTTTTGAATACTTGGTTTTTTTTTGCGTAATAGAGAAAGAAAAAGAGATAGATACGGAGTGTGTATGTGTGTGTGAGAGAGAGAGAGAGGACACTTCGTGTGCCAGGAGAGGACCGCAAGGGCTTAGACCGTGCTAACCTCCCCACGTTTTATCACAACCCCGGTACAACACACCTCGGCGCGCCTAGGGCTCTAACAATAAAAACAAAAACAAAAAAAATCCGACGCGGAGTATACACCCGGGGTAACTCCGTTCTCTCGCGGGCCAACTCGCCGTCTTTATTTTCTTTTTGATTGTCAACGGTTCTGATCGAGGCAGGACGACTCTCGGCTTCTTTTTTTCCTCGTAATTTTCCATTTTTATCGTTCATTTCCGGGTTTCTGTTTCAGCCGGTTTGTTTTATTTATAAGTCTTCTCCTTCTTGTTTCTCTCTGGTTTTTTTTCTTTCTTGTTCGTCGGGAATTTTCGCAGTTCTGCTTGGGACAAGAGACTCGGGGCTTCATGCCACGTTGAAACGAAAAGCACGATACGACGCGTAGATAAGAAAAACGAGAGAAAACAAACGTGACGTATCCTGCTGCGCGGGACGGGGTGATCCCGACGAGGGAGAGAGCGCGTGCGCGCGCACGCGCCGACTAGTACGGTAGACGGGACACGATTCGTCCGATAGAGCGACCGGCCTCAGACTGTCGCTATTACGATGAGAAGATGAGCGATCTCGGCGACCCGATGCAAAAGATCCGGCGCTATACGAGCAAGACTGTCGTTTGCAAAGTCGCACGAGGGAAATATGTGGACCACGTAAGCCGGCTGTAAATTGAGATAACGTTGTATATCAATATTCCGTGTAATTATACGTGGAATGTGCATGTCGAGATAATTCCACGAGCAATGAGCCGATGATGGGAGGAGAGAGAGGAGAGAGAGAGAGAGAGAGGGGTTACCGACCTGTTGGGACACGGGTCCGGGAATGTTGACGATTCCGGCAGCCTGCTTCTGTTGCAGATAAGTTATGAATCCGGTTTGTAGATTTTTGCTCTGTTGGAGAACGTCCATGTGATCGCGACCACACGGTAACGCGAGGAGCATGCAGTGCTCGTTGTCCGTCTGCAATTGTCGATACGAAACGACGTGTCGATCAGGACGGTTTAAACGATAAACAAATACATCAATATATTTACATATACGCAAAGTATATGTATCATTTGAGAGGGATGCATTTTAAGAAAAAGACATTTCAAACAAAAGTTTCGTAGCTTGAAGGAACAAGAATAATGATGTTGGATTTTTTCATTGGGTGGAAATGTTCAAGGTTATTTCCAGGACCACTTGACTTTTCGAAATGGGAATCAATATTTCTTACTCCAGAATAATTTCATGCGTGACATAACAGGTAACTTTTTTTTCTTTCACTTCAAACTTTTAAGATATTTTTAAAATATTCAAGAAAACGTTTTGTTGATTTTCAAAAATAAAACGGTACACCTCAATGGTATAGGGTAAAAGAAATTATGCGACACTAAGTCATTTTTAGGTAGGTACTAATTAAAAAGTTGTCGAATAAAAAGAATCGTACAAAATTTGTCGAATTGCCAATAAATCTGTCATTTTCGCGAGAAAAATCTATTCACTGATTAATTATTTTTGCATCACCCCTTTGGCAACGATATATGCGTATGAATAAGAGGCCGTATTTGCTGGTTGTTTCTCTCTCACCTGCATCTTTCGCGCGACCCCGTCCAGTTGTGTCTGCTCGAGCCTCATTCTCTGCGCTATCCTGAGGGGTGGCGTCGAGCCGTCGCTGTTGCAGGGCAAACTGTCTCTCGCAACATTAGGATTACCGAATACAAAGTGCATCTGTACCGCGGCCTGATCGTTCTTGAGGGCCAGGAGGCCTTGCCACATGACGGGATAACGTTGAAGGAGCATGAGCAGCGAGTCGGCCTGCGGTGGCACCTGGGAGGCGTGGGGTGGCGTCGTGGCGACCTGATGTTTTCTCGGTCTCTCGGGTGTGATGGCGCGATCCGTGGGTGCCTCGCTACCGGCCATTGGATACTGGGACCTGATGTGAGCGGGTGGTGGCTCGTAGTAACCACCGCGGGGTCCGACGGTCGGTGTGCCCGCGAGGCTCGCTGGATTCGCGGCGGGACTGTATTGAGCGATCGGTGGTGGCAGGCGAGCGCCACCGTGCATCATGTAGACTTGAGCAACCTGGGGACTGTCGGTGGTGCGATCCTGGGGCGTTCTCGTGCCCCGACGCAGTTCCAACGGTGGACTGTGGGTATCGTCGGTGATGGTGTCGATCTTCGGGTCGAGGGGCAAGTGCGGCGAACGGGCACCCGGCACGTGATAGGCTATCCTCGGTGCGGTAAGCGCCTCCTGTTGAGCACGGAGATACTGGTACTGGAGCACCTGGGGGTGGATGTAGTGCGCTGGCAATTCACCCGCCCGTGACAGTCCACCGTAGTGATTGACGACCTCGCTCTGTTCAAACAAAGTCCAGTATGTTTAGGCTCGTCAGACGGCACGGACCATTTCGTGCCTCGAAAGCTGCCAAGCGAGCGAATACAGAGCGCGACAGTTGTTTACAGGGTGTTCTCTTTTCAAGTGTTGCCCACCACTTTTTTTTATCCAACGTTCTCACGAGTCTACCGAGCAATCGAAGAGACTTTTTTCATCGGAACGCCTACTTTCTCAAGGTGGCGAATAGCTGAACACCGTATGAGAGACACCCCGTATACGTAGATAGGATAGATAGAGATAGAGAGAGAGTGAGAGAGAGAGAGAGAGAGAGAGAGAGAGAGAGAGAGAGAGAGAGAGAGACGGTCGAGTACCTGAGAAGCGTTAGCGTGATGATGAGCGGGTGGGGGCAGTGGAGGGCTCTGGGAGCGATGAGGGGGACCGAGTCCGTATTGACCGCCTGGAGACGGTACCGCGACCGCACTCGCATGCTAACCAAAACCAAGCCGATATGTTAGTTCAATTGCTTGCGTTAATCGCTCGACGATTATCAATGCTATCGAGTCATAATTCTGTTTTTTTTTATAGCTAAAGATTCAACACACATTCGGAGTTGGTGTAGGGATTTTAAAGTTACCAACTGATGAGTCTGCATTGTGAGCCACTGTCGATCAGTCATGTAAGTACGACATTGATCGTGGGAGGTGTGACTTACCAATGGCGTTTCGTAAGTGGGCACGACCGGGACACCGCGACTCTGTGGACTCGCAGTTGGTACCATTATGCAGCCAGACATGGAAACTTCGACTTTCGGTGGCTCCATCGTTCCAGGGATCTGTTGAAACATTGTACAATGTGTAAAGTCACTGAGGATTTTCATGACTCCTAATAAATCAATTCTAAAGTCTAAATATAATAGTGAAATTATTGTTTTTCACCGAATCCCAGCCTAATAACGTACCTGCGGTTTGGGGACGTTGGCGACGCGGCCAGTGGCCGTGACGATCGGTTGACCGGTGATTATGTGAGGTTGATTGGGCGGACTAGGGACGGGACCGGTGACGATCGTGGGTACTACAGCTTGTAGAAGATGCGCCTTCGGGCTCTGCAAATGTGGCTGGCCGTTTATACCCTTGAGGGTGGTGGGTTGAGCTACCACGGGATTGTGAATCCTCGCGACCGGACTCGCAGCCATGTTCGCTTGATGCACGCTCATAGGTATTTTTTGTGGCAAATTGACGATAGTGGGTGTTTGCTGTTTGGCCGCAGCTTGTAGGAGATGTTGTTTGGGGTTGGGCGCAACGCCGACGGACGTGCTGTTGAGTACCGGCGAGACAGGTTGTCCCTGTTTGCCGGTGGGTCCGTTCGCCATGTTGCAGGGTTTGGTGCGCGGGCTCAAGCTGGGCGTGGGCACGGCGCTGCCTCCTCCAGGTATTTGCAGTCTCAGGCCCTGAATCGCTTGATGATTGAGGGATATCGGTTGCTGTTTGACCAAGCTCTGAATCGGAATAGCCGGGCCTTTCGAGACGACGATTTGTTGGGTTGGGATCGGTTGTGACTGAACTACCGTGGAATTAACGAGTTTACTGGCGTTCAATACGTGCGCCTTGAGGCTAGTGGGTTTTGCCGTTTGGGCGATGCAACAAGTGACACTGGCCGCCGTCGTCGTCGTCGTCGTCGTCGTCGTCGTTGTCGTCGTCGTCGTCGTCGTAGTCGTTGTCGTCGTCGTGATTGCTGCGTTGCTCGATGGCGCAAGACTCGGTGTCGCGATGACTGGCCTCGTTGTTATCGGTGTTATCGTCGACTGTACGACAACCACGGTGGCATTAGCTACGGTCTGTACAGCCGGTGATTGAGGCTTCGTGATGACGCTCTGTTGGCCAGGCACAACGCCGGCGACGCTGGTGATCTGCGTTTTGATGGCTTGAGCAACGAACGGCAACGATGATTCGGCGGGGCTCGTCGTCGTTTCTTTCTTCGCTTCGACGGTGGTTGGTAGCGCGGCGGCAATTTCCGGTTCTCGCGATCGCGGATGTTGATGAGGGGCAACAATTGGCACGTGAAAAGTTGATGGTGCGGTGGTGGCGTTTCTGAGTGCAGCGGCCTGCCCGGTCAACACCGGTATGTACTGACCCTCCTCGGATTCTCTGACCGGTATGAGCATACCGGTCACCGGATCTATGAGGCTCATTGGCTCGTGGCTCGACTTTTGTGGTCCGGCATTACCGACCGGTTTCTTATCGTCGATGAGTTTGTTCGTCTCGACACTGATCGTCTCGCCCTCGCCGGCTTTACTCGCGTCCGCGACACTCGCGCGTCTCGGTTCCTTTGTCTTTTCTTCGCTGCTATCGTCGTTGTTTTCGGACGTTCTCGCGGCGGATTTTCTCACGACCCGGGGTGACTTTCGAGGCTCGGCGGTGGTGCTTTGATTGACCGTCGTGACGATCGAGGGGCTCGACGTCGCGAGCGTGGTCGTTAAAGTCGTCGCGACGCCACTGGCGGTAGCGACCGCGGCGGAAGAACTCACTACGGCTGTTGCCGTCGTCGTGATCGCGCTGCACGCGGTCGTGGTCGGCATGGCCGTAGCAGTCGTCGTCGTCGTCGTCGTCATCGGCGTCGACATAGTCGTTGCCGTCGTTGTCGTCGCTGTCATCGTCGTCGTCGTCGTCGTCATCGTCGTCGTCGACGATGTTGCGAACTGATGACCGCGTAGCCCGGGATTGTTGTTGTTTCTCGTGCTTCTCCTGGTTGCGTGAGCACCTGCAACACCACCACCAGTAGCGATCAATCCTTTATTATTCGCTCCACGCACCACATCCTCAATAGTATCGTCGACGGTACTTCGACTACCATCTTTCTCCGCGAGTCTGCGCGACTTTCTCGTGTTCGAGACAGGCGAGACGAATTCCTCGGGTGGTACTTCCTTCACCGCGGCGATGGGGGTGGCCGTTACGGCGTTCGGTCCGCTCATGGCATTCGGGCCCGGTGACTTGATGGTGAGTATGAGCCTCGGTCTGCCCGCGTTGTCCTCCTCGCTGTCGTCGTGAAATTCGTAAACGTCGGCCGGCAATTTATTTTTCTCGGCGTGATGTTTGCCTCCGCGCGAGGCCCTACCGCCACGTCGATGACCGGCGACGTTGGCGGCGGTACGTCCGCCCCGACGGGTCGTCACGCCACCGCGATTTGAGGTGGCGGAAGCGGCGGCGGCGGCGGCGGCGCCGCCGCCCCGTCGGCCCTTCGATCTACCGCGACGAGAGCGCGTCGACTCGATCTCGCAGGTCTCCACACCCTCGTCGTGATCGTCGTGGTTCGGATAATCCTTCTTGGTTTGGCCGCTCTCGACCGATTCCTCGGTGTCGGGCCAACAACAATCGGTTTCACCTTTGCTGCTGTTCGCGTCGTTCGCATCGCCGTTCGCCTCGTTGCTTTGCTCGTGGTGCTCCTCCTCGGCCTCCTCGTTCGCCTCGTTCTCGTTAGCCTCGGCGTCGCAAAGCGCGTCCACCTTCTTTATCACGCTCTCGATGTTGACCTCCTTGGCCGACCAATAGTCGCTGTCCTCCTTGCTGTCCATAGGATCGTCCTTGCTCGCAACGACATCCAGCGCGAGCGGATCGGTCACAGGCTCGCGCAACGACTCCTCTATCGATTCTTCCTCGATTTCGAGATTCTCACGCTCCCGGGGTAGTTGCTCCTCCTCGCGCTTGATTTCCGGGCAGCACGGAGGCTCGGATTTCGGGGACGGTGCGAGCTCGTTTTTGGGCGTCGTCAAGGGCTCTTCGCTCGGTATTTCCGGGGCTTTTGGACTGGCAAGCGGTTGTTGCGACTCGAGCTGCTCGATCTTGGCGGGCTCGAGCAGCTTCTCGAGCTTTATCGTCGTCGTTTCGATCTTCTCGCAAGGCTGTTTTTGCACGACGTTAAGTTTCTGGTCTGGTAAAGCCTTCTCCGGGCACACGTTTTTCTCTTCCTGCTTTACGAGTTGCTCCTTCGTTTGAGGAACACTGCCCGCAACGCTTACCGGTTCGATGCTCGTCGGGTGTTGTTTATTTTCCGAGTCGTTATTCGCCTCCGGGAATCTTGACTCCGCTCGCTCGTTCTGTTTGATAGCGATTGTCGCCGCGGCGTTCGATGTCGCGTCACTCGACAACGGTGACGCGACGGCGGCGGCAGCGGCGACGACGACGACCGGAGACGTCGGGACGCAACTCGCAATCGATTGGGCCGCCGTCGATGTCACGTGAGCTGGTTTCACGAGGAGAACACCCGGGCTTGTCTGTCTCGACGCGTTGACGACGGCTGGGGTGTGAAGAGTGGCAATCGACGGTGGAGCCTTCTCGAGGGAAACCGGTATCGGGGTGATGGGTGAAAACGGCTCAACGACCGATCCGACCGTCTTGACGAGACTCTGATTGACGTTCGTCACGAGGCTCAGCGGTGGTGGCACGAGAGTTGGATGTACGATGGGTTTGTGAACAATGTGAGGTTGTCCATGGGCGACGATAACGGGACTCGGGGTCGACGCCCGCGGTGGTGGACCGTGCGTCGTCAGCAGATGAACATTCCCGTGCACTTCCTTCAACTTTGGCGAGAGAAGACAATTGTCCGGCTTCGTTATCGAAGCCTTCCGATTGCACGGTGACAATGCCGCCGCCGCCGCCGCCGCCGCCGCCGCCGTCGCTGCGGTGGTGGTGATCTCGACATTGCTGCCGGGTATTTTCGCGATCGTCGGTGGTCTCCCGAGCGCGCTTACGTCGATTTTGGCCGTTTCCGGTATGTAAGTCGGTGGCTGATTGGGCGAGGGTACTTTGGGCGAGGTGGACGCTTTGCTAGTCGAGTCGGGTACAACGGCCGGTGATATCTTGGGCTCGTCGTGCCTCTGGGGCGACCCATTGGGATTCACGGCTATGAGTGTCTCGATGACGGACTTGGTGCCGCCGAAAGAGACCGCGTCGCGCGGGCTCTTGGTCTGTATAGCGGTGACGAGGGGCGGCACGGGCATGTACGGCCTCGGTGGTATGTTGAGAGTGAGCGGAGGCAAACCGGAGCGCGGATAATTGGGCGCGAGGGCCCTCATACCCGGTGCGTGTTGTATGACCGGCTGTTGGCTAGCGGCGGTCGAGTATATGTGCTGGGACGCGGGCGTCTCGACGGGTCTGTGAGCGGAGATCGGTACGCTGACGGGAATCCTCGCCGGCTGGGCGGAGCTAGTAGTTTGTGGTTTGGCCGAGTGCTGGCTCGTCACCAGGTGAGGCGTAACGATGGAACTTCTCGACCACTGGCCGTTGGGTGAGAGCGGAGACTGGGCTGGCGCCCTCGGCGCCAATTGATGACTCACCGTCGATGCTGGATTTCTCGTCTGTTGAACGAGGGACGGTACGACGATGCTCGTCGGGACATTCGCGATCGAGGTTGTCGTCGTGACGCAGGGCATCCTCGGGGACGACTGTCGCAGCGGCACCATCTGCGGCGACAGTGGAAGTCGCTGATAAAGGTTGGAAGCTTGCGTAGTGGCGATCGCCGGAGCCGGTGGAGGCCTCGGACTGACCGCTGTCAATCGCGGTGTCTCGTTGATGCTCTGGCATGGCGCGAGTATAGGTTGTTTGTACTGCGACGAGGCTGGAGGCACGAGAGGACGATGTTGAGGAAGAACGACGGGCGGCGAGACCGAGTCGGGACAATTGATCGTTCTCTCATGTCCAGCGTCGACTCCTCCGCCCGTCACGGGGCCGATCTCGGGCTCGTCTAATCGCTGCTGCTGCTGCTGCTGCTGCTTCGTCGCGACCACCGCCGGCTCGCGTGTCTTCTTTTCGGTCACAACCCATGAGTGCGAAATGACGGAGCTCGGCGTCGGCGGCGGCGGGGGCGGCGGCGGCGGTGGCGGTAGCGGTGGCGGCGGTGGTGGTGGCGGCGGCGGTGGTGACGACGGTGGTGGTGGTGGTGGTGGCGGCGGCGGAGGTGGTGGCGGTGGTGGCGGTAGTGGGGGCGGTGGCAGCGGCGGCGGTTGCGGCGGCGGGGTGGGAGGGCTCGTCGTGGCGCTCGCGTTAGAGTTCTCGGGATGCGGTTTTACCGGGGCGAGAGTGAGGATGCGAGGTGGCACCGTTGCGGATGTTTTGCTCGGTGACTTGTAGAAGGACGGTATATCGGGTGTTTTTGGTGGTTGGGTGAGATCGAAGCTCTCGTAATTCGGATCTTCCTCGGTGTCGGTGTCGATTTGTAGATCGTGCTCGCTCTGCGGCGTATCCGGCTTCAAATCGGCCTCGTTCTCGACCGTCGAGGCGTTCAGGCTCTCGACCGCTTGTTGCATCTCCTCGACGTCCTCCTGGGGCGCGTCCGAGGGCGCTGCGCTCGCGTCCTCGGCCTCGGCTTCCTCCTCCTCGCCCTCGTACGAAAAGTCCTCGGTCGAGCCGCCAAAGGTTTCCTCGAGCAACGCGGCAACCGCGTCTTCGGTCTCCTCCTGTGATATTACGACGCGCGGCTTGTCCTCGGTTCTGGGCGGTGGTGTCACGGGCGCGGTCGGCTCCGCGTCCTCGCGGCTCGCGCAGCTCTTCCGCGCCACCGCGATCTCGCGCTCTTCCGGCTCTGATATGCTCTTCACCGCGGTCTCGTGTATCGTCTCGTCGATCTCCGTACCGAAGCCCGGTATAAACTTGTCGTTCTTCTTCTTCTCGATCTTATTCGCGACCGGACTTACCACAGCGGTGGCTACGATGATCGGCGGCGCGGGTGACGGCATAGCGGTGGGAATGATTTTTGGTATGGGGCTGAGAAGAGCGTCCTGAGAAATCGGCGAGACGGTCATACGAGCGAGCGGCGTACTCGCCCGCGAGCTCACGTAATCGAGATAATCGAATTCCTCGCGATTCTCGTCGTGATGATGATGATGATGATGGTGGTGATGATGGTGTTCCTTGCGGGCGCGTTCCTCCTTGGACTTTTTCCGCTTTTTCTTCTTCTCCTTGACCTTCTCGGGTGCGGTGCTCGGTGTCGAGGGCTCGACGCTGTCGTTGTCGTCGGTGAAGCGAAAAACGTCGTGATCGTTCGCCTCGACGCCCGCTAGGCTCGTCTCTTTCGGTGACATCGGCAATCCGAGAAGTTTAGCCTCGATCTCGCGGCCTGCCTCTACCAGATCGACGCTGTTCTCGTCTTCCGCCTGGTGGCGTCTCTTCTTCTCGGCTTTTCGCCTGATCCTGTCGAGATCGAGGATAGGACTTGGCCGGCCGTCGCTGTCCGACGCGTAAGCGTTGTTATCGGGCGCGATGTTGCCGAGGCGATTGAAGAACGTGCTCGCGGGTGATTCGTCCACGTCGTCCGACAACGGGCCAAATATGTCCTCCATTTTCTGGGAATCTCTGGCCTCCTGTCGATTCAGCCGCTTGCGCCTTGCCTTCATCTTTTCCTCGCCGTTTCTCTCGCGACGTTTCTCCTTCTTGTTGCGCTGCTTCTTTTCCTGTCGCATGCGCTCCTCGGCGCACTCGAACGTTCCTCCCCCCGTGACAACGATGCTGTTGATGCTCGACGTCGGGGTGGTGATATTGCCAGTGTTGGTTGTGTTGGCGATATTGGTGGTGGTAGTCGAGGTGGCGATGGTGGTGGCGATCGACGTCGTCGTTGTCGCCGCGGCCATTGTCGTCGCGGACATGGTCGTTGGGGCCATCGTCGTCGCAGAAATCGTCGTCGTCGTTGAAGCCATTGTCGTCGTCGTGCTCGCGACGCTCGTGGTGGTGGTGGTGGTGGTGATGTTGGTGGTGGTGGTTGCGGTGGTGGTGGTCGTTGTCGCAGTCACGTCGTTGGTGTGATTCAAACGGCACTCGAGAGCGCTCGGGACGAGCGAGTTGCTGCGACTTTTGTACTCACCTAAATGTTCCGAGCCAGCCTCGATCTTCACGCTCTCCTCGCTCGATATCGATGTCTTTTGCCTCTTCTGCTTCTTTTTGTGCGACTTTTTCCGCGAGTCACGCTGATGATTGTTCACAACGACGATCGAGTCTTGATGACTCGACGTAAATTCGAGGGGTATTCCCGCGTCCTCGTCGTCCGAGGATCTTGGTTCTTTTTTAATGGCTCGTACGACCACGCTATTGGCAACGCTATTTACGACCGAGGATGACGAGTCCGCGGGATTCTGCTTCTCTTCCGTATCCGCGAAGCCAAGATCAACATCGCTCTCGTGGAATCTTTCGCTCTTTATCTTGTGTATCTTGTTGTTGAAGGATTCGTCGTCCTCGCTGGTGTCCGAGTGTATTCGCGATCGGGAGCCTTTGCGCGAGAGTGACTTTGCGCGTGTGGAATCGGACTCGGAGGTGGCCTCGTCCTCGGTGAGTGCTTTGCTACTGACCGAATCGCCGTCCCACGATGTACTCTGTTTCTTCTCCTCGCGTCTCGCTCGTCTCTGCTTCAATTGTGAGAATTTGTCCCTGAGTCTGACCTGGCGTTTCTCCTCCTCGAGCTTTTGCATGTTCTTGGTCGAGCGAGCTTTGACTTTGTCGTACATGCTGATGTATGCGGGCTCATCGTCGATTATGTCGAAAATTGAGTGTTTCTTGGGCTCGTCGCTGTCGGTGTCGGTGGTGTTGGACGGATGCCTCGTGACCGTTAACTCGTGATTTGACGAATTACCGTCTTCCTGGTCGCTGTGTACGCTCATCGACGATTGTTCCCGATGATGATGATGGTGATGGTGGTGGTGATGATGATGCTGCTGCTGCTGCTGCTGCTCGCGCTGGGAGGATTCCCGTTGCTGCTGCTGCTGCTGCTGCTGCTGATGATGGTGGTGAGAATGATGATGATGATGAACGCCCACGGTGTTCGGAGGACTCGAGTCGTTGCGTTTCGAGAGCTCGAGCCTCGCGAGAAACTCCTTGTCCAATTCGTGCGAGACGCGTGGACTCCGTTCTCTCATTTCTTTCTCCGTGCGTTCCAAGCGATTGCGCTTGCTGCGCTGTTTCTCCTTGGCGTCGCGATTGTTCTCACGATTCTCGCGATTCTCACGATTCTCACGATTCTCCCGGCTTTCGCGTATGTCACGTAAATTATCGCGAGCCTCTTTGCTCTCGCGATTCTCGCGGCAGTCCTTCGCCTCCCTCAAGGACTCCCGGCAATCTTTGACGACAACCTCGCGGCTTCCGTCCCTCGTCCCGTCATTGCCGCGCGTCAGCGACGATTCGCAATTTTCACGATTCTCCTGGGCTTGCACCGAAGACGAGGAATCCTTGTTGCTCTCGCGACTCTCCCGACTGTCGCGATTCGTGCGATGAGAATCATTGTTTCGATGCTTGCGATCCTCGGATCGACGATTCTGTCGGGGCCGATCCTTGCTGTCCCTGCGATGCTCCGAGCTGATTTTCATACGCTTCGCGTCGTCCTCGGGCGCCGGGGCATCCTGCGACGAGCAACGTCGTTTTATCGTTACGGGCGCCGCCGGTGAGGCTTGAGCTTGAGAAACGAGGTGAAGGTGATTTTCCGTTGTCGGCTGTAGCTGCGGTTGTTGTTGCTGCGGCGCTTGCTGCTGCTGCTGCTGCTGCTGCTGCTGCAGTTGCGGTTGAGGCTGTGATTGTTGTTGCTGTTGCTGCTGCTGTTGCTGTTGCTGCTGCTGCTGCTGCTGCTGTTGTTGTTGTTGCAGTCTTCTCGATTCGTCGCGATCCTTCTTGTCCTTCTCCTTATCCTCGCGTTCCCTACGTTTCTCACGTTCCGCGCTTTTCTCCTTGTCCCGCTTCTCCTGCTCCTCGCGCTCCCGCCTCTTCTCCTTATCGTGTTTCTCACGCTCGAGTCTCTCCTTCTCCTCTTTATCGCGTTTCTCCTTTTCGGCGCGTTCCCGTTCCTCCTTCTCCTTTCGTCTCTCGCGCTCGAGCCGCTCGCGTTCCTCCCTCTCGCGTTTTCTCTCCCTCTCGATGCGCTCCTTCTCCTCCCTCCTCCTCTCGCGCTCGAAGCGTTCGCGCTCCTCTTTCTCGCGTCTCTCCTGCTCCTCGCGTTCCTTCCTCTGGCGCTCCTTCTCCTGTTTTTCCCGCTCGATTCTCGCGGCCTCCTTCCTCTCGCGTTCCTCCCTCTCGCGTTTCTCCTGTCGTTCCTTCTCCTCCCGTTCCTTGCGCTCCCTCTCGAGTCTCTCTTTCTCCCGTTTCTCCCGTTCGCGGGCCTCCGTCTCTTCTCTCTCCTTTCTCTCGCGTTCTCTCTCCTCCCGTTCGCGTCGCTCCTTCTCCTGTCTCTCCTTGTCGAGTCTCTCGCGTTCGCGTCTCTCCTCGTCTTTTTCTCGCCTCTCGCGCTCCTCGCGCTCCTTTCGCTCCTGACGCTCGCGTTCCTCCTTGTCCCTGCGCTCTTGGCGCTCGCGTTCCTCCCGCTCTCGCCTCTCGCGATCCTCCCGCTCTTTTCTCTCGTACTTGGCCTCTTTGGGATTATTGGTATGGGTGGTCGGTTCGGGCTCGATGAGGAGGCTGGTCTCGGTGGAGGCGACGTTCGCCGCGATCGCGATCGCGCTCGCAACAACCTCGTCGCGATCCTTTCGCGTCTTTTCGGTCTCCGGTGTCGACTCGTCCCTCCTCGATCGCCTCGGGCAGTCCTTGGAGCCTCTGGTGTGCCTCTCCCTCGTCTCTTTACCGTCCCGCGGTTCTCTCGTTTCTTTGTTAGTGACGGTATTGTCCTTCTTGAGCCGGGCTCTCGAGCTCGTCTCGGGGGCATTCGTCGAGGGTATCGAGGACGCGGAGGAGTTCGACGAGGAGGAAGACGACGACGAGGAGCTCGAGCTATGATGCGGCGGTGGCGGTGGCGGCGGCGGCGGTGGCAGCGGCGGCGGCGGTTGCTGATGATGATGATGATGATGAGCGTTGACGGCGCTCGCGTTGCTCGCCGAAGTGATCGTGGTGATGGTCGGCGAGGCGGTCGTCACCATCGCGAGAGCAGCACTCACCGAGGTACACGTGGACGTTATCGAGGTTACGAGACTCGCCGGCGTGGAGCAACTCACCGCGGACGTGCTCGGCAAGGAACTCTCCAAAGATAATGATGATGATGATGACGATGACGATGACGACGACGACGACGACGACGAGGATGACGACGACGACAAAGACGACAACGAGACAGGAGGTAAAGCGTTGCTCGTTCTTGCGACGGTGTTTTGTGCCGGTGAAAGGTTCGCGAGGTTGCTCGGTACACTCGCGAGGCTAACACCGGGGAAATTGTTGCTTGTCGCGGCAGTGGTTGACGTACCGGCTGGAGGAACCGGTAACGAGACGGGAGGTAATTCGGGACTCGGAGTTTTGATCGATTGTACCAGTGTGAGGGGTGTCGTCGGGGTCGTGGGATGTACGCAATTGTGAGTGAGCCCCGTGCGAGGATCGGATTTTGAGGCGGGTGTCGCAACGACGATGGTAGCCGCGCACGTTGTTGTCGCGATCGTACCGAGGCTGGCCGCCGTGCTCGTCGAAGTGCTGACAACAACGACGAGGCTGGACGTGACGACCGAGGACGTTGCGCTACTACCGCTCGACTGCTGCTGCGGCGGCTGCTGCGGCTGCTGCTGTACCGGCGGATGACTAGGGAACGGATACTGAAGGCCAACTTTTCCACCGCAGCCTCCGGGAGGAGTCGCGGTGGTGGTGGTGGTGGTGATGATGGTGGCGGGGGTGGTGCCACCGAGGATAGCATTACTGCTCGTCGTCGCGCTTATTGTCCCGACGACCCCCGTAACACCCGTGAACTCACGGGGCTCGTACTTCTCGTTGAAGTTCTCCAACCTCTTGGAATCCTCGTCGAAAACGCTTCTCTTGGCGAGTACCGATTTCACTATATCCGACGGTTGTACCTCGTTCAAATCGAGATCGAGAAGTTTGTGACGAAACCTGAATCTCTCGGAGGCGGTGGCATCGAGTTTGGCGAGAGCGTCGCCACCCGCGGCGCTGAGAGCTCTCGAGCCCGACCACTTTTCGTATTTCTCGTCGAGCGAGCGTATCCGCTCCTCGAGGCTGGGCGACTGCGGGGCGGTCTCGCTGTCCGAGCTCGTCGGGCTCGGGCTCGGATGGCGCGGAGGGGGCGAGGCCGGTGGCTGGGGAGCCGCGCGCGGACTCGGCACCGACGGCAACGACGCGGCGCACGGCGGACTCGCCACCTTCGCCACACTCGCACCCCCACCACCGCTCGGACGTGGACAACCGCCCGCGACCACCCCGCCACCAGTACCGCCGTTGTTGTTGTTGCTGCTGCTCGTGTTGTTGTTGTTCATCATCTGCGCGGCGAAACGCGGTAGCGGCAACGACAACGGTCCCTCGTGGCTGCGCTCCCGAAACCTTCGGGGCTCGCTCGGCACGAGATTCTCCGGCCTCTCGTCCACCAGCGGTGTACCTGGTCGCGAACCGTCGTGATGCTCGTGGTGCCTGTCGACCCATCTTACACTTTACCGACCCGATACGTTACGACCAATCGCGGACAAAATCTCTCGTCCGTTCAGAGAAAAAAAAACGAACAGTAGAACGATAGGGAAGAATGTACGAGTGCGTTTGGCCATCGCTGGATTGCACCGTTATTTTTTCTTTATTTTTGAAATTGTTTTTATCGTTCTCATTATCACAAGGCTTTTTGTTGCAAATCACGGTCACAGATCTCTGATAAGAATACGTGGAAAAGTTGGAATGATTGTCATAGTCCGAATCGGCTAAGAAAAATGTTGAGTCACTAAAGAGAATTGACTTCCGTTGCATTCGAAAGATGCAAACTTCAACGTCGTACTTTGTTTGGGTAATATAACTTCCTCGTAGAATATTACTTTCTTCGTGTGGAAGAACATTTTTTTTTTAAATATCAAAAGATATTTTTTTAAAACAGGAGAAAAATGGGGAAGTACGTGCGAGTGGGTTTGTTTGGAGGTTTTTTCTTTCAAGGAAGCAATTTTCTCAAAGTATAAATCGTAAAGTGGCCAAAGTACAGGAATAATAAATTTCGTATTTTTGTGAAGTCTTATTCTCCTAGTTTTGCCCCTTTGAGATGAGTGCTCTGAAAAATTGCCAAAAGGACAAAAATACGGGAATAATTATTTTTGTGCGAAATTGTTCTCGTATTTGTGGCGTTTGGCAATTTGTACTTTGAGGGATGGCCCCTTTGAGAGAAAAAAAAACGAACCAAACTGACTCGTACGTTTTCGCCTATCCTTTGGACTGGTCGTTTCATGTTCCAATAATTGGCCTAGACGAGGGAAAGCAAATGCGAGACTGACCTGCTGGTGGTGTCTCGTCTTCGTTTGCAGGGTCCGGGACCTCGTCCCTCGCAGCTGCCTCGCCTCGTCGTATGATGAACGAGTATCTTGCTGTCGCTGACGCGACGAACGTCCATGCCCTTCCTGCCGGAGTGTGAGGTGACGAGTAACGAGGCGATCTCGGGCTCGTCGTCCTCGCACAGTATCGCCGAGGGCACGTCGAGTTTCAGTCGTTTTTTCGGTGCAAAACCCTCGTCGCCGCTGCTGTGACATTCCTCGAGTTGTTCCAACAGATGAACTCGTTCCTTCTGCAAATGCCTGATATCCGGTGGTGGTAGAAGTAGAGGGGGTGGCGCCGTCGGCTCGACGCTCGTGACAACGCTCTGGACCGCGTGACGCCTCGGCGGTGGTGGTTGCAAATCGTCGTCGTTGTTGATCTTTGCGTCGCTAATGACGCTCGTCTCGTAATCGTCGTGGCTCGCGCCGCTGCCCTGGCTGAACTCATCGTAACTTCGGAACCTTCGGAGATGGATGACGTTTGAGCGAGAGAGTTAAAAAATCGTCGTAGGAGGAGTCGAAGGAGGAGGAGGAGGAGGAGGAGGAGAGAAAAGCGCTGGGTTACCTTCTCGGCGTTGGTTCGGTGTAGTCGCCCTCGTAGTACGGATCGGTTTGATAGGAGCGCCTGCTGCTTCGCGACATGGCCGTAGGATGGGCCGGACTTGCGCCCGGCGTGCTGCCACCCCCGGGAGTCCGCGAGTAGCTCGCCGTCCTCGCCCTCGGTGGCGTCTCGTAGCGGGTGAAGCGACTTCCGGCGTTTGGCACAGTCACCGCCGACTCGAAGCTTCGTTCCCTCCTAAGGATAAAAGCCAAAGACGCTCGTGTAAGCCCGAGTCGGAATATTCGCGGGGGCATTTCGAGAGGAGGTGATTGTACTGACGCGACGTCGAAGGTCGCAGCCGGCGAGGGTCTCGTGTCCCAGGGCTTCTCGCCCGTCACGCCTTGCCGCTCGAGATGCTCGTAAAACGTCTCCTGGCACTCTCTCGAGGCAAAGTCGACCTGCAACCGACGTCCCCTGAGCGCGGCACCCCGCATCTCTTTGACCGCCGCCTGGGCGCAGCTAATCTGTTCGAAGAAGACGAGCGCGTGACCTCGCTCCCGGTCAACCACCACTTGCGTGATCGGGCCGAACTGGTGAAACTGCATGTTTATGTACTTCTCCGACACGCAATCTGCGGGCGGTCAGAGAGAGAGAGAGAGGGGGAGAGAGAGAGAGAGAGGCATTTTTCAAAAACGAAAACGACAAAATCGAGAGAAGAAACAGGCTCGAACGATCGGAATCGATCGCTCGTCCAGCCACGCCAGTCGCCGCCCTCAACGCCACGGAGGGAATCAACATTCAAATTCTGGACGTACCTCCGATACCGTCGACCCACACGCACGAGGTTGGCATCGACTTTCCGAATCCGAGTTTTATACGATTCGAGCCGAGGTGCTCCCCGTCCATCGACCTCATTGCCTTTACGACGCTACCGATGTCCGAATACTGACAGAAAGCGTAACTCGAGACGGCTCCCTGCTTCTTTATATCGATTTCCTGCGACGAACGTGACAAAGAGCAAGAAGAGAAGAATTAGAGATTACGGATCTTAATCATACCGATTATTATTCCCGATTCTTCGCGATTCGACACCAATGTCTTGAACAATTCAGGCAGGATCGAAATCGATCGGGAGAAACACGGCAAATAAAGAATTGCTTCGTGTACGAAACGGCCGATTTTTCTCAATACTTGGCAAGTTTTTATCAATTATTTCGCTTCCTTACATTTGCTATTGTCTCATTTTGTGCTATTTCGCAAATTATTTCGACAAGCAAAAACTTTTTAAAAAAGGCTAAAAGGACACAAAAAATCGCCGATTGTTCATTGATGAATCATTTGTTTAAGCTTTACGCGAAGAACCGTTTGTTATTATCATTGCGAATCTTTGTACAGGACATCTCGAATGTGGTTGAATTTTTTTTCTCGTATTTTGTCGAATCGCCAAGGACCGGGGAATTTTTGGTCACACGTTTGGCTAAGAGTGGCCAGTGACAAATTATTTCAAAAAAATACTTAAAAAGCAATAGACCAGTCTTAAGATACAAAATTGGTGAAACGCACGATTATTTCGCCGAAGGGTTCAAAGTGCTTCCTGAGCTCGGACGCGGTAACGTCCTTCTCGAGATTACCGATGAAGAGGGTTCTCGTTGCCTTGGGATGGTACTCGTCGAGCTCGGCTTCGTAGGGCCTAAACTCGTTGTCCTCGACGTCGTAGCCCTGATAGGGCGCGACCTCGATTTTGCAACCGAAGAACAATTTGTCGTGCGAGACCTCGAGAGCTTTTTCCACGTCCTCGGGTTTCTTGAAGCACACGAGGGCGTAACGATCGCCCGCTGCCCCGACGACCTTCACCCACGTGACTTTTCCGTGCTTCTTGTACTCGTGAAAGAGGCCATCCTTGAGTGAGGTGTCGCTGCTGCGGGCGGGCAAATTTCTCACGCATATTGCGAGGGGACGACGATCCTCGGAGACCGCGGCATTGGCCGATCTGTGGGGCGAGCTGCTTCCGGGTGAGCTGCTGCCGCCCGAGGTGCTCGCGCCCGAGGAACCGCTGCGGCTGCTGCGACTGCTGCTGCTACCGGAACGACTCGAGCCACTCGGCGAGCTGCTACCGCTCCGCGATTTTCTCCTCTGCTTTTTGTGCTGTCGAAGCGTACCGACGCCCCCGCTTCCGCTTCCGGTACCGCTGTTACCACCGCCGCCGCCGCCGCCGCCGCCGCCACCACCACCACCACCACTGCTAACACTACCGACGCCTCCGGCTGCAAATGTTCAAATTCTTCGTTAGTTGCTTTATTTTTTGCGGCCAAGTCCAATAACAGATCGGGAAGGAACAAGTTTCAATTGAAACGGCCGCCAATAAAATAAGGCAACATTAACGTGAGTCTTTTTTTCAACCCAAACAACCCGCAAGAACCCAAGCAAGCCCGATAAAGTGAGGAAACATTAAGGTCAGCCGTCTTTTCAACTGAAACAATCCGAACGAAGTCAAACGTTGCGGATAATTGAGGGGAGGGTAGGGGTTTGCCCTTTTGAAAAATCGATTTTTTTGGTATTTTTTTATGGTTAAACATTTCAAGAATATAATCCCAAAATTTCAAGTCAATCAGAGCAAAACGCTCGAAGTTATTGACTATTTAGTCCCGCTCCTCTAACACTGTAGCTCCGACTTCTCTCAACTCCAAACGCGTTTTTCTCGAAACCACTTTTTCAAAGTCCGTGTTCACTGCCATTTGAAAACTACATGACCGATTTATTTCAAACTTGGTACACATTTTCTACATATGAAATACCGCCCCAAAAATGGCGGTATTTTTCGTGAAAAATAGCACTTTTCCCTTTACATGACCACCAAAAATTTTGAATTGAAAAAAAAAAACTTATCAAAGACCGTTGGGGGGAGGCTTTGATGATACTTTGACTAAATTTTAATGGTACTTGATTTCAGATAATTTCTAGTTGAGATACAGTGAACACCGCAAATCGTGTTTTTCCAAAGGCGTGCTTGGAAAAGCTTTGTCATCGGCTTGTTTGTGGATATTTTCGCGTACAAATTTCACGGAATGTTCTTGAAATGACACTTGACAATGTACAAAAGGTTTCAATAAATTTTCTCTGTCCATATAGATGAAAAAAATTGCAAAAAAGTGTTTCTTTTTTCACGCTGAAACCCCGACCCTCTCCTTAAGGCGTCTTCTCACTTGACAATTTTCAAAAAAACGATTTTTTTTTAATTACATTTTTCGAAAGTATACATATCCAAGAGTATCGTACTAAAATTTTATGAAGGTCGTAGTAGTCTAACTGTATTTATGTGTGACCTTAACTTTACTACCTGAGCACGTTCATCTGCTCGTTAAAAAAGTTAAACGCGTTTTTCTCGAAACAACGTTTTTCGACGGCTTGTTGATGAAATCTTCGAAACTACTGAACCGATCCTTATGAAATTCTAAACACATATTCTTTACAACTATAGCTATAGCGCATATCAAAGATTTTTTAAGTTTTCATATTTACTTTTTTTTTGCCAAAAACCGTGAATGAAAACACGTTTGTTTTTTCGAAAAAATGGTCGCCATTTTGTTGTTTTTGCATATATGAAAAATCGTATGATATGCGCTATAGCCATTAACATATTGAATCCAAGACCGTTTGATTTTTTGTTTCAGATGATCCAACTCCGATATTTCATCAACAGCGAAGACCTCTAATTTTTTTAGGACATTTTTTTTAACCACCAGTTCTCGTCTATAAATAGTGAGTTAGATAAATAATTTTTTTTTTAAATGTATTTCGAAAGTGTAATAACTTTTATATCAATATCTATAATATAAACATATCAAAAAAATCATGAACGTAGCCTTTTTAGCGTCTACAGTGAGAAGACTCCTTAAGGCGAGCAATTTTTTTTCCGACAAATATAACCGGGACGAACGAAAAAAAAATCTAAAATTGGAAAAAAATTAACGCGAGGCTTCTTTGAACCGAAAGACCCGGGCAGAACCAAACATTAGAGAAAATTAAGATGAACGATATTTTTTACAAAAAAAAATAACCTAGACGAACGAGAAAAAAAATCTTAAAATCCAGGAAAATTGAGTCGAGGGTTTTTTAAAATTAAGCCCTTTTGCGTGAAAAGGGCGCTTTTATCACCGGTAGCAAAAAATCGCCTAAAATAAGGAAGGGCAAGGAGCACCTTTTTCGTTTGTCTCGAAATATTTGTTATATCGTTAAAAAAACAAAAAAGGTAAATCTGTAGTTGAACGAACCACCGGATTCCTCCTGATAGGCGTCCGTGTTCGCGGGCGAGGGTGGCGGCGGCACGGAGGCGTATCTCGACGAGGCTGGCTCGTACGTGGACCACGAGGAGGCGGTCATACTGGCACGATGACGCTCTAGATGCGGCGGGGGTGGCGGTCCCGTGGCGTACGGCCCCGTTCTCGGGTACAGCCGATCCCTCGCCCTCGTCGACGTCACGTGATAAGGGCCAACCGGTGTCGGCCTGCCGCGTGGTATGTAGCCACCTTGGTCGACCGTTGACGGATCCCCCGAGTGCTCGACCACGACAACACCGCCGCGATTGACGACTCGCTCCGCCCCGTAGAAGCCTCCGTGCGAGACCCTCGCCTCGAAGGACTCGGCGACTCCTCGATCGGCGACCCCGACGACCCCGACGACCCCGACGACTGCCCCAACCGCACCGACCCCGACGACACCGCCGACGCCGACGACGGATCCTCCATGATCCTCCGAACTTCTGAAACACACGAAATTCAATTACACTTTCTCGTCGCGAAAGGCAAAGTAATCAGCGTAGTAAGAACAAGACGGAACGCGAGACCGCAAACCTGTCGACGATTGCATCCTCCATTTATTTCATGCTCTGCATAATAATAATGAATCATGTTTTTTTTTTTATTATTCGAAATTATTTATCATGAAAAAGTGTCAAATTTTCATAACGAGAATTAAAAATTTCTCAATAATTTCTCATAAGTCAAATTTCAAAATAACGAGAGTTTTTTCAATAATTAAAACGGGCAATTGTTTTTAAATATCAAAAATGATGCTAAGAATAAATGATTTTTTTTTGCCAACATTCAAATTATTCGTCGTCGAAATACATTTTTCATATACCACAAACATGTTTTCCCTCGCTTTTTTTGTGCGCGTAAACAGCACCCAAGAGAGGTCTGTTAGGGCCTAAAAGGATGAATAAATAACATGTATTTTTTCATCTCGGAATTATCTTTACAAATAGTACCGTCAAATATAATGATGCATTTTAAAAATACCCTGATATAACGCAATTATATTTTCCTCGCATTTTCTTGCGTGTGAACGGTGAACGTCTTGTTATAAATTATTAATAACATTGTATATTACGATACGCTGATATATTTCAAAACTACGTTTAGTTTCAACGAAGGGATCGCGATCGGCGTAAAAGTCCCACTGTCTCCTTGGTGCACGATGTACCATTAAACATAGAAAAATAATACTAAGAATAAATCTTTTTTTTTAACATTCAAATTATTCCTCGCCAAAAAATATTTTCTTCATATAAACATAATAATAATAGCGGTTTCTAGACTTTTCGAATTTTCGAATATTCCACAGCATTATCTTGCGGAATAAACTCGAATCGCACAAATGCGGAATTATCGAAAGTAAACACCCTACAAGTAGAACTTGGATCGCACGAATCCGGCATCCGTCCGTATGCGTACACAAAAGCTATGAGCGCGTTCGCGTTTCTTACCGAGCGCACAATAACAAGAATTACACGCTTGGCAACATTTCGCCGGTTTGGCAAGGGGCGCCGAGGGGGATAAAGTTATACGTATTCTCGCTCTCTCCCTCCCTCTCTTTCGCTTCCACGCTATCTGCGTGCCACCGGATATTGGGACTTGATTTCAAGGATTGCCGCGAATTTGTGAATATTCACGGTGGCTTTTTCATAAACGGCCGTATATTCGACTCGACGAGAGACAAAGAGAGAGACGGGACGGGAGGGAGAGTGAGAACGACGTTGCCTTTCATGGAACACGTACCGTTTACTCGGACAACTAGTATTATTATTCTCATTATTATATCATAATTAAATCATAATTATTATATTACCGTAGATGTAATAACAAGAATAATGTATCTATTCAAAGAAGGAAGTAACAACAATAGGAATAGGTATTCATATTAATAGTATTGTATATAATAATATTCATAAATATATTATTATTATTCTTAAGCAGCGAGAAGAGCATAGAGACGGGCAAATATTGGGACGCTTTACGTATATCAGAAGAAAGAACGTTGAGCGAGATTATGATGTGGAAACGTGGAGAAAGAAGGAAATAAATGCTGTTGAAGCTTGCATCGTTCGAGTGCAACGAAAATACTTAATTTTTTTTATTTATTAATTCTCACCGTATCAGCTGCACTTTTTTTTGCAGGTGCAGGTTGTGGTGAATCGCTAATAACAATTTTCAAAAATACTTCGGTCATTTCCGTAGCCTAAATGAGCAGAGACAAATTTGTTGATAGTTGAAGAAAAATAAATAACTTCGTTGCTTTCCAACGATGCAAACTTCGATATCATGGTAAAAAGGAATATAGCGGTGACAAGTGGAGGGATTGCAAAAAAAATAAGTAGAACACGTAGTGCCTATATGTACGTGCAAAAAAGCCGAGGAGAAAATGACAAAAGAAATAATAGAAAACAAGGAAAAATGGATAAGGGACAAACAGGGCGAACAAATCAAAAGGAAGATGCAGATGGTGATAAATATAGAGCCTGTGACTAAAGTGTGTATATTTCTTAAGGGGTTACCCCCACTTGCGATTTTGAAAAAATCGATTTTTTTATTGCATTTTTTTTAAGTATAAGTATCTGAGAATATGTCCTGAAAATTTCAAGTCGATCCGAACAAAATTGACTGAGATATGAGCGTTGAAAGAGAAGAATCCGCGTTGAAAGAGCGTTGAAAGAGAAACTTTAAACGCGTTTTTCTCAAAATGGCATTTCTGAAGTCGGTGACCAAGATTACTCGAACACTAATGAACCGATCTTCTTGAAATTTTGCAGGCTTATTTAATACATAAAAATGTATTCTTTAATCGTACGATTTTTTTTTTCGAAAAAAATGGCCGTTTTATAGCCAAAAAACGGCCGTTTTTTTTTCGTTAAAATCGAACCATTAACTTTGACTGTCCGCCATTTGGTGAAAAATGAATATTTTTTAAAATCCTTCGATAAAAGACTAGTTTATACTTATATTTGACTAAATCCATCCGCATTTTTTTCTTCAGATGATCCACTTCGCCGCAATGTTGGTCACCGCAAACCGTGTATGTAAAAACATTATTTCATTGACGGCCATTTGCCACTAAACAATGTAATATTTTTCAATAAAAAAATTACCGAAAGTTCTTCAAGATGTGTTCTTTAAGATGGTATATTGATCGATTAAAAAAGTTTTGTAGTTTTCGTTAAAAAAATTCATGAAAAAGGCCTTTTTTTGCGTTACAAGTGGGGGTAACGCCTTAAGTACTGCGAGAAACTAATTGGAAAAATTGGGATGGAGGACACGAATGCGAGAGAAAACAAAAAGCAAAATGACAATAGAGTATGAGTCTAGAAGTAAGAAGATATTGTGAAGGGAAACATATATGTAGGGGGGGATCTTCTGTGAAAACACCCTAAAGTGGTATTCCCCTAAATAACAGAACGACTAATATTATTATAATTATGGTTGTATTGTTTTAACTCCCTCCTCATAACAACGATGCGTTATCGTTTTTATTATTGGCTCTATTCACATTATTATATTTGCTACGACGATGATTAATATTGCCGTCATAAATATTTGACAATTACGATTATTGGGCTATATATATTGTATACAATAGTATACAATAGTATATATATTGTATTATTATAGGTAATAATAATAGTAGTACTAGTAGCAGTAAACATTAACAATGATGCTAATGCTAATAATAATGATTATTTTTGTATTTTATTATTTTGTGATAATGATGATAGTACGCCGACCTTGAGTACCAACAATAACGACGGTAATACAATAATTACCATGGTTGTTAGGATATCATTGCTATTGTCATTGCTCACGGGTATTATATCGCGCCGGAAATACTAATTAATCATATCTACGATATTGTGTACTCATTTCCGGTGTCTATTGCTACGTTAAATTAATGATAGCCAATAGCTATGTACACATAGATACGCAGGCTTGCAAACGAAAATCGTCTGACAACAATTTCGCAAGTAGATAGACGACCACGCGTCGAACGCGAGACAAATGTATTTCCACATTTGTCAAAAGAAAACAAGATTTATTGAGGGGAAAGGGATACCTGTAGGCGAGGAAAAAAATTTACTCATTTTCATGTCTTTTCTTTTATAGGACAGATTTCGTCACCATTTTTGAGACTTAGGGTAGGTTTTATTACGACTCGTGGCTGTTACATTGTTATTTTTTTTAACTCTTCAACAACGGCGGACGTCTGGCGCGGTCTTTTAAACTGCATTTTGAAAACCGATTCTGACTAAATTTGGTATATTTTTAACCTCATTGTCTAAAACACGACCCTTTATGGCTTAAATATTTTTTTCATGAAGTGTTTTTTATTGCAAAGTGTAGCCATTTTTTTCGGAAAATTCTATCTTTTTGTTTTAAAGCGTACCGTTGCATCGATTTTCCCCATTTCTCAATTTTTCTTGGTTCATATTGTGCGTTTGAGTGTTAATGACGGAAAAGTTTTCGTTGGTTTTTTTTTCAGATTATTCCCGCTCACGCCGTTTGACAACATCCGCCACAACCCGTTGGTAAGACCGTGCCGTACCTCGGCCGTTCTAAAGATGAATTCTGAAAGACACCATGTAACAGCCAAGAGTAGTAATAAAAAATACCCTAATTCTCAAAAATGATGGAGAAACCTTTCCGTTGAAAAAAAAAATCATGATTATCAGCCATTTTTTCTTTGCCTAAAGGCATCCCCCCCCCTAATTCGATCGTGCTATCTGGGCTGTTGAAAACCCGCAACCGCGACATATACAGGTAAACAATTGGCCAACAATCTCCGGGTTACTAGTCCAGTAAAAGAGAGACTTTTTAGCATAGAATATGAACTTTTGACTGAAGGTAGATGGTTGCATACTGAAAGTAACCGCAATAAAGTGTTGCCCCTCAACTCGCCCCAACCCTAAGAAATAGGGGTTGAAAACTTGAAAATCGCCATATCTCGATAATTGATAGCCCGATCAAAAAATGTTTGAAACAAAAGTTGTTTGCAATAATAAAATACGTATAAAGTTATCCAACGTCCAATCCCCTATCTTTGAAAATAGCGGCATAAAAACACGAGAGCACCGCACGCGTCAAACTCGAATTTTCGAATCGTTTTTGTGCCGCTATTTTCGAAGATAGAAAGTTGGACGTCGGATAACTTTATACGAGGGTCATCATTCCAAACAACTTTTGTTTGAAACCTTTTTTCATCGGGCTATTAATTATCGAGATACAGCGATTTTCAAGTTTTCAACCCCTTTTTCTTGGGGTTGGGGGGGGGGGGGAGTTAAGAGCCAACATGTTATTGGGCTTACTTTCTGAACTAAAAAGTGCTGGGTATTCGTCTCTTTTACTGGACTGCGAAGAAACGCGACGGCTTTTATTTTTTTACTTTCATCGCGAGCCCTTCCGTCTCCTGGAGGAGGAAAAAAAATAAAAAGGAAAAAACGACGAAAATACTAGTAGAGACTAGTAGAGACAACACGGTGGTTGGAATAAGAAAAACGAACGAGACGAACGTCATCGAACGATACAACACACGTCATCGTCGAATAATCCCGACCGACGGGAACCACGAGAATGGCGGGGGGGGGGGGGGGGGGAGCACGATCGTGGATACGATTTCTCGGAAGTGCGTTTTGCATGTCCGGATGCAACCGAGACGTGGCGCATTTTTTTTTTTCTATCTTTTATTTCTCTCCTTCGCCCCTGCCCCTCGGGGCCATTCGCCTTCGTCCTCCGCCCCAACCCTCGCACATAACGAGCCTCGCGAACGCGAGTACGAAAAAACAAATGCGAGACGAAGAGAAAAAGAAAAAACGACAAATGGCAAGAAAAACGGAAAAATACTGATAGAAGTGAGAAAACGTTAAACCAACAAAGGGCGAGGGGCCGGAGAGGCGAAGAGGGAGGGGGTCGAAGCCGATCGGTATAATTCGGTCAAGCGGGTTAACACGCGAGCCAACTATCGATTATCGCTGCTGGTGCTTGAGAAACGGGGGGGGGGGGGGGTGCAAAGAGAGAAGAGTTACAACCAAAGAAAACGAATGAAAAAAAAGACTTCTCGCTATCGATGAAACGTGAGTGCTACTGAAGTAGGAAAACATCGCGGAGTAAAAACGGAAAGTAAGATAGTAAAAGCACAAACATGACAATCCTCAAGGTAGGGCTCGTAAAAACGAATCGGCATAAAAAGAAAAGATAAGAGAGAGATAGACACAAAAGGAAACTGAGAGACAGGGAGAGAGAGAGAGCCAGAGAAGTAGAGAGAGACAGAGGACTGTTATAGTTTCGTCCTGTGGGTGCGGAGATCCCTGCAAGGGCATGTTTCAACTCAACTCGTACCACAGCTTACACAAACCAGAGAACGCAATTAGCTAGTTGTGGGTGCGCGGTGTGCGAGAGAGAGAGAGAGAGAGAGAGAGAGAGAGAGAGAGAGAAACAGATCTAGTAACACTGCTCGTAGTACTTCCAAGTACAAGCCCACTGCTATCACGCGATACTACTAAATTGATAACACTTCCGCTGGATTGCTTCAACTCGTAAGTTCGTTTCTGGCTTCTGTACTCATAAGCGGGAGAGTATTGTACACTCGAGTTATATATTGCCCACGACTGTGGAATAGTAATAATAGTAATCAACCTATGAGTGAACCATTATTTTTATAAGTACACGGAGAAAACAGGGGCCTCGAGGTTTCGAATTAACACTATGCTACTAAAAAAAATATCATTAAATATCAAAAAGTATTGAACGGAAGATAAAAATGGTAATTATGGTATAGTTATAATGAAGAAATTTAAATTTCAACCCACGATATGGCACGTAAACGGATACAAATACCAGTGTACGTTTTATTCGGCATATTGTGATTTTTTGTAGTATTCAAAAAATATTTTGCCCACGTGATTGGAACAATTAGTTTCCAGTATTCTACAAAAAGTACGGTATGAGGAGTCACATTTTACTGATAAGGGGCCGTCCATTAATCTCGTGAGGCTCAAATAGGGGAGGGGGGGTTTGAATAACATCACGATTGATCACGTTAGGGAGGGGGAGGTGTTGTGACATATCACGTGTATTTTTTGTGTAACTGTGCGGCATTTTTAGTGTCGTACTCTGCCACTCGCAGCGCTAGTTGTACTCTTACAACCTGATGCGTGCGCAGGGGCTATGTATATAATACGGTCGCTATGTACGCCGTGCGGGCCTCGCGCCTACGCAATAAGAATATTGTAAGATAACTGCTAGCGCCATAGGGAGAGGTAGAACTAAAAAAGGGGTCGAAAATAGCAGCATTTGTATACCGGTAGGGAATAGAAGCTTTCAACCTCCTGGTTGTGCCTAAAAAGTAACCTAAACAACAGTTTCTAGATCTATTTAATTTCGACTGGCCACCTACTTAAAGTGAAGTGCCTACATCTCATTCACAAAAGGCTTGTCCACTTGTTACTGTACAAAACTCGCAAATGAGCTCCTGATCCTAGGACAATGCCATTTAAATATATTGACAATATAAATTATTTTTCTTTTGACAATCAAATACCGTACCCCCTATTGGTTGTGTCTGACATTTCTTAACACAATAAAATACACGTGATGTAGGCGGGGGGGGGGGGGGGGGGGGGGCTGGAAACCTCACCACATATCACCACGGGGGAGGGGGGGCTCAGAAAGTGGCCTAAAAAACCTCATGTGATTAATGGACGACCCCTAATTTCGTAATATTTTTCGCTATACGCCAAAGATTTATGCTATGCGTATAGTGAAATCTATACATACACGAAGATTCATGCTATACGTATAGTAAAATCCATATGAAAATATGACTCGCCCCTACGCGAGAATAGTTTCAAATGTAATATGCACGCGTCATTTTTACTACACGGTGTGAGAATCATTTATACACATCTATAACAACAAGTCTTAGAATTCCGAACTGGCAGTAAAGTGCTATACTTTTCTAGCACTGAATATTAGAATTCTGGCACCCAGTGTTAGAATTTGAGGCCGTATTTTTCTCCGTGTAGTAGTAACTTACTTAACTCATCATTCAAGCGTTACAATAATTAGTGATTAGTCATAGTTAAATAGTGATGATGCTATTAGTGTCATAATACACTTGTCCTCATACAGTGTGTGTCTTAACTATTAGTTTGCCCTTCCTGAACATATCGGGGGTCTCTTTCCGAGCCAGACGCTTTTTTTTGGCGTGCGACAAAAATGCGCCGAGATATTCACGGGTGAAGTACGACGCTGAGTAAACAATGGCACAGTAGTTTCGGTGTACAACCGACAGTGGGCGTGGATTAGAATCCACGTTCGAGTAAGTGAATGTTTCTAAAAAAAAATGGTTACGCTGTATAATAAACACGAGTGATTCATTTGCAAACGGATTATACTGTTAAATCACTTTCATTTATCAAATTAAAGAATCAATGTTATTGTTGTTTTTTTGTTCATTCTTAACGTTGGTTTTTTTTTGCTGTTGGTGTTTGGCATTTTTATACTCATTTACACACAGGCCACAGTAGAATTTTAAAAAAATCGTTTTTTTTTTTAATTCTACTGTGGCCTAGCTCCTTAAATTAAAGGGAGATAAGATATTGCCAGTGCATTCATTAATAATTGCATTGGGCATGTATTAACTTGTTCATAATCAAATTCAATCAATTAATTGGAGGATAAATTAATTAGAACTGAATGAAATAAGTGAATTAAAAGAAATATGATAGATTTTCCATGTGAGACAGGTGGAAGGGCGGTCGGGGTTTGGCTCCGGTACATCGAGTTAAGGGGGGCGACAGCTTAAGGCGAGGAAAAAAATTTCCTAATTTGCATGATTTATTTATAAAAGGGAAGATTCCTTCATCATTTTCAAGACTTATGTTTTATTAGTACTTTTGGCTGGTACATGGTATTTTTAAAAATTCATCTTCAAAAATAGCGTAGGTATGATCTTCTAAACTGCATTTCCCAAACTGGCGTGACGTATAGGCAAAAAACAAATCAACCGATTCTGATTAAATTTGGTATAAATCTGTCTACCCTTATTGTCTAAAACATGACGCTGAATTTTTTTGCAAATAAAAAAAAGATATTTTTTAATTGCAAAAGGTATCCATTTTTCTTCAGAAAATTCGATCGTTGTGATTCGAAGCGTAACAATTTATCGATTTTCAACATTTCTCACTGTTTCTTGGTTCATATTCTGCGAGTGTTAAGGGGTTACCCCCAGTTGCGATTTTGAAAAAATCGATTGTTTTTTATTGCATTTTTTTGAAGTATAAGTATCTGAGAATATGTCCTGAAAATTTCAAGTCGATCCGAACAAAATTGACTGAGATATGAGCGTTGAAAGAGAAGAATCCGCGTTGAGAGAGCGTTGAAAGAGAAACTTCAAACGCGTTTTTCTCAAAATGGCATTTCTGAAGTCGGTGACCAAGATTACTCGAACACTAATGAACCGATCTTCTTGAAATTTTGCAGGCTTCTTTAATACATAAAAATGTAGTCTGTAATCGTTCGATTTTGTTTTTC
The DNA here is from genome assembly GCA_963210295.1 of Ophion ellenae. NCBI lineage: Eukaryota > Metazoa > Arthropoda > Insecta > Hymenoptera > Ichneumonidae > Ophion > Ophion ellenae. The sequence goes on from OY723393.1 coordinate 974,640, forward strand.
GAAAAAAAATGGCCGTTTTATAGCCAAAAAACGGCCGTTTTTTTCGTTAAAATCGAACCATTAACTTGGACTGTCCGCCATTTTGTGAAAAATGAATATCTTTTAAAATCCTTCGATTAAAGACTAGTTTATACTTATATTTGACTAAATCCATCCGCATTTTTTTTGTTCAGATGATCCACTTCGCCGCAATGTTGGTCACCGCAAACCGTGTATATAAAAACATTATTTCATTGACGGCCATTTGCCACTAAACAATGTAATATTTTTCAATAAAAAAATTACTGAAAGTTCTCCGAGATGTGTTCTTTAAGATGGTATATTGATCGATTAAAAAAGTTTTGTAGTTTTCTTTTAAAAAATTCATGAAAAAGGCCTTTTTTTGCGCTACAAGTGGGGGTAACGCCTTAATGAAAGGAGAATCTTCGTTGCTTTTTTTTCTTCAGATTAATCCCGCCGCCGCACAGTGGTTTCATTTCGGAAAACGGTAGACATGAGCTCGTAAGTCGGAATTTCGACCCAATGTTTTTTTTTTTTTTTACAGAATACGTCTCGGCTAACCTGACAACTGTTATTTCATTACTAAAGTCTGTAAGATGCGCAGTTTTTGAGAAAAGAAGTAATATATTATTTTTTGTATGGAAAAAAAAATACTTTCTTTTTTTCTCAAATTGAATCAACTTGCCGCGTGTTTTGTTGATACCTAGTCATATTATACAACGAAAAAAAAAAAAATCGCGCGCGTTCACTTGCGGCCGCTCGAGAAATTTGACGACATTTGAAAAAAAAATCGTTTTGCTTGTTTGGCGTAGAGTTCATATTCCTCCATATTTATTCATTTTTGAATTCATTTATTCAATTTCGTGTACTGCAATATATTTTTATCGACTTTGTGAGGATCAATGTAATGAAAAATTACGGTTTAACTTTTTTCCTGCGATTTTACGGGTGTTTACCTAGGTGAAAGCCACTGTACGTGTTTAATTTCAAGTGAAGATCTTAGAGTACGTTGCAAAATAAAACTATTACGGGTAGAACTTATTCCTTTATTTTCCAAACACGATATAAATAAATGAGTAAGTTTCAGTGAGCGGCCTTGATGAGTTCGATATTGTGATCCACACAAGTAGATAAGATAATTTCTTTACCACTAATCACTTAGCCATCTGCAAATTAACTTTTTCCTACACAAATGAATGAGTAATCTTTGGTATACTCGGCCCTTGTTATCAACAAACGCCATATTAAAACTTATCTAGTCTAAAAATGTAGCCTTTTACCTTAGCAAAAATCGTTAAAATGGCAAAAAAAGTTTTATCGTAATTTTTAGTTACTTCGGTCCTCAAAAAGTCCATTAAAATATACCGCAGTGCACGAAAATGTATGAATAGATATGAAAAAATAAGAACTCTTTGCCAAACAAGCAGATATTTTTTTTTAATGTCAAAGTTCTCGCGCGGCCGTAAGTGAACGCGCGTGTTTTATTTTCATTTTTTGTTGTATAATATCGCTTGGCCTACCACATAGTACCAACGAGACATGCGACAAGTTGATCCAATTATGAAAAAAACGTGTCTTTTT
>OY723393.1:976420-1033920 GCA_963210295.1 Ophion ellenae
GTAGACCAATTTACCAAACGGAGTTTTGAAGCGGACAAAGCCAGCTTCCTTTTGCTTTTTGCGAAAGGTTTGTAGACCGTGTTTTCCGCTATCGAATCCAGTAATGCTTTATACGCCATCCAATGCTTTATACGCCTATATACGATACGATGCTATATACGAAAATCCAGCCTATATACGATACGATGCTATATACGAAAATCCAGTAATGCTTTATACGCCACGTTCGAGACATTATCATTATTATTATTATTTAAGAGGTAGGCAGCTTTAAAGATTCATTTTTCTAAACAGTTGCATGGCATCGAGGGTTGTTTCAATTATTTGTAGTTTGAGGAAACAGTAACAAAGAATTATCAACAATAAAATAAGAGTAATCTGCACACATTTTTGAATTAGGGGTCCAAAACTCTGCAAGTCTAATGACCATTCTCAATATTGCAATATTACATACATATAATATTACAATGTAGAGAAAATTTATATTGAAAAATTGATTAAATTTTTTAATTCGAATTTATTTAAATACGACAAAGAATGATTTCCTTGAATTAGTATTATAGATGTATATGTATGAACGAATCATGATGATATTAATTATTTTTATTTCTACACAGTAAGCACAAAATATATAGAATAACGATTTACATAATGTAATTCGTATACATACATACATATTAATAATTTATAAAAATATTTTTACGTGTTTAAATGAATTAGAAAAAAATGGAAATCGTTTTTTAATACCAACTTCCGTTCTGTAAAGATTGTATTGTAATACTATATATATATATATATATATATATATATATATATATATATATATATATATATATATATATATATATATATATATATTGTCGGGTAAATTCATGTTTCGCCCCCCCCCCCCTTTAATCCCGTCTTTCCTACTGTCCCCCTTCAGTAGGAAAAAAAATCCCTTTATTCTACTCTCACAAATGACAAATATTCTTATGAGTTGAACCAAAAAAATTGAATCCAAATATTCTCTAACAAACGTATTCGTGTACGGATGTGTGTGAGTGCACAAGGTGGATGCAGAAAGGCCAGAAGACGCAGAGAGCGTAATCGGGAGATAGTGAGAGTAAGAGAAAAAGAGAAATAGAGGGCGCGGTGGAGGGGGGGGGGGGTATGCGGCGAAACGCGGGGGACAGCAAGAAAAGAGGGCTCCGCATGGCAACGCCTTGGTTTTCGCCGGGTGGAGAACTCGAGCCGAAGGGTGTACGTGTATCTCTCCGTCGTCGCGGCCCGAGATCTATGTGTTGGACGACGGCGACGACGACGATGACGTCGAGGAACGAGATCGAGAACGGAAGAGAGCTGGAGAGAGCTAGAGAGAGAGAAGATAAATGGACGAGGAATAGATGGTTGGAGAAGACTCGGATGGATAGAGTATATAGAAATAGAAAAGTATAAAACGGAATATAGAAGGGGGAAGAAGAAAAAAGATGAGCGAGAGGGAGAGAGCGAGAGAGAGAGAGAGACTAGAAGAAGCGTAGTTCGGAGATTCCAAAAGTCCTCACGGGCGCCGGGGCTTTTCTCGTAATACCGGACACGAGCGTGCGAAATTAAATCAAGGAAAAAGGAAGTTGGCGAGGGTGCGAGCGAGACAGAGACAGCGGGGAAAAAAATATAGGAGAAAGATGGGCGGAACTGGAGGGGGTGGGGGGAAGTACACGGCATGGTAAGAGCGTCGAGTACGGGTGGTTCACAGACGCGAATTCGATCGAAACTTCCTCGTCCATCTTTCTCTCTCTACCTCTGGCGCGTTGAGTTCGCATTTACGCAGATATAAAAGCCCTCGCGAATGTTTTTTTGCCCGAAGCCGGGGGGCGGGGAGGGGTCTGAGTGAGTGAGCGGCATCTACGAAAAGCATAGTTGGAGAGAGCGAGAAAAGAAAACAGTATAGAATAGAGAACATATAAACATGTATATAACTCGCGAAAGGAGAGGGGGAGTCCGCGGCGAATCGAGCGGAGGGGAAGTATCGTAGGGTACGCAAAGTGGGGCGCGCGAATAAACGGAGACGCTCGATTGCGCGTTGCACTGCGGGGCGTGTAGTGGGGGGAGACACGTGGTGGGGACGGTCTACGGGCGAGTGGAGCGCAAGCCACGGGGAAGGGGGGGGGGGCGAACGCCGCGATTGGTGCCCCGAGCTCGAGCGACTACGAACGCAGGCGCAGATACCCCTCGAGCTTGAAACGTTCCCGGGGAGTCGCCCGTCTCTTCTCGCGCGAGTTGCACGCATTTTCACTTCGCACTCTCTGCACACATACACACACACCCACGCACACACATACACACGCAGTTGCAGGAAGAAAAAGCAAACGAGCACAACAAATTCATCGACGTTTTTTTTTCTTCTTCCGATCTCCGAATCGATTATCGATCGAAGAGCCCGTCATTTCCGCATCGAAAAATAGGAGATAAATTATTTTCCGGTCCTGGATATCGGAATGAATTTCCGTCTCGGACGAGCGATGGAAGGAATTGAGATATTAAAAGAAAAAACGAAAAATCCAAAGTGGAAAACGTTCCAGAGTCGATAATTGCATATAGGATTATTATTGACAGTTCCCTTGATATTTTGCGTTTCATGTTTCGAACGAATATACTTAGGCGTGCCGTCGGAGAATTCTCGTAATGAAAAAATGGACCGTCCTAGTTACCCAGGTCGATTGGGGGAAGAAAGAAAAAACGAGGGCAACTCTGCGCCCGGAGTTTTGGGGCGGGGTCGCGAATGGCGTGCAACGGACAACCGGTCTGCTCCCGACGAAAAAAGGCACACTTGTTCGTTATTTTTCGTTGCGTACCTATAGCCCTATACACGCGTATTGTTCTCAAGCATGAACTGTGTCGTTTTTTTTTCTTGCCCCGTTCTCATTCTTCTCTCCACGAGCAAACGCGAGAGGGTTCGCGTTCGGGGACTGTGTGCCTGCGTGTTCCGTGTGTTGCCAAAGCGCATAAAGTATCCGAGAGACTCTGGCTCGCGAAATGGCGGCGGCAACAATTTCCACTGTGCACTCTATTTTACCTCGTTTTTTTTTTGTTGCCCCTGCACGCCAAATTTGAGATTCCCACAGCGAAGATTGCAATTACCGTAACGTGAAATTAATATGTCTGTAGAAGAAAACCGTGTGTTTCGAAAGTGCTAGTGTGGAAAAATCCAAAAGTCCGCGCATTATCTATATTTAGCAGCTTATCGAGAGCAAGAATTGCCGAGAATTCGTTTCTTTCGTAAAACCCACAAAATAAGAATAACGGCGAGAAAGATTTCTGTTCGATTACGCTTATCGTAAACGTGGAAGGAATCGACGTTGCTCAACTGCGTAACGATTCAAATCGAACACACACACAGAGATATCAAGAGAGAGAGAGAGAGAGAGAGAGAGAGAAGAGTCGAGATATTCGCGGTACGAGGCTTGTGTACGTCGCGTTTCTACGAGAGCGGCGATCGACCCCCCCCCCTAACCCGCGTCCGTAAGGCGCAGTAGAGAACGAGAATATGCGACACACACATATAGACGTATATGTAGTATCGAGAGAAAAAAAGAAGAAAGTGAACAAGTGGAGCGAGAACGACTTTGGCTTCTCTTTATCTCACTTCCACGTATGCATCCAAGCTGTACATATATATAGCGGTAGTCCAGTAATGTGTCCGTAGAGAGATCGAGCGAGGGTGGGGAGGTTCGTAAAGGGATAAAGTGGCGCGGAAAATAGTATTCTCACCTCTCTCTCTACCCGAATCGCTGTCCCCTCCGCGCGCCGACTTTCCGTCGATTTCTCCATGCCCCGATTCATCATATACTCGTACATTGGAATGCGGGCGTGAAAAAAAAGGATGAAGAAATGGCTGTATACGCGGGAGAGCAAATTTTCGATGCTTTTTGCGCGATAGATAGATATAGAGAGAGAGAGAGAGAGAGAGAGGCGAGAAAGGTGCACGCACACACTGTCGTCGTCGTGACGAACGCCTTTTGCTGTTTATCGTCGTTGCAGGTCGCGTCGTCTGCGCACGCGTCGAATAGCCCCGCCGCGAGAGTGGGGAGCAAGCGCGTTGCGCGCGGCGAGAGAGGCCGCGCAGTGGGGGAAGTAAGGTGACAGAGGGGAGAGGTGATGCTTGAGTGGGGGGTGGAGAAGCGAAGGAGCAAAGTGCCACGGTGGCTCGTTCGCTGCTTTTGCAGGCGAGCCGCGATCTCGTCTTTCTCATTTTATTTCTCTCTTTTCCTCGTCCTTTGCGCATGTCGCTTTACGTCTCTCTCACTCACGATACTTCACAAAGTCTTCTTTCTCTCCCTCGAGTTCTCGTACCTCTTGGATGGAACTGCCGGCGGGGGGGTGAACGAGCAAAACCCGTCGAGGAATTTTACTCGGGGTAGATTCGCTCCCGCGCTATCTCTTTCTCTCTCCCTCTCTCTCGATGCATGACGCACCTTCACGGTGGCTTACAGCACTGAACGAGAAAGAGAGAGAGAGAGAGAACGAGAGAGAGAGAGAGAGAGAGAGAGAGAGTGCGCATCGAACGTGCCTGCGCTTCCACACGTAGAGCGTCGTGTTCGCTCTCTCGCTCTTTATGAGGAGGCATTAGCTCGGGAGAGTCCCCATAAACCAAGGGAGTCTCTAGGTCAGATCTCCCCCCTCCTCTCTCTCTCTCTCTCACGCCACCATAATCTTTGCCTTCGACAGCGGTCTCGCTTTTTTCCTGCGCGTACATACACGCGCGTGTTTACGAATAGGAAAAAGTCGTCATCATTTGACGCAGCAGAATACGCGCGTCTACTAATGTGTTTAGTTTGCATCGCATCGGCTGTGTTTGCCGAGAGCGGCTAACCCCGAGTGAGTGACGTACGACCACGAGTAAAGAGGATTAGGGGGAGGGGGGTGGTAGCGAAAAGCAGAGGGTTACATGACCCACGTACGCATGAGGGCGCTCGAGATTCGACCTCGGCAAAGGGCGTTGAGACCGCGACGACGAGTACGCCCCCCCCCCCCCCCACCCACTTTACGACCCCATCCGAGTAAACGATCAACGTGCACGTATAACGCGTAGTCGCGCAGGGGTGAGGCCAAACGAGCGTTATTCTGTGAGTGTAAGTCGAGTTTTTTGAGTTGCGTAATTTCCATACCTCATCGGTTGACAACTTATTTTGCGTCGTAGTGTCGCACAGATCGGACTTTCATACGAAATCGAATGCAGCGTAAATAACGCGAGTCACAACTCACAAAATAACGGACGTTTGGCCTCACCCTAACGTTTCATCGTGAGTGGACGATACGGAACGGAAGTGACAAAAAATTATAGTAAAAAAGACGCGGGATTAAAAACAACGCGAAATAACGATGAATAAATTCTTTGATACATTCATCGGTAATCCGTGCTTAATTTATAAAAGTAAGAGCCAAAAAAAAAACGTACAAATTCTCGACACAGCTTGATAAATTGACAATGAAATTTTCTATCAGAGTCAGTTTGATTAAGACTGACGACGTGCACGTACGAATTAATACGTGCACGATCGTTTGTTCTTTCACACGTTCGAAATCGGAGAGAAGTGAGAGAGAGAGAGAGAGAGAGAGAGAGAGAGAGAGAGAGAGAGAGAGGTGTGTGTGTGGTGTGTGTGTGCAAGGAAATCAATACATTGGCAGAACGAGGCAGAGAGAGAATCCGAGGGAAACGAGAAGATGGAGAGAGAGAGAGAGACGGAGAGGGTCCCCCGGCGTAAGCTCGTGCAAGTTACGAGAGTACAGATAACAGTAACGCCGCGGCCAAACACCACACGCACAAGTGAATACGCGCATCAGTACTAATCTTCCCATCTCTCTCTCTCCGTATACTTTGAATATTCCACAACTCATGTTTACATATTGCTTATTTATTACAATTTTTGAATCAACACTAACGAACGTATTTAAATTATTAATAATAATACTATATCCATTACATTTCCGTAATACCGTGGCATCAAAGAAGAATCCGGATGAGATCTCAATTCTCGTTTATACGTTCGTCTCTCTCCGCCTCTTTCTTGCGTGTACAAAAGGCGCCCCCCCCCCAGGCCAACCGCCTCGTCGTTCCTACTCCTTCAGCGTTGTCATAAAGAGCAAGAAAAAACGTTAGTGGCTCTCCCTAGCCCTTCCGAGAGAGAGAGGGAGGGAGAGAGAGAGAGAGAGATGCAGAACTCGCGCGACGGTTCCGCAAGGACCTTATACATCTCGTGGAACGGGAGGTGAGTGCACAAAAAAAAAAAAAGTACAATGGTCGCGCGCGAAGGAGAAGGCAACGAAAAACTCTGTGGTGTTCTCTCCGTCTCACTTCATCGCCCGTGCTTGCTTTCTTTCTGCCCTCTCTCTTGTTTCTCGTTCTCGCGGCAACATCGCGCGACTACCATGGCATAGAAGTTGCCAAGGCAGGGAGGGAGAGAGAAGAGACGCGAGATGTTCCCCCACCGCGACCCGCGAGGCTTGTGATGCTGTGTGTACAGAATTGAAAGAACAGAGAGAGAGAGAGCGCGGCGTTCTGCCGCTTTTGTTCCTCGAGATTCTCTCCGCTCCTCTCTTCTCGGAATATATATAGAACGCTGGACGGGGCAGAGCGCGACGAATCTTCGTGTTCGATCTCCGGCGCGCACAGAAGCGTCGAGTGAGGTGGCCGCGGTATGAAGGAACTTCCGGCCAATATATCCAGGACAAAAAATGCGGTATCGAAGCAATTCGCCCGATGCCCCCGCGGCGCGCAGCTGGGATGAAACACGGCGCGGAGGGGGGAGGGGGGGAAGCGAGAGCAGCGACAATTTCTCCACGAAGAAGACGCCTGCATTTCGTTCCCCTTGATATCTTGATGATTATTATTGAGTACTTAACTGTGGGCAAACACGCGAGACCTGGCCCTGTACGAGATGAAGAAGAGCGCGTTACTATGGCAGGCGAAGAAGCGAAAAAGGTCGCGGTACGGCAAAATCCTCGATGTGTCCCTCAACGTCGTTCTCTCGTGCACAGATGCACGAATAGCGAGAGATGAGGAGAAGGAAAAAATGGCTAGTGGGATTATAGGCTGTCAGTCTCTGGATGTCACGTTCGCGGCGTACTACATGAGTCAGGGAGGAAGAGAGAGAGAGAGAGAGAGGAATGATGAAAAGGGTAAAGAAGGAGAGAGAGGCGGAGTACGGGAGATGGAGCGAGACGGACATACCAGACACAAGCGCAAACACATAAGCATACACACGGACGTGCATCATATGTGTATACGTGTGTATATATAGTCGTCCAAGGAGGCAAGCGAGCGTGAACACGCGCAGAGCCGCTGGCAACAGCGCTATGACTCAGCTCTAGTCGATTCTGAACTCCGGTACTCGTTTCTTGTTTCTGCCCCCCCCCCCCAGCGCCCTCACTCCCCGACCGTCCGCCCGCTCGGCGATGCGAGCACTTGCCCTGCCGCGCGGCCTTATTCGCGCACTCCCCACTCCGCGGCGTACCCCCCCACTTCTCGCCACGCAACCGCACGCGGTACCCCCACCGCGCCACCTCGTCGCGGAGAAACGGAGTTTCCCCTTTGCCCCACCCTCGTTCACGGGCGGCCGAGCCTTCCGTCTCGCTCTCGGGCGCCCGAACGCTTCCCCGTATCCGTCCTTTTGGCGATGCTCGCTTCTCGTCGCTCCCGCGGTGAATCTCCCGACCGGGCGCGACTCTCGTATCGCTCGTGTACCCTCGGCATCGCCGTACAAATATATATATATATATATATATATATCCTTCCTCGTGTCCCAGACTCTCGTCTCTCGCGGCGAGGTTTCTCTCGACGCGATTCCCCCACTCCGGCCCCGTTTTTACTCGTCTCTCCCGTAGTTTGTACCTCGCTCTTTCGAGCTATCGCCTCGTCTCCCTTCCCTTTCCACGTATCGCGTGTGTTCTCCTTCGGTCCAACGAACGAAACGGGGCGAGCGCTCGACGACGAGCGGGGCCGCCCCCTCCCGGCGGTGCAAAATATCACGTGGAATCAAATTAAAGGAGAAAGAAACGGAAGAAAAAAAAAATAACAAGGAGCACACCGCTATTCCCGAGCGCTCTTATCTCCGCAATGTTTTTCTTCGTCCTCTCATTCAAGAAGAACTTTCGAGAAACGCTCCAATAAAGAGGACCAAAAAAGCACGTAGTCGACCAACAGTTATAGCTGTGCCGGATTTTCCCTGATAATTGTCTTTGCACGATAAAACACTCCGTAAGAAGAGCCCGTGTCGGTAGAGTAAGGGAGAAACGAGCTCTCTCTCTCTCTCTCTCTCTCTCTCTCTCTCTCTCGAAAGTCGTAAAAACAAATTACAATTTTGTTGTTTTCTTTATTTTTCATTTATTCATTTTCATCATTATCCAAAGCCTTTTCGTTGCAAATTGACGGTCATACATTTCTAATGGAAATACGTGAAAACGTCTAAGTGATTTTCAGAGCCTAAATTGGCGAAGAAAAAAATGGAGATTCCGATTTTCCATTAGAATGGAAAAAATGGTAATGGAAAATGGATGGGCAAACGGGGGTAAATACCGGGTGTCCCCTTTCGAGAGTCTAGACTCAATCTACTCTCGTTAAAAGATTTTTTCGATCGTATCGACCGGTGCTGAGGCGGCACGCCCTGTATATGGGCGCTGCGCGACACATACACACATCCAGGGCTACATATATATACGAACGGACAGGAAAGGAGACTTCCTGCAATTGCCTCGTCGAAACTGACGTTCTGTTTTCTGCCGGCGACTGTGTGGTTTTGCGTCGTCCTTCTATGCACATATACGCGCCTACACATCCATATACATATATATATATGTGTGTGTGTGTGTGTGTGTGTGTCCGCGCAGGCATATCCGTGTACGTAAGGTTCGCTCGTCCCTGATCCCCGTGCAAACGTTGCCCCACTTTCCTCGTGTATCCGCCAAACGGGGATTCGCGCGAGTTTCTATTGTATCGCACACACGAACGTATACAGGGTGGGCCGTAGAATTACGTCGAAAAGGAAAATCTATATATCCACGTATCAATACCTTTTTACGATGTCGAAGTTTGCAACGTTGGAACGCAACGAAATTTTCCTTCTATTGCTCACAATTTGTTTTACCGAGCTTTGAAATATGCTGACCGAGACACCTTCTTAAGGGGTTACGCCCACTTGCGATTTTGAAAAAAAAATCGATTTTTTTTATTGCATTTTTTTGAAGTATAAGTATCTGAGAATATGTCCTGAAAATTTCGAGTCGATCCGAACAAAATTGACTGAGATATGAGCGTTAAAAGAGAAGAATCCGCGTTGAAAGAGCGTTGAAAGAGAAACTTTAAACGCGTTTTTCTCAAATTGGCATTTCTGAAGTCGGTGACCAAGATTACTCGAACACTAATGAACCGATCTTCTTGAAATTTTGCAGGCTTATTTAATACATAAAAATGTAGTGTTTAATCGTTCGATTTTTTTTTTCGAAAAAAAAAATGGCCGTTTTATAGCCATTTTTTTTCGTTAAAATCGAACCATTAACTTTGACTGTCCGCCATTTTGTGAAAAATGAATATTTTTAAAAATCCTTCGATTAAAGACTAGTTTATACTTATATTTGACTAAATCCATCCGCATTTTTTTCTTCAGATGATCCACTTCGCCGCAATGTTGGTCACCGCAAACCGTGTATATAAAAACATTATTTCATTGACGGCCATTTGCCACTAAACAATGTTATATTTTTCAATAAAAAAATTACTGAAAGTTCTTCAAGATGTGTTCTTTAAGATGGTATATTGATCGATTAAAAAAGTTTTGTAGTTTTCTTTAAAAAAATTCATGAAAAAGGCCTTTTTTGCGCTACAAGTGGGGATAACGCCTTAACACACAATATTTTATTCAATATAAAAGAGTGTTGCACATGGCGGAAGATTACAGGGAAGCAATGAGAAAAAGAAATACACTGCCGGCCAAAAGTTTCGGTACATTAGTAGAAATTTCTTACGACGGCAAAAGTTAGATAGCGGACTTAAAAGATGAAGGTAATTAAATTTCCCACGTGGCGGTTTAAAAAGGACAAATTTATCTTTATTTTGCTTTTTTTTTTAAATTTTTTACGATTTTTTGTTCGCCCTGGTGCGCAATTTTGAACGTGGCCATTTTTCGACTATTTTTTGGCCGTTGAAAATTAACTGCAGTTTGTGGAATATTTTTTTGTCGGTTTTTTCCATGGTAAACTCAAAAAGGATATTAAAACCGACCTTTTTGTTTTTTTAGAAAGTCTCGGACGATTTTTTTTCGTCGCAGTATTGCATTTTTAGCTAAAAAAAAAGACATGTTCCATCACCATAAAATCATATTTTTACCATATGTAGATCTTCTATGAGGCATAAACAAATCACACGGCTATGTGTCCCTTATGAGTGCTCGCCCAAAAGTCATATTTGCATCACATGATGATTCACAATAACAAATCCAAATGAAGCAAAGTTGTCCTCATGCGAGTGTGAATGCAGTGAATTCATCAGCACCAGCGAAATTGGCACACGAATATCCAACAATAAATAAGTGCATATGGGGTTCATATGGATGGTACGGCATGAAAAATAAATAAATAATAACAAATTTTCAATCATCACTGAGAACATGCATATCGCCGTCACGGAATGTATCACTGACGAGGAACATCCCCCAGGTTACACCCATCGATTTTGTTGAAGTTTGGATATGTCACAAAGCACCGAACAGTAAGCGATACGTATTCCTTTTTATCGGCGGAAAAACGGTTTTAAGGGGTGAAACCACCCCTTAATATAGAGGTGGTTCACCCCTTATTTTTTTTTTGCAATGTCACTATAGTGGATTTTTCGTTGCTTCGGATTGGAAGAATTTTCGTTTTTGTTTCATTGAAATCGGTGGACGTGTGTGAAACTGCTATTATATTGCCCCTGGAGATGCCTTTTTTCGAGGGGTGGTTTCACCTCTGAAAACCGTTTTTTCGCCGATCAAAAAAATACTCAATAAAAAATCTCAATATATATATATTGAGATTTCGATATATATATATATATATATATATATATATATATATATATATATATATATATATATATATATATATATATATATATATATATATATATATATATATATATATATATATATATATATATTAGTAGTAATCTCTTTATTTCGTATACACCCTTGCGGGTTTTTTACATCTCCTTTCTTTCTTTGCACGTTTTCTTATTCCTAGGCTTCGAGTCCTTACATCTACTCTGAATCTTTATCTCTACCGTTCTGCCCGCGCTAAGAAAAATTAAATAAAAATACATTATAATTTCGCACTTATTCCTTTGCAGTCAATATATATATATATATATATATATATATATATATATATATATATATATATATATATATATATATATATATATAATCGAGATTTGTAATCGAGACACCTGAACCGAGATTTTCAGGGTTACAGCTGTGCGGTCTGTGTTAAGCATGTGTGTGGGACAGAACTTGAGATCGCGCGTTCGGCGTTAACGGCGCGCGATTTGGCAACGTGGCATTTTTCGCTTCGACAATACAGCTGTGGTATTGAAAGAAAGACGGGAAAGAGAAAAAGAGCGAAGGGGGGAGCGAGAGAGCGAGGGAGGGAGCGAGAGAGAGAGAGAGAGAGAGAGAGAGAGAGAGAGAGAGAGAGAGAGAGAGAGAGAGAGAGAGAGAGAGAGATTCATCATAGGAAGATCCTCATACGCTACGCATCTCTGAATATTAAAAAATATAATTTTTTTTCAATCGAGCCAAAAGTAAAATAAAAAATAAAATAAAGAGTATCGTGATCGTAGTTGGCCATGCATAGGCGAAGGAGGGAGGGCGGGCATGGGAAGAATCCGCGAATGTGATAAATTAAGGGAGACCCACGAGAAAAGAAGTGAGAGAGAGAGAGAGAAAAATCGGGCGCGTCGTACATACGCAACGGCGTGGCGGTCGCCATACGTGATCCCCTCTGGAACTTTACACACTCTATCGTCGACCTTGAATTTCTCTCTCACTCTCTCTCTCTCTCTCTCTCTCTCTCTCTCTCTCTGTGTGTGTCTCTCTCACCCGCTGGCACTTATTTATATCTCCCTCGTTCGTTCGTCCCTCCAGAGCCAAACCCCCCTCGCCCTCCGTCGCCCCGCGCCGGGCTGTGCGACGTCGACCAACCTTCCGCGGTGGTCGTCGACGTTGGAAGCAAAACCGATGGCCATAATATGGGAGCTATCGCGCGTTCTAACAATGTATCGCGCGAGCGAGAGAGAGAGCGAGAGCGAGAGAGAGAGAGAGAGAGAGAGAAGCGAACACGATGACTCCGACTTCCATTGATCCATGCTCGTCGCCCAGCAAAACGATGTAAAGATACACGATGTATTTGGAATATAGATATATATATGTCGTTGGAAACGACCGATCGATTTTCACCCATCGGCCCCGTCGAGCCGCCAACGAGGTAAAAGAAAGAATCGAGTATTACACTACCGCGGTACTTATTTTCGTCGACCTTCGGGAAATCCGAACAATACTTTTTTTTCTTACTTTCATTCGTGCTTTTCCTCTCTGTCCCTCCCCCCTCTCTCTCTCTCTCCTTCTGCCTATCATTTCACACCCGGACATGCACAGCACACACACGCAAGTATTGTCTGTTAAGGGGTTACCCCCACTTGCGATTTTGAAAAAATTGATTTTTTTATTGCATTTTTTTGAAGTATAAGTATCTGAGAATATGTCCTGAAAATTTCAAGTCGATCCGAACAAAATTGACTGAGATATGAGCGTTGAAAGAGCGTTGAAAGAAAAACTTTAAACGAGTTTTTCTCAAAATGGCATTTCTGAAGTCGGTGACCAAGATTACTCGAACACTAATGAACCGATCTTCTTGAAATTTTGCAGGCTTATTTGATACATAAAAATGTAGTCTTTAATCGTTCGATTTTTTTTTCGAAAAAAATGGCCGTTTTATAGCCAAAAAACGGCCGCTTTTTTTCGTTAAAATCGAACAATTAACTTTGACTGTCCGCCATTTTGTGAAAAATGAATATTTTTTAAAATCCTTCGATTAAAGACTAGTTTATACTTATATTTGACTAAATCCATCCGCATTTTTTTCTTCAGATGATCCACTTCGCCGCAATGTTGGTCACCGCAAACCGTGTATATAAAAACATTATTTCATTGACGGCCATTTGCCACTAAACAATGTAATATTTTCCAATAAAAAAAATTACTGAAAGTTCTTCAAGATGTGTTCTTTAAGATGGTATATTGATCGATTAAAAAAGTTTTGTAGCTTTCTTTAAAAAAAAATCATGAAAAAGGCCTTTTTTGCGCTACAAGTGGGGGTAACGCCTTAATGACGTTAAAGTTTTCATCAAACATGCGTGGAACATCAAGCTCGTTGATCTCTAATGAGAATAGGTCAAAACGTTCGTTCCTTTCGTAGTCTAAAGCAGCCAAAAACCATTCAAGCAAATTTCAAGCAAACGTTGGACATTTTAGTTGTATAGGATTTTTAGGTTACATCCAAATGAATATGTGTCCGTTAAGGTTGTTGCTTGAAAATATTAGGGTGACTGGATATCGATGAAAATGTTACTAGTCATTATGGAATATTTTCTCAATATACTGACAAAAGGAGAACGGAGGTTTGCGCACTCGAAAATTATGACGTTGAAGGTTGCGGACGTAACGTTGGGATGCCCCAATTTTTTCGCTTTTTCCATTTCTTTTTTTATCATGCTTACCCAAAGCTTTTTTTCACAATTTGAAGCCGTAGTTCTCTAATAAAAATACGTCAAAAGGTTTGAGTTATTTTTACAGTTAAAAAAACTTGTGAATACTCGATAAGATTTATCTTTCGTTGGATTCCAACCAAGTGAACGTCAATATCGTACGAAGAAGTGAGGCTTGTCGAGACGTAGAGTGTGTTGAAACGTGGCAACGTCGGAACTATGGGAATAGCAGAAGAAATCGAAGACCGAGCGCGGGATTTTAAAATACATTTGAGTCAAATAGCGAGTAACGGGAAATTATTTATTTATTCATTATGACGTATTCCCTTTTTTTCCCCGCCTCGGTGAGCATAGTACGATGCTCGTGGGCACGAGCTTCAACTAATCTTTTCCATCGGAAACTTTGCCGCGTACCAATCTCGTTTCCGAATCACTTGTCGTCTTCTTTTGCTCTGCCATAACCTTTGAAAAGGCCGGCACAAAGCGCGCGTAACACAGCCGTGACGTGTGACAGTCACCGCAGTCAACCCAACAGCCTCGTATTACGTGATAACAACGTGTGACGTTGCCAAAGCTCGTGTCTATTTTAATAGGATTTTTCAGCATCGAAAATGAACTTTCTCGTAACCCTAACTCGTACGAATTAACACGCGTGTAAATGTTAATTACGATTATCTAACGTATGCCTGAAAATTGTCGCGATGTTCATTCAAAAACACGATGAATATTTTGCTACAATAAGTTGGGACCGGTGACGTCACGCAATGTATTAGCATAGGAACATCGTTTTTTTTCCCCGTACCCTTGAAGAGAGAATTATCATCAACCATAAAAGCACAGACACATTACTGAATTCGATTCATTTAATTCGATTAAGTTCATTTCATTTATGATTTATGAATTATTCATGTATTGTCACTGGCAAGCAAGTTTCGTACGAGGCAAACACCCGTAAAAATAGTCACATCGCTCTTGCGAATACTCTCGAAGTGTCACGCGCCCGAGCACGAGGCCCGCGCACAGAGTTCCGTTATGTCAGTTCAGTTATAATGCATCTCTCTCTCTCTCTCTCTCTCTCTCTCTCTCTCTCTCTCTCTCTCTCTCTCTTGGAGAATTCTGTCTAAGCGGTTACAGGGATATCGAAGAATAAAGAAGAAGAAAAAAGAAAGAAAAGTCACATTTTGTCGCGTATACACAGCAGAGTCAAGGGTTCGTTAAGAGAACGAGACAATAATAATAATAACGATGATAAGGAGAAGAAATAGAAGGAGAAAAGGAGAGAGAACGAAAAAAGAAGACAGAAGAAAACAACAGTGAGGAAAAAAAGAAGAAAATGTTATAACGGTGTCTCTACCGCGCAGTCGACGCGATTTATGCAATCGTGTCCAGAGAGAGAGAGAGAGAGAGAGAGGGCGATCCGATAAGCCGCGCGCTTATGCTACGCACACGAGACGCAATGATGCAACTTGCACGGGAAAAAGTGCGAGAGAGAGGCTCGTTTGCGAGATCAATAATTCTCCATTCCGCGACTCTCGAACGCCAATGGACAAATCGAATTAAAAAAAAAAAATTGAAAAAGTAAAAGAGACCGGAGGGCCGTGACATTAAGAAAAAAAGGCGCGTTTCGCGATCGCGCAAAGGCGAACCGGAAACGTTTCTGCGAGAGACGCACGTTCGTGTGTGTGTACATTTTTTTTTTACGAGAAATAATATCTCCTACTTTTATGGGTACGGCGGCAAAGCGACCGGCAATGCGAGACTTGGTGTTTTGCCGTTTGAAAAATCCGCGTTGACCTTGAAATTAGTTTGACGTCTCTCCGGTAATAATCTTGTGGGAATTTTCGAAATTTCGTTTTAACGATTTTTCTCGTTAGTTTTCGGGAATTCGTAGAGTGTCCAATTTTCCGAGGGCACACCCGCTATGTGCCTGTTTGTTTTGGTTGCGTGTGCGCGCCCTTGTACACGTGTGGTGGAGTATTACATATGTTGCGAGTGCATTTGTATGATTGCACGATGCACTTTTTCGTTGCTCAACGCACGGTAATGAGTACGGCGCGATCGGCTACGGTCGAATGTTTCGTCACGCCACAACCATTCCTCTCTCCTGCATATGTATGTACATATGTATGTATGTATATATGCATGTATGTATATGTATGTGCATGTATGTATGTATATATGCACGTATGTATATGTATGTGCATGTATGTATGTATATATGCATGTATGTATGTATACATGCATGTATGTATGTATACATGCATGTATGTATATGTATGTGCATGTATGTATGTATATATGCATGTATGTATATGTATGTGCACGTATGTATGTATATATGCATGTATGTATATGTATGTGCATGTATGTATGTATATATGCATGTATGTATATGTATGTGCATGTATGTATGTATTTATAAGATGCTCCTTTCGTCGCTGCGTATTGTTGCGCTGCAGTTGCATGGTATTTTGTTAAAATTAATCTTCAAAAATGGCGGCGGTATGGCAGTCTCCTGAACTGCATTTTCGAAACTGACGCGACGTATGGCTAAAAAACTGATGGACCGATTCTGATAAAACGTGGTAAAAATCTTTCTAACCTCGTTGTTTGAAGGATGACTAAATGTTTAAAACAAAAATGTTAATTTCTTTTTATTATAGATTGTTATTTTTTATCGCAAACCGTAGGCATTTTTTTTTTAGGAAAATTCAATCTTTTTGTTTCAAAGCGTCCCATTCCATCAATTTTCCACATTTCTCCATTTTACTTGGTTCATATTCAGCGTATAAGGGTTAATAAAAATAACTTCGTTGGTTTTTTTTTTCAGATTAGTCCGGCCGACGCTGCGTGTCAATTCGTCTGACAACATTCGACGCAACCCGTTTAGTGCCATACCTCCGCCGTTTTTGAAGATTAATTTAAAAAAATACCATTCAACAGCCCAAAGTAATAAAGAAAACATACGCCAAGTGTCAAACTGGTCAAGAAATCTTTCCTCTGAGGCGGTCACCCCAGGTCCAATGAAATCGAAACATTCTTTTCGCGCAAATTGGTAAGAACGTGTGCGCGTTATATGGACCCGGCAAAGCAGTCTAATGGTGAGTCAACATTTTTTTGGTGTAAATCGTACTTGATCTTTTAAACGCGTTTTTCTCAAAACTGCATGTTTCAAATTGGGTTCCATGATATCTCAAAAACTGTTGAACGGATTTCGTTCAAATTTGGCACTAAAATATTTCTGATATCTGCCATAGGTTTTTTTGAACTGAAATAGTTGAAAAAAATTACGAAACTTGGAACTTAATTTTCAAAACCGTGCCAGAAAATTCAATTTTCGATATTTTTACTCTACTCTAGTTGCAGCGATAGCCTCAGGTCGACAAATTAAAATGTCGTTTGATTTTTTTCTTTCAGATGAGCAAAACGTCCGAAATCACGGCAGCAGTCAACCAACTTTTTTTTTCACACATGAGTGTCTTACGAAAGGTGTCAAGTCGATTCAACTCGTTATTTTTGTTTGGTAACATTCTGAGGGACTGTAAAATTGTAAATAAATATGTTGTTGAAATTTAAAAATAGTGTGTTTCAAGGGTTCACAAAAAAAAAAGCGAACAAAAAAATAACTTTCACATGGAATGATCGCGTTAAAAGAAAATCATGCAAATAACCATTTTTTTGCTCGCCGAAAAGTATCTTCCCCCTTCACGTTTGGGCTTCTCCAGAATCGTCGGAATAAATTCCGACCCATTCGGCTAGGACGACTTGCCGATCCGCTGGGTCGCCCCAAAGTCGACGATTGGATGTTGATTTTCGCGATTTTCGAGTAGACTTTTTGGACTCGAGGAATCGAGATATCGCGGCCGTTCCAACGGCATTCTCTCGGTCTGTCAAAATGCTTTTTGGAAAGGGGCTTATGGATCCCAAATGGTCAATCTGCGGCCATAAAATAAGGCCGATCTCAGAACGGCGATTTTGGCGTTTTCGCAACATCTGCCGGATGGTGGGCGAAAATGCTGATTTTTTTTTAACTTGAAAAACCATATCCAATGTGGAAATTGACGGCTGATTGCGAAAATCCCCTCCCGCCCGCTAAAATTGACAATTCGCCAAATTTTCACAACCTCCGGAAAAACCGTGAAAGCCCCCATTAAACTTTCGATATTCCGATTTTCGGAGAGCTTTTTTCTCATACGAAAAATGTATCCGACCGGCCCAGTACTTCGAGTCATCTGCACGAGGAATACAAAAATAACCTGTGAATCCTTTTGTACGATATAGACGGCGACCCAATAATTAACGTTTACGTCAAATGACTGATGTCGATCGACGTATATACGTTTTCCCTGAATTGTACGCTCGGAGCCGACATTTACCAATTCACAAATATTCATATATGTGTGCGTGTGCATTCAAATAAATATATGTGTGTGTTTGTGTGTGCAGTATTATAACCAGGTGAGGTCGACGACCCCGTCAGCTCCGACGTCGTCGTCGCGAGTTGGCGTGGCACTGTGTACGTTACTCTCTCTCTCCTCTCTCTCTCTCTCTCTCTCTCTCTCTCTCTCTCTCTCTCTCTCTCTCTCTCTCTCTTTCCTCCTTCGCAGCATATCCGATTTTACCGTACATACTACTTTCACATCGCCGATGTTCTCATCGTCCAGAGAGCGAGAGAGAGAGAGAGAGAGAGGACCGCGAGGTATCGTGTGAATCGAAAATCGGCGCGCGGTGCCCTCACCATCGGAAAGAACAAAGTAGGTATTGCGCGTTCGCGAGATTGGCGTTGCAATCGAAATGTTCGCAACTCGGCGAAATTCAAGAGGAACAGAGACAGTCAGGAAATACGGAGAGGGAGGGAGAGAGAGAGGGAGAGAGAGAGAGAGAGAGAGAGAGAGAGAGAGAGAGAGAGAGAGAGAGAGAGAGAGAAGACCGAAAGGAAAAACCGTGGAGGGGGATTTGAGGGAAACGAGTCTTCGATCTTGACGACATGGTTTACCGTTAAAAGTATGCGGATTCGCGTCGCGATTGTCCACACCAAGATATCATTATTAATGTTATTACTATCATCATGATTATCATTATCACGACCGACACCGGTGGATGGGCGGTCAGAGTTCGGCTCTGCCGGTACGTAGAGTTAAGCAGTGCTGTGCATGACCAATACTCGGAGCTGTAACCGCTTAGACGTGCACCGGCTGGCGCATCAATCAGTCAACGAAAGGCTCATACTTCTGAGACCTTGGGTGTGTATACTTGGACTATGGGATCATCCCTGTGTAGACATTTGAGTCGGGAACAAGTACCGCCCCTGATTTGCCTTCCCTGAATAATGTCAGGTTCTGGTCGGGCCTTCCACCCTGAAGAAGGTTCGCAATGTAACGGGTCTGAGACTAGGTCCCGATCTGCTGTTCCTTTTCCGGGGAACTGATCAGGAACGGGCCGGGGAAGAAGCGGTAAATGGCCACGAAAGTTGTAGGGAGTAGATTGGGAAATAACCAGAAACAAGCGAGGAAATTAAGAACGACGTTTCAGCGTTTTTGAAATCCCTGCGGAGGTAAAATCGGGAGTGTATTCAATTTCGTATTTCGACAACATATTGTTTTTAGTTTCAAGGCTTTCACGGCTCTTTATGTAATGAGAAGAGTATGTGGCTTCCGGATGGAGGCCGTATTGAGGATCAGCGTTGTGCCGACGTTTCGCAAACATTACAGTCTGCATCATCAGGGCTGAGAGCTCCGATACTGAAGTTCTCGTGTCTCAGGTATTCCTTATATAGTTGCAGTCATCGATCCCGATCGCTGCACCAGCCCATCAGACGTTTTAATTGATCAGCTGGTCAATTAAAAAAACCGGGAGGACGGTGTGCCAAATGGGATTGATGTGATATCCTCCATCTGTGTTTAGATTGTCCGGATGTTTTCGGATTTCCAAGCCTTCTCGGTGTTTCCTGGAAAAATAGCTGTTTGATGGGGCCAGACTTTGGGCTTTGTCGAACTGGATGGCATGACCAGTCTCCATCCAATGTTCGGCCAGCGCTAATTGTGTAATATGGCCATATTTGGTACACCGTTGGTGTTCTTTGATCCGTGTACTGATCTTCCTCCCGGTTTCTCCTATGTACACTTTACCGCACGAGCAGAGTATCGTGTATACTCCTGGTGCACTTAATGGTGGTCTTTGGTCTTTTGCACTCGGAATCACTTGTGCTAGTTTCTTCTGAGGTTTGAAGATGACTCGCACGTTATGTTTTCCAAGGACCCTGCCTATGCGATCGGTTATGCCCTGAAGGTATGGAAGGGAAGTTGTTGCGGTTATTTGTCCTTAATTCTCCCCATCAGGTGCTGTAACCGTTTTCGGATCAGCTATTTTTCTTTTTAGATTTTTAGTCGTTCTTTCGATGTTGCCTGGCTCGTAGCCATTGTCTCGTAAAGCTTTTCGTAGGTGTTCTAGTTCAACCTCCAGGGAGTCTCGTTCGGAGATTGCTAGAGCTCCATAGACCAGAGAGCTTGTGACCGACTGTTTTTGGGAAGGATGGTGATGGGACGTAGCGTGGAGGTATCTATCCGTATGCGTTGGCTTCCGGTAAACTTTATGGCCCAAAGTGCCATCACTTTTCCGTTGAACCAGTACATCCAGAAAAGAGATTTGATTTTCCTGTTCAATCTCCATGGTGAATTGAATATTGGGGTGTTGGGAGTTGAGGAAGGTTAAGAAATTATTGAGGTTTTCTTTGCCGTGACTCCAAATGACGAAGGTGTCATCGACATATCGGAACCAGGTGGAGGGCTTGAGGGAAGCTTCTTGCAGAATTCTGTTCTCGAAGTTCTCCATAAAGATGTTGGCGACGATAGGGGAAATAGGGGAACCCATGGCTGCGCTTGAAGTTTGTTCATAAAACTGGGATTGAAATTGGAAGTATGTAGAGTTTAGGCAATGTTCTATGAGGGGCAGTAGGTTAGGGGCATTTTTAACTATGCTTAGGGTTTCATTGGTTGGGACGTTTGTAAACAGGGATACAACGTCGAAACTCACTAACATGTCTTCTGGTTGTACCTTGATAGACTGGATCTTGTTCACAAAATCCCGGGAGTTTTGGATATAGGAGTTGTTGAGGCCTACGAGTTTTTTTTTAATTGTCCAGCTGATGAATTAAAACATCTGATTGGCTGGTGCAGCGATCTGGAACGATGACTGCAACTATATAAGGAATACCTGAGACACGAGAGCTTCAGTATCGGAGCTCTCAGCCCTGATGATGCAGACTGTAATGTTTGCGAAACGTCGGCACAACGCTGATCCTCAACACGGCCTCCATCCGGAAGCCACATACTCTTCTCACAACATATTGTTTGTTGGTTATCTACTTGGTAGGGTAGTATATGAGTGCATACATATGCTTGCTTGCATTTCCTGATAGGCAAAGAGACAGAAAAACGTACACAGATCACTATCCGAGCGAAAAAGGCCTAGAGCGCGAGGGGTTATTTCACAAGTATCGCAAAATCATAAACCTAAGTCCGCAAGCGTAAGCGTATGTGAGTCTGTACATGGTACAACTCACAGGACGAATTTTTATCTTCGTACGATGGTGCCTTGCTTACGCAAAGCGCTTCGCTTGTAGCCACCTGACGGAATGTTGATGAAACACATTCAGGCAATGTCTTCCCGCCCAGAACATGGATATCTCCCAACATGATGACAAGGTGTTCAAAAACCACGAATGACTTGCTTTACTAATTTGCCTCATGAAATAATTTGGCAATTCTTTATGCTCAAAGCATTAGTTATCGTAATCTCGGTATTTATGGTAAGCATTGTTATCTTCGTTGATTGTCATTGATGAAATGAATTGGATTGATACATAAATTTAAAAAAAATCATCATTATCATCATAGTCATAATCGTGATCGTAATTATTATAGTCATTGTCATTGTTATCATTATTCCCACGATGATAATAATAATAATGATTATTATTATCATCGTTAGTATTAATATGATTATAAATCGGTATTCTTTTACTTCGGGACCGAGAAGAAAAAAATTAAGTCGTCTGTCCACGTGAGAGAAAATTCAGAGTTTCTGTAACACGTGAGACTTATTCTCCGTGAGTTTCACCCTCGCAAACAGTTCAGACAGTAGCCGGAGAGTTACCGTCGCAAAGTACTCTCTGGACCATGTCTACTACAGAGCGTCTGTAACTCGCGGACGTCCCGTCAGTAGTGATGACGTTGAAGTTTGCATCGTTGGAACGCAACGAAGGGATGTTTTTTTTTTATTTTCCAAATTTCCTTTGGCAGATTTAAGCTACGTGAATCACGTAAACATCTTTTAGGATTCTCTCTTAGCGATTTACGATCTGAATCTGCACGATACGATTTAGAATAAGACTGAAGGTTACCCAAACCCTAACAAACCCAAAGTAACCCAAACAAACCCAAACAAATGAGAAAGAATTTTCGTTGCATTCCAACGATGCAAACTTCGGATCCATTCAGTAGTGCCGGAAATGGCTTCTCACCAAGAACGCGTCATCGCACGACATTGACGTTTGCATCGTTGGAATCCAATGAAAGTTCATATTTTCGAATTGCTTTCTGATTTTTGGCAGAATTTGCCCCCCAAAATCCCTCAACCATTTTTTAAGATCCTTATTCCGAGATTTACAATATAAATCTGGAAAAAAAAGACTTTGTACAATAACAAAGATACGGAAATGAAAAATATAAAATAAAACTCTCGTTGCATTCCAACGATGCAAACTTCAGCATCATGAGCTTCTTCAGCGAAAAAAATAATATAAATATAAAAGGATCCGCCGAGTTAAGTCCTGGGTATCACGGAGACTGCAACTCGACGTTACGAATGATTTTGTACGTGAATTAAAAATAGAGGACGCGTTTTAATTTCCAAATTTCATCCGAATTATCGTAGGTTGATTGGAAAAATGAATAGGATTAAGTTGGTCTGACTATTGCGAAAGAATATGCACTCGTGAGACAAGCTATTTCAGGTACTCCAAAACATTCGAATTGCGATGCAATTTTGCAGATCACTTCATCCTTTAATTCTCTGTTTCAGAATTCGTCACGTTTCATATTTCAAAGCATCTGCTTTTTTGTCACTTCATATTCTTCGATTAAGGAGATTCGAGCGATAGCCACAATCCGAGATTATACTTTTTTTTAAATCTTATCATTTCGGTCAGGGGCCCAAACTTTTTCGGTCTGCATTCCGTAATCTTTCGGACAGCGTCGCGACGCCCCTGATCTCTCTCCGCGACGCCCAAGTTGGGAACCTCTGGTCTAGACTATAGAGCCCTAAAGAATTTTTCGTAATTAGTATTTTTTTTTTAATGACAATTTTTTGCGTAATGACATTTCAATTTTATTCTCGTTGCTTTTATTAACATTTTGATAATAATTATCAATTAAAATCGATAGTAGTAATTTTTATTAAAAAAATAATATCGAAATTGCAAATATAATGAAATACTCATTGTCATTTACTATTAAAAAATAACGTTATTAAAAATATGATTCTGTTGAATCGTATTTTCAATAGTAAATCACAATGAATATTTCATTATATTTACAATTTCGATATTATCGTTTTTTATAAACAATTACTGTAATCTTCCAGGTGGTTATCGTCGAATATGTTTGAAAAATCTTGCTGATGTTCGATTGGAATTAAACCTTCGTCAAGCATGGCCTGTAAATCTTCTTTTTTTTTCAAGAGGCAATTTTTTATCTGACGTCTGTTTTAATTGGAACATTCGAACATCATGCATCTTTTTCTTTTTTTAAAAAGATTTTCGTCTCTTGTCCTTCTCGGACAAAATCATATTTAACGTGGATTGTATCGACGTAAGGTTGAATGGATATTTCACGAATACTTGCAATTTTAATTGAAGTCCAATTAAATTTTTTCGAGAAGTCTAAAAAATCGTGAATTTCCGATTGCGGTCAAAGGAACTGGCGAAAAAAAATAGAGGCAAGGCGTAAAAAGCGTTCGTAAGCAGCGTCGAAATAATCTCGTGATATAAATGTAAATAGGGCACTTTTTGTGAAAAACTTGTAAACCGAGTTAGGCAAATAAAACTCGATTATTATTATTATACAAATAAGCATAACTGTTAATTATTCTAAATTTCATTCTGAGCTGTATAAAACATTTTCTGACCCAGTTTTTTTGTTCATAATAATAATAATAATTTGATAACGTTATACCTCTTCAGCCTGGTAGTAACAGAATTTTTTTCCCCCATTTACGTAATAAGAATATAAAAATGCGTTATCTTGCCCTTTAATTTTTTTTCTGAAAAATGAGCATCTACAGAATAAATCTACACCCCGTGTGCATTTTTTTGAGGTTCATTGTGAAAAAAGAAAAAAAATCATAAACCGTCATTTGACTCAACTGGATCGCTGCAACCTCCTTAATGCACACGTATCTTCTTTGGACCCAGTGCGTCGTGACATGGTCACAATTCTGAGAGTACTGTGTCACAATTCGGACTGAGTTTCGAACCCTGTGCGAGTAGGGAGCCGATGAACTTACAATTAGTTGATTGAACTTGTAGAGCACTTGAGAGCAAGCGCTCGCTAACGTTTACTATCGATGTGTTTGACGTTATTGCCCGGGAGTTACTCTCAGGAGCGTGACTACTGGCGAGTAGCGCTCTCGAGAGTAACTTTCAGAATTTATTCTCACGTGGAGAGAGAGCTTTACACCAGAAACAAAAAAAAACTGGCAGACATTGCCACGTACGGTGCGTTGCAAATATGCGATAGGGATTTCGTGCGGGAACGAAATTTTCCGCTGGCCCAAACGCGTGGGAGGAGGATGACAGGGGGCTGGGGGGGGGGGGGGGGGGGCTTTACGTGCACCGACCGAGCATCGAAGGTGACCGGGGACACCTGACTCGGGAAACCATGACGAATCACGATGCGAGCGAAATAACGAGTCCCCCCCCCCACCCCCCAGCCCCATCGCTCGCCCACTCGCAATTCGCGCGCCACCCGCACTCATTCAACATTTACAACAAAAAGAAATAATATTAGGTATAATGACAAACGGAATGATTAAAAATAAATTCCAACGACAATAATCATCTATAATGAGAAAAAGAAATGATCACTGTGAAAAATAATACACGATGGAGGCAAAAAGAAATGTGATCAAAATAAATAAAACAGTGATACATTTTGACTATAAGAATCAAACGCAATTATTGATGATCGTACAAATTTCTGAAAACGATATTATAATTATGAATTATAATATCATTATTAATTAACAATTATTAATAATTATTACGTATAATATCGCAATGGAAACTTGGTAGAACTCGTAGGAAAAATATTGACGATACGAATGAGAGAAACAAACATTGTAATCAATCATTAGTTGTAATAATTTTATTATTGATAATTGGTAGTAAAAATACGATATTAAAGAAATGAAACATCCGAGTAATATAAAAAGAAAGTTGTACTATTCATGTATTAAAATCTTGTATTATTCATAAGTATTAATTAGGTAAACATTCGGAAGTGGGGCTCCTGCTAGAATCAGGCTATTTTTTTCTTCTTATTTCTTTTAATGATCATGGCAGATGATACAAAGTAATATTATGACAGCGCATGACATTTTTTTCTTCAAAAAAATTATTTGAAAATATGGACGTGGATCCCTGCTTGCATCTGCGCCGCAATTGAAAATGAATGGCGTACTAATCCATGGATGCGTGGAATCGTGGAGTGGGTACTTTAAGGGGTTACCCCCACTTGCGATTTTGAAAAAATCGATTTTTTTGTTATTGCATTTTGTTGAAGTATAAGTATCTGAGAATATGTCCTGAGAATTTCACGTCGATCCGAACAAAATTGACTGAGATATGAGCGTTGAAAGAGAAGAATCCGCGTTGAATGAGCGTTGAAAGAGAAACTTTAAACGCGTTTTTCTCAAAATGGCATTTCTGAAGTCGGTGACCAAGATTACTCGAACACTAATGAACCGATCTTCTTGAAATTTTGCAGGCTTATTTAATACATCAAAATGTAGTCTTTAATCGTTCGATTTTTTTTCGAAAAAAAATGGCCGTTTTATAGCCAAAAAACGGCCGTTTTTTTTTCGTTAAAATCGAACCATTAACTTTGACTGTCCCGCATTTTGTGAAAAATGAATATTTTTCAAAATCCTTCGATTAAAGACTAGTTTATACTTATATTTGACTAAATCCATCCGCATTTTTTTCTTCAGATGATCCACTTCGCCGCAATGTTGGTCACCGCAAACCGTGTATATAAAAACATTATTTCATTGACGGCCATTTGCCACTAAACAATGTAATATTTTTCAATGAAAAAATTACCGAAATGCCTTCAAGATGTGTTCTTTAAGATGGTATATCGATCGATCAAAAAAGTTTTGTAGTTTTCTTTAAAAAAAAATCATGAAAAAGGCCTTTTTTTTGCGCTACAAGTGAGGGTAACGCCTTAGTAGCCTATGCTTGAAAATTGTAAAATACTTTAAAAAAGAAGAGCAAGTATTGCCGTTACGCGGTACGTGTGACGCACTAGCGATAAATAATCGACAATGAAAATAACAGTAAAGATGGCGAGAAGCAAGGAAGGTCTTCCTGTTTACCGGCGGTGTTCTCTTTCATTTTTCTCCCACTCGCGGCCGTCGTGTTTGCGGATTCGCGTTACGTACGTTACTGATAATCGAGGCCGATAACAGATTCAACGCAGTTTCTACGGATACACACACGTACGCGTACGTAATATATCGCGAAAGTCGGAAAAGAAAAATTAGGAGAAGGTTACAAGCGGACACGTCATCGGGCAACTATTTCCGGTTGACTGAAAAAGTATTCGTCTCCGTGATAACCCCCCCCCCCCCCCCCCCCTCCACGGCACCAAAACTCTTTCTCTCGCGGAATTCACAATCGCATCGGAAATAGAATTTAAGTGGAAACGCAATACGCCACGACCAACGTTCTCTCTCTCTCTCTCTCTCTCTCGAAAAGTTTTCCGCATTCCTCTATTCGTTTCTTTCGAACGAGGAAATTTCTATTGCAATATGTCGAAAAACGTATATCGCGACGATAAATAAAAGTTAGGGAAAAACAAAAAAGAAAGACCAACTCGAGAAAAAGGTTAGAAAAGTCGCGAAAAAAGTGGGGGGGGGGGAGGAGAGACGAGAGAGAAGAAATACAAAATCGATTGCGAACGATTGCGAAAAGGGCGAGCGCGGACCAGGTGGAAAATAATCGTCGGGGCTTGAGTACAAGAGGCCGCGCGGGCTTGTGTATGTGTGCGCGCGCGCGGCGAGATCTGCGCCCGGAACTTGCAACAGGTGGGTATTAGGCGCTCGTTCGTAGGTGGACGATTGTTTCTCCGCGGGACGTTCGCACAAGAGAGAAAAAGAGAAAAAAAAACGGCGAGAGAGAGAGAGAGAGAGAGGGGGGCTCTAGGGTGTCTATGCCAACGTACAGCACCATCTGGACCGAAGAGTGGGCTGCCCACCCCCCCTCCCGCCCCACCCTCCGCCGCCCTCCCGCTGTGCTCTTCGATCGCGTTTTTCGTAGCACGGACGTGCTCGCGACACGCCTCTGCCAGGGATAAAACATTGGAAGCGGACGTTACTTGTTTTTTCTTATTGTTTTTCATTGCATTTTACAAAACGAGTAGCATCGATATCAGTACATGGTTGATCCTGCCGGAATGATCACTTTCCAGAACAACGAAATTTACCAACGACAATATTTCATTTTTTCATTTGAACATTGCAGATGACTTCAGTTATCATCGATATAATATATTTCCCTATGGATCACACTGATTATTCAGTTTCGAGAGACTCATCACGATCGAAAGCAATCTTCGTGCCAGAGGAATGATGCAAACTTTTTTCCTATCAAGTTTTTATTGGTTTATTAAGGCGTTACCCCCACTTGTAGCGCAAAAAAAAGGCCTTTTTCGTGAATTTTTTTTAAAGAAAACTACAAAACTTTTTCAATCGATCAATATACCATCTTAAAGAAAACATCTTGAAGAACTTTCGGTAATTTTTTTATTGAAAAATATCACATTGTTTAGTGGCAAATGGCCGTCAATGAAATAATGTTTTTATATACACGGTTTGCGGTGACCAACATTGCGGCGAAGTGGATCATCTGAAGAAAAAAATGCGGATGGATTTAGTCAAATGTAAGTATAAACTAGTCTTTAATCGAAGGATTTTGAAAAATATTCATTTTTCACAAAATGGCGGACAGTCAAAGTTAATGGTTCGATTTTAACGAAAAAAAAACGGCCGTTTTTTGGCTATAAAACGGCCATTTTTTTTTTCGAAAAAAAAAATCGAACGATTAAAGACTACATTTTCATGTATTAAATAAGCCTGCAAAATTTCAAGAAGATCGGTTCATTAGTGTTCGAGTAATCTTGGTCATCGACTTCAGAAATGCCATTTTGAGAAAAACGCGTTTAAAGTTTCTCTTTCAACGCTCTCTCAACGCGGATTCTTCTCTTTCAACGCTCATATCTCAGTCAATTTTGTTCGGATCGACTTGAAATTTTCAGGACATATTCTCAGATACTTATACTTCAAAAAAATGCAATAAAAAAAATTGCGATTTTTTCAAATTCGCAAGTGGGGGTAACCCCTTAAACTTATTGAATGACGAGGTGTGAATCCCCCCCACCGATCCACATGCACAGAGAGCCTTCAATCAGTAAATCGACATTTGCTATTGAAAATGTCATCACGCCACCTGGCTTTTCTCTCCCTTTCTCTCTCTCTCTCTCTCTCTCTCTCTCTCTCTCTCTCTCTCTCTGCCCCCTCTCTGATTCGTATGCGGCACAAAAGTCACTCGATATTATAAATGCATCTCCTCGTACGTACAGTGACGTATATACCCGGCTCTATAAATATAGATACACATGCATACATATACATATGTAGGAAAAGAACATTCTGACCTCGTTGCATCGATGCAACGGTGGCTATAACCACGTCTTGCTAGTTGAGGATACGGCTCGAGGTCGAATGTCTTGAAAAACACTTTTTCACGCATATGAAAAGGTCGCGTGTCTCTTGAAAATCTTTTTTCCTATACATATGTATGGTGCCTAGAGATACGTGAATTTCGAGTACAAAGCGAGTACCTCGGATAGCAAGTGTGTCCACTATGGCAAAAGCTTCGCGCGACGTTGTCGATGCACGAGAGTAAAAAAAAAAAAAAAAGAAAGAAGGGAAAAAAAAGTTTCGCTACTATCGCGATAGCCGGTCGCGCGAGTGCTGCGGTGTGTCAATACGCGAGTCAAGGGTGAGGGGGGGGGGGGGGGGCAGTGTAGCGCGCGGGTTGCTATGTAGGAATGTCATACTTTCTCGCGTGCGGCTGTGGCGCGAATCGTCCTACGATTGAAAAACTGCGCAACACGTTCGTCGTGCCCCGTCGCGTAACGTAAGGAAAAAAAATAAATAAAGAAGCTTTCCAAGTGCATTCACGTTTCGCTCGATCGGTAAATATTTTTGTTATCAATGATCCCAAACCCAAAGAAACAAAAAAAAATAACCAAAAATATGGGTGAAATAAAAATAACGGAAATGTAAAAAAAAAAAACTAAAGAAGCGTGGTGATGTATTTTTTCGATGATCCCGGAATTCATGCGAGAGCGACAACCGAATGGAGTTGCCGCGACGGTGGTCGTGCCCGTCGTTCTCTTCTCGTTGACAAAATTGCTCGGCCGTTGTAGAATTCTTAGCGCGTAGTAATCGTTTGATACAAGCGGAAATGGGTCATACGATGAGACCATTGTGTATATACATATGTATATAAAATATATAAAAGACAGTTCTCGCGGCACACGGCAGTCCATATAGGAAAACCGACGTACGGGGAAATCAGTAGACGGGGGCGCTCCGTCGTTGCATTCGACGTGTGTGTATACAGGGTGTCCCTCTTGTCTCTGCCACCCGAAATAATTCGGTAATTATCGACGTCACGAAAAAACGTTCCAGACAAAAGTTGTACGGTGTTAAGGGGGCCATCAATTGCGAACAATTTTTGTTTATTTTAAGGTGGTTCCTCTGCGAAAATCTCAACCAAAAGTTTACACACCATGTTTATGTTTAAAAGATTGATAATTGATTTAATTAGTAATGAATAAAATTAAAAAATACGCAATATTGACTCGATACTAGTAGATAATACGATGGATATCATTTATTGCCGTAAAGTATATTTTGTATTGTGTTTTTGATCGACCATTGCCAGTAAACTTTTTCCCGCGACTGTCCAGGCTTTGCCCCAATTGTTTTTTTTTCCAGGCTTTGCACCAAAATTGTGAAGGCTTCTCATAGTTATATCTTGGAAACTAGATGGTGAATCATTCTCATTTTTTTGACATTATTCGTGATATCTTACTGTAGCTTATCCTCGTTTTTTTTAAATCAATTTCTTAATTTTAGTTTTGACGGTAGAATTAATGATGCTCTGTTTGCCCATCATAACGCATTTGTTACGTGTAAACCGAGCCAACTTTGAGTGTAAATATCTCAGGTTTGGGGTGGTCAAACTTATCCAAATTGCACAGATGTTTGGATAATGTATTAAATAACGTATATGTCAAACTTCAACCATTTCTTAATTCAACTCTTCTGTGGAGGTACTACCTTAAGCTCACCTCCACTTTTTTTTTAATGGGATGATACATTGTTTTCAACCATTTGTGGAGCCCCTCAAACCGCATAAAAAAAACATTAGCGATCAAAGTCGGTCAAGGTCATTGAAGGTCAGTATCGATGATACAAATATAAATTCCTATCATCACTACGAAATATTTGGTAGTGATCCGCGATATTTGGATTTGCATTTTGTTTCAATAGGTGACCTTGAATGACCTCGAACGACTTTGACCCCCTGATGTTTTTCAAGCGGCTTGAGGTGCTCCGCAAGATGGTTGAAAAAAAATGTGCCATTCCGTTGGAAAAAAGTGGCGGTGACCTTCACTGTGCGTCAGCACGGCCACCGAAATAAATTAAAAAATTGGTCGCATTTGATAGCCCCCTTCACACCGTACAACTTTTGTTTGAAACATTTTTTCGTCACGTCGATGATTACCGAGTTATTTCGGCTGGCAGAGATAAGAGGGACACCCTGTATACGTGAGCAGAGACCGCGGGCCGACACACAGTATCGCGCGCGCGAAGCTACCACTTGCATTCGTAATGCTCCCGGAGGAGGGGTGCTATTTATTTATCGTGTCCGTATCTGCGCCCTTGGGGACTCGACTGCCAACAGCACGACACGGCGCTTCTATATTCCCCGAGCATATCGACGTGTGCGTGCGCGCGCGCGCGAGTCGGTGTAAGCTTTAAGGGGTTACGTGGGTGTGAAAATTTTGAAAAATCCATTTTTTATATTTTATTATATAGTAGTACAATATGTTTAGAATATTCTGCCAAAGTTTTAAGTCAATCGAAGTAAAAGCCCAGGAGAGAGAGCCTTTGCGAATTTCCCCCGCTGACAAAGACCGGCAAAAATTTTTGGAAGATTTTTTTTTAATATTGTTGAAATGTTGCTCGTTTATGTGCTTAACATTTTACATAAAATAATTTACATATATTGTTTTTTAATAGAGAAAATATGCTTTTTTCGCTTCGAAACCCACGTAACCCCTTAAATTCCATTGGGATCACGTGACATCATATTGGAACATTAAGATTATAGTATCGATTTGATGTGAAGAGGAGGAATTAAAAGCAACGGTGAGATTGAAATGCCAAAAATGTTTGTGGAAGTCATCCTGAGATCGACCACAGCATATGGTGTAAGAGTATATTCATATTGTTTTTTGCAGGAAAATGAGAATTCGTGACACGATACATTATCATCATTGTTATTATTCATTATCATAGTCAATTATTATGATTTAATTAATTAACTATATTTGAGCTTGATATAATTAAATTAAATTATTATTATTACTATGATTTATGATGACTTAATTTTACACGTGGACTCAATGAAATTTAATGAATTCATTATGTTCATTATTTATTGAGGTCTCAGTTGATTCCTGAGTCTCAACGTGTACCCTTTCGGAGTTTTGCGTATTACCCTTTGCTATAACTCCCTATCCGCACTTCGCTGATCTAACCTAACGTTCCGTTGCGTCCACAGCCGTCTTGAGGCGGGAGCCTGAATTAGAAGGGCCAAAAAAGCGATTTTTCGGTAATTTTTTTTAGGAGGGAAAAAAAACAAGTGAGCCCGGTAAAAATTGAGGTATCTGTTCATATATATTTAAAATGTATGAAAAAAAATGTCAACATGAAACAATAAATGATTGCAGATTCATCAGCCTATTCCATGTGTGTATTGCCACTGCAGTCCCCAATCTGCGGCACAGATGCAGCTCGTAATTCGTGACTGAGCCAATTAAACCAATGAATTTTTCAATTGTTATATATTTTTCTTCTGGGTGAATTAAGGGGTTACCCCCACTTGCGATTTTGAAAAAATCGATTTTTTATTAATTGCATTTTTTTGAAGTATGAGTATCTGAGAATATATCCGGAAAATTTCAAGTCGATCCGAAGAAAATTGACTGAGATATGAGCGTTGAAAGAGAAGAATCCGCGTTGAAAGAGCGTTGAAATTGAAACTTTAAACGCGTTTTTCTCAAAATGGCATTTCTGAAGTCGGTGACCAAGATTACTCGAACACTAATGAACCGATCTTCTTGAAATTTTGCAGGCTTATTTAATACATAAAAATGTAGTCTTTAATCGTTCGATTTTTTTTTCGAAAAAAATAGCCGTTTTATAGCCAAAAAACGGCCGTTTTTTTCGTTAAAATCGAACCATTAACTTTGACTGTCCGCCATTTTGTGAAAAATGAATATTTTTTCAAATCCTTCGATTAAAGACTAGTTTATACTTATATTTGACTAAATCCATCCGCATTTTTTTTTTTTCAGACGATCCACTTCGCCGCAATGTTGGTCACCGCGAAGCGTGTATATAAAAACATTATTTCATTGACGGCCATTTGCCACTAAACAATGTGATATTTTTCAATAAAAAAATTACTGAAAGTTCTTCAAGATGTGTTCTTCAAGATGGTATATTGATCGATTAAAAAAGTTTTGTAGTTTTCTTTAAAAAAATTCATGAAAAAGGCCTTTTTTTGCGCTACAAGCGGGGGTAACGCCTTAATAATATCAGCAATAGTTAGTATTATTATTATTATTAAAACTGTATTGTTGGTTTTTTTGTTATTATCGTCACCGCTGTTATTTTTTTCGTTATAATATTTCTCTTTTTATTAGAATTAACATTCCGATGGTTACTTGTTACTGTCACTGCTATTATTTATAATTATCATTACTATTTATCCTTCAATTTCTCGTCATCATCATTACAACATTTATTATCGGTTTAAATATTTCATTTTGTTACTCTGCGAAATCTTTAATGCACTCGTCGAATGGAATCATTTCAAATCTAAAATTCATACAATCAATAAGGAAAAAAATAAAAATAAAAACAAAGAAAATGTTGAAGAGAAAAAAATTCGTACGTTTTTTCGGACCTCGACACAGAGTGGGAGAGCGAGAGAGAGAGATCGGTTCGTCGTCGGGCAATAGTCCCGAGATTGCGCCGCGAATTTGCAATACCCCGCACACACGCGCCACCGTAAAGCCGAGAAATAAAAATGAAAAAAAAAAAGAACGTAGATGGAGGGGGAGGAGGAGGAGAAGGAAGCGCGCATCGATGCGAACTTTGTCCCGCGATGACGTCGCGCGGCACACGGGCGTGTGCACGGCCCGAGAGCTCGTACTCCTCGAAATTCTTCTCCAGAGCCCGCCGCGTTTTCGCGATATATAATATAGCCCGGCCGACGTGGCAATATCGCGAGGCGCGCGTGGGAGTCACGAGATGGACGAGGAGGCCGAGGAAGCGAGCGCGGCAAGGGTAATAATCAAGGAGGCTCGCATAAGTCGAAGATCGGCAGTTTGCCAAGTCATTCTCGTCAACGTGCAACGAGCGAGCGAGCGCTCACTTTCAGAACGCGTCTCAAAACGCATTTATCGTGTAGCGCTCTCTCTCTCTCTGTCTCGCACACACATACACACAGGACGGAATTTTCATACCCGGCGAGCACGATAAACAATATCGTTGGTTATGCAGCTGCAGTTTTTTTCCAGAAACGTTCCTCGCTCGTTCTTCATATATATATATATATATATATATATATATATATATATATATATATATATATATATATATATATATATATATATATATATACACACACATATATATATATATATATATATTAGGGTGGCACAAATTTGAGCTTTATTTTTTTCTTTTTCTCACCATCCAATTATCTTCTTAGAAGAAAAAAAAACTGTCGCGAAATCTGCGAGCGGTCAAAAAATACTTAGAGGTCGCTCACGCCTCTCAAAAACTCAAATTTTCATTTAAAAAATCGATTTTTTCTTTCGTTCACGTCTCACCCGTGAATTTTCCGCGTTATAATTTTCAAATGAACCTCGCGAAAGCTCTAGCCGGTCAATGAATATTTAGTGGTCGCTCAAAAACTTCGAAATTTTCCATTTTCGCCAACTTTGTAAAAATCTTCTCACTCATAAATATGACGCTTTGTAAAATGTTCAAAACAATTAATCGTTTTTCTTTAGAAACAGACTTTTCAAATTCACCTCACACTACTAACCCAAGGATTATGATATTTGTTCTCGTAAAATAATTCTTTAAAGCTCTTGCCGTAAGCAAAATTATAGGTCCTCCGTTTTATAAGGTTAGAAGTGAGGTAAATTTAAAAAATTCGTTTCTAAAGAAAGAAGAAAAGGATTGTTTTGAATATTTTACAGTGTTAAATTTTCGAGTGAGAAGAGAGAAAAAATTCGCGACATTTTGAAATTTCGGAGCTCTTGAGCGACCGCTAAATGATTATTTGCCGGTTAGAGCTTTCGTGAGTTTAAATAAAAAAATCATAAACCGTAAAATTCATGGGTGATAAGTGAACGAGAAAAGAATCAATTTTGTAAAATGAAAATTTGAATTTTTGGGAGGCTTGAGCGACCTCTAAATATTTTTTGACCACTCGCAGCTTTCGCGACAATTTTTTTTTATCTTCAAGGTAGATAATTGAATGGTGAGAAAAGGGAAAAAAATAGAGCTGAAATTTGTGCCACCCTAATATGCATGGCGCATCGATCATGCCTCTCGATCTCACATGGCAGGAGGAAGCCAGAGGAATGATGCCAGAGGAATGATGCCAGAGGAGTGACGATTCGAACGAGTTTTTATGCACAGCGCGGTATTGCTACGTTTTTCTAACCTCAAAATCTGACGGTGAATAGGTGCCCATAAGTTCCACGTGAACAGGTAAAGAGCGACGTATTTTATTGAAAAATGATACAGTTGAGAATGACCAGAGGAATGACTTCTTCGCCGTCAACCACACCTCATAACACACAAGATCTGTAGAAGAATGATTGAGAAAAACGGTTACAAAATTTCGTTATCTATTGATGGTGTTGAAGTTATGCTGCTGAAGTTATGCTGCTGAAGTTATGCTGCTGAAGTTTTTTTTATATTTTATTTTTCCTGTATTTATTATTATTGAAATTTTTTTCTTATAGGTTTACATCGCAGATCGGTAAATAAATAGCTTAAATAATGGTTGAAAGTTTTTTGGAGGCATAATATGCCAAAAGAAATTTAGAAATATTAATTTTCACTGCATGCCAACGATGCAAACTTCAACCTCATGTTGAAGTTTGCATCGTTGAAACGCAACAAAACTTATTTTTTACACTTTATTTCGCATATTTTTCAGATGAAAAGATCTTCTTACTACAGATTTCCTTTGTAGATTGCTCAATGAAATCTTTAAAAATGGTTGGAGGATTTTTGTGAGCAAAATTTGTCCAAAATTAAGGATTTCAAAAATATCAACTTACGTTCCATTCCAACGATGCAAAATTCAACCTCACATTTATTATGGTACTTCTGCTCGTTTATTTTTTATTTTCAAGGGTAAATTCAATAAATGTCTCGTGGTTTCAAGGAATGTTTTTTGTGTTATTTTTTAACTTTCTCGTACCTCTTTAGCTCGCTAGTGTATACGAAGTTTGGTACATACAAAATACCGGAAAAGGGATAACAATGGTTTTTTTTGCCAAATCTGCTTTGTAGGAAGATTTCGAAATATTTCAGACTGTTGTATTTAAAAAGAAAACCGACAAAGTAATGGAATAGAGTATATTCCATACACACACACACACACACACGCACACACATATATGGGTATTTCTCCTAAAATGATCATTTTGCATGTAATCTGACCTTTTTTTTAAAATAGATGCTATTCCAATAATATTGAAGTTTGCATCGCTGGAATGCAACGAAAATTGAAAATCTCTCTTTCATTCTTTCATTTTTGTGTCATCTAAAATTGTATCCTGCAAATTTGGGCTATATATTCATGATGAGGATCCTAAAAAATGGTCGAATGTTTTTCGTGCCCAGATTTGCTCAACCAAAATTCGGCTTCCAAATTTCCATTGCGTTCCAACGATGCAAACTTCAATATCATTGGAATAGCATCTATTTAAGGGGTTACCCCCACTTGCGATTTTGAAAAAATCGATTTTTTTTTATTGCATTTTTTTGAAGTAGAAGTATCTGAGAATATGTCTTGAAAATTTCAAGTCGATCCGAACAAAATTGACTGAGATATGAGCGTTGAAAGAGAAGAATCCGCGTTGAAAGAGCGTTGAAAGAGAAACTTTAAACGCGTTTTTCTCAAAATGGCATTTCTCAAGTCGGTGACCAAGATTACTCGAACACTAATGAACCGATCTTCTTGAAATTTTGCAGGCCTATCTAATACATAAAAATGTAGTCTTTAATCGTTCGATTTTTTTTTCGAAAAAAAATGGCCGTTTTATAGCCAAAAACGGCCGTTTTTTTTCGTTAAAATCGAACCATTAACTTGGACTGTCCGCCATTTTGTGAAAAATGAATATTTTTTAAAATCCTTCGATTAAAGACTAGTTTATACTTATATTTGACTAAATCCATCCGCATTTTTTCTTCAGATGATCCACTTCGCCGCAATGTTGGTCACCGCAAACCGTGTATATAAAAACATTATTTCATTGACAGCCATTTTTGCCACTAAACAATGTGATATTTTTCAATAAAAAAATTACTGAAAGTTCTTCAAGATGTGTTCTTTAAGATAGTATATTGATCGATTAAAAAAGTTTTGTAGTTTTCTTTTAAAAAAATTCAAGAAAAAGGCCTTTTTTTGCGCTACAAGAGGGGGGTAACGCCTTAAAAACGTCGGATTACGTGCAAAATGATCATTTTATGACAATTACCGATATATGTGTGTGAGTGAGGCGCGCTCGTCTTTTACGGATGTGTCACACGTCGCATCCTATTTGCTTAAGTTACGTCCGCGGACAGATGATAATCGGGCGTAATCAGCGTGCCGTGCAACGACAACAGGTCGTCATTGCATTCGTATGATACTGATAATAATGACGAATAATGATCACAACAATGATAACAAAAAAGTAATAATAACAACAGTAAACAACCATAAATAATAATCATCATGATGAATCATGATAATAACAATGATAATTTTAAGAAGTAATGATAATAAAAATGAACACGAATTAATGATAATAGCAGTGATAATAATCATTATATATAATAGGACCAATAACAACAACAATGATAACGGTAACGAGGGGCTTCTAAAACTTACACGATAAAAGTAATAACAATTTTAAAACAATAACATCACGATGACAATAATAACGATGATGGTGAAGATGATAAGGGGCCTGTAAAGCGTGTATAAAAATAATAACAACAACAACAACAACAACAATAATGATGGTCTCGATAATAACTAGCTTGTTAAACTTGTGCAATAATGATGATAATAATAACAAGAATAACAATGATAAGAGCAACAATCGTGATTCTTGGTTCGGAACAAAATGTCAATTTTTTTTTCTAATTGCAGTACACAATTATTTTCATCGATAGTAGGTATACATACGTGCATATATGTATCAATGGGCTCAGGCTTGCCCGAGGTCGTAAATTAATCAATTAATTAAAAAAAAAAAAACAAATGAATGAATCGATGAATATAGATGCATATACATACACACACACACAATGGATTTATTAATTAAGCTCCCGCGCGCCTGAGGTCATCATCGTCATTGCGTCACCGATGGAACGAGCGACAAGAACGAACAAGAGGAAAAGATGATGAGGAAAAAAAAATGAAAACAAATAGATGAATAAATCAACGACGATTGTAAGTCGGGCCTCGATGATGAATTTTGCATTCACGACGGACATGACGGTGCGGCGAAGAGAGCGGCGAAGGGAGAAGTCGAGCTGGAGGAGGGGGGGGGGGGGCTGTAGGGAAATCGTTTGGTGGACTTGGGCCAGTTTCATTCATTCATTCCTCTCTCTTTCTTTTCCTCTCTCTCTCTCTCTCTCTCTCTCTCTCTCTCTCTCTCTCTCTCTTACGCGATTTCGCAGTCGAGCATTGCCACACACAGGGGGAGGGGGGGTCTAAAGAGTTCGAGGATACGCGCCACGCTAATGTACACACGGTGTCCAGGTTCAAAATGGACCCTTCACCCCTGCCCCGCCGCCCCAATCTTCAATCATATTGACCACACGCGAATAAAGGGAGAAAAAAAACAATTGAAAAAAAGCTGTCCCAGCGTACGTGTGTGTGCGTAAACTTGAACACAAGAAACACGTTTAGATCTTTGTCCGAAGCATATTTTTCGCAACGTCAACACAATTTCGAAGATATTCAGGTTTGAATTACACCTTATATACATAGGTGTCACATTAAAATGGAACACCCCATATAGATAAGGTGGGCAAACGAATCGCCACACTTTCTACTTTCGTTCTAAAAAAGTCACAACGTTCGTTGTAGTGAGTAAGGAGCCGGGGACTCGTAACGAGTTCCTTATCACCTGGTATGTATCTTCGGCGCGGCGACGGAAGAGAGAGAGAGAGAGAGAGAGAGAGAGAGAGAGAGAGAGAGAGAGAGAGAGAGAGAGAGAGAGAATGTATTAGTTCGTTGTGTAATCCAACACAGGTAGAACTACGTAAGAATAAGTAGACTATGGCGACATGTGCATATGCATACATATAAATATCTACAGGATGTTGTAAAAAAGGATTAAACGGCGATTGAAATTTTCAAACGGCTTATTTTGTAGTTTTCCGGAAAAATTGCTTATTTTAAGACGAACGAAACCGAAGAGAAAAAAATTATCCAGCTAAAAAATCATGATGTTGTGGCGGTTCAAAGTTTTTTGAGATATTGCACGATATTTTCATATTCTCAGCGTCTACTGGTTGTGCGATGCTTCGTACGCTCCCCACTCCTTCGCCACTGGTGAGCCGCGAGGCTTACGCGAAGGAGCCATAGTCCAGTCGAAATAGGATTTCACCTGGAATTAATACCGGGCTTCAATTTTCTTTTTCATACTTAGGGGGGGGGGGGGGGGGGGTGGTTGGTAGTGTAAATCTCGATTTTCGGGAAAATCCCCCTGGTGCGTTGGCCACCATCTTGATTTAAAGAGGGATTTTTTTTTCGTTTTTCGAATAACTCGCTTATTTTTTACCTTGGAGTGAAAATGATAGTATTCAAAGTTGTGGGAAATGTAATTCCCCACAAGTTTGGTGATTGTAATTTTTACCCTAGGATCGATATTTATAGAGTTAGACTGCTAAAAAGGATAAAAAACGTTTTTTTTAAAACTCTCTCGTTTATTATCCAGTTTATTGTAAAAATGGTGATGAATAATCACATAGGAAATTTTATTTCCTTCAACTTTGGTCATTAGCATTTTTACCCTCGGATCAATATTTTCGGACTTATACTTAATTTAGGGGTGAACTTTTTTTTTATGTTCAGTTATTTCGTTTATTATCAAGTTTATCGTAAAAATGGTAAGAAGTAATCGGGTAGGAAATTTTATTTTCTTCAACTTTGGTTAGTACCAATTGTACCCTAGGATCAATATTTTCGGACTTATACTTAATTTAGGGGTGAACTTTTTATTTATGTTCAGTTACTTCGTTTATTATCAAGTTTATCGTAAAAATGGTCATGAATAGTCAGGTAGGGAATTTTATTTCATTCAATTTTGGTTATGAGCATTTTTACCCTAGGATCAATATTTTCGGACTTATACTTAATTTAGAGGTGAACTTTTCATTTACGTTCAGTTATTTCGTTTATTATCAAGTTTATGGTAAAAATGGTAATGGATAATCAGGTAGGGAATTTTATTTGCTTCAACTTTGTTTATTACCATTTTTACCCTACGATCAATATTGTGAGTTGTAATGAAGGTCCTCTCTCTCTCTCTCTCTCTCTCTCTCTCTCTCTCTCTTTCATCCTCTATCTTCGATGACGATGGACTTTTTAATCCGATGATATTTACACTAGCAGGCCTGACACTGTGCGTTACTGTATATGAAGGTGGATGTCTACATACATAATGCATTCTTTGATAAACATATGGGAGATTCTACGCCATTTCACCTAGCCCGAGACCCCGACCTTTTTTTACTTTCCTGATTGTGTTTTGTAACATTGTACCCCACGAAAGGAATATTCACGCCAATTTTTAGATTTTTACCTCTTCTCTTTTAGGTGTTGTAATTTTCCAAAAAAATGTCGTTTTCGGAAGTTATGGAAACGTTTAAACGCTGACAACTCCGGAACTGATTGAGATATCGACACGTGTCGACATATAACTTTTTTTCATTTCGAAGCATACTTTCGTTGAAAAATACGAAAAAGATTATCAATTATCAATGTCAACTTTTTTTTTTGCTTCTAAAGTGAAAACTTTTTTTAAAGAGGATTGCCTTTTTATGTATTTTATTCAGAAAATTCTCTAAAATAGAGTGACCCTTCTATGATTTTGAAGACTACTCTCATCGTGGGCTCGTTTTTCCTTCTATTTTTCTTCGAATCAATCATATTTTTTGAGAAGATTTTTATCATTTTAATGTCCAAGGATGCTATTAATGTTTTTGTGATGTCCAATTCGGCTTCGACAAGCCTGAAACGGTTTATTTTTAAGTTATGCTGAATTAAACGAGAAAAAAAAATTATTTGAAATAGAATTGGTGTGGATACTCGTTTCATAGGGTACAATCTTACAACAACAAAAATTATTCCGTCGTTCATTTTGTTTGCTTCCATTGTTTTTTATCTTCACTCGCCGAGTTTTTTTTTTTTTACACGCCGAGTCATATAATGCGCAATGAACGAGGAACGCGACGCAAGTGCTGT
This sequence comes from Ophion ellenae, assembly GCA_963210295.1. NCBI lineage: Eukaryota > Metazoa > Arthropoda > Insecta > Hymenoptera > Ichneumonidae > Ophion > Ophion ellenae. Next base: position 1,017,613 of record OY723393.1, read on the forward strand.
TAACCTTGCGAGAGGTCCGCGCGATTCGATTAATCAAACGTAATGCGATTCGAACGCAGTGCCGATTCCCTATATATATATATATATATATATATATATGTGTGTGTGCGTGTGTGTGTGTGTGTGTGTGTGTGTGTGTGTGTGTGTGTGTGTGTGTGTGTGTGTGTGTGTGTGTGTGTGTGTGTGCGCGCGCGCGCGCGCTTCTTTTTCTTACATGTGTGTGTGTGTGTGTGTGTGTGTGATAAAGAGATTTTTTTAAAACCAACATAAAGTGTAACGAACTAAAACAATTAGCACGCATATATATTTAAAAGAGACAACAACAATAATTATCGTTATATATGCATGCATAGAAAATGTTCTATACCGATAGACAATTTGTATTGCGAAAAAGTAAAACACTCATACATATGTATGCATACTCGTATATGTGTGTTGATGCGAGAATCATTGTACACTTTTTACACGATTATATGTAGAACGTGAGTATTGTTTTGACCAATAATAAGAAGCGTCTATCGGAATTGCTACGGATGTATATGTGCGTTCAATAGGCGCTAAGTGCACCGAGTGTATACGTTACTCGTTGGAAGGGTTGCAAGTGTGTCACGGCCGGCCGGTAGTGACCGACGTTTGCTGGACAGAAGCGTGGAACGTTCGGTTGGCTGCTCCCTCCTCCGTTGCCTTCCTCGTGCACCGAGCCTCAGCGCGCTCTCTCGCTCTTGCTCACCGTCGCTCTTCGTTGCCGCGAGAGAAAGAGCGTCACACGAGCAAACGTCACATACGGGCACGCACGGCTCGGCGCGCATAGAGGAAGAAGCAGCCGGAGAAAGATCGAGGCGGTTCATGGCGAGTCGCGTCGATGAGCGCGGCCGAGCAATTCGTTTCCTCCATCGCGACATACAGACAAGTAGAAGGAAGAATATTCGGCGGGTGCCTCGGTATTGTCGTTGCGAACGAAAATACCACAAGCCTGCACAGGCATATGAGGCGCAAGAGAGCACGTTCTCGCGTGCGTAACTTTGTACGCTTGCGATAAACTCGAGAACGGCTGAACCGAGGATAACGGGACTCACGTCCGTGCGATCGTTGCAATCTCCTGGTTGTTTTCTTCTCCTGCTCGTTGATACACGATCACATGCCACGGAGCAATCGTCGCGAATGTGTAGGGGGGAAAAAATCGAGTTCTTGGCCGCTGTGGGTCGCGTAGTTGCGCGGCGCGCTCGGCTGCCGCGTGGTGGCCCGTGTACGACGAAGAGTCGCACAAAGAGGAGAGGCCAAGAACGGCGCAACGCCTCGTACCGTGCTAGGCGTTTACATCACACGCGGGAATATTGAGGCTTGAGCCTCGATGAGGCTTCTTCCCTCTTTGCAACACACATTGTTTATACACCGTTCGGCTAGAGACGAGGCCGTTTCAGAGTCGCGTTGAGATAGGTAGCCCAGAGGAATTTGTTTTTTTTTTCTTCAAGCGAGCGAGCCTGAACGAAGATCGCGGCAAGAGTCGATAATTCGTTACGGGATATGAGAGTCAAGGGTTTTCGAGAACGAGCGCGAGGGCGGAAGGGGAGATCGGGGCGAACGAACGCCGAAGACTCGACGCTATAACACTCGCTTCTTATATGCGCGCGCGCGTCTGTGTGTGTGTGTGTAATAGGTGGCTGTTTGAGTAAGAGAAACGATCGCGCAGGTGTAATATCGAGGGCTATTACGAGCAAGCGTCCCCCTCTCTGTCGCTCCTGTTCTATCCTCGTAAGATCCCATATCTTCGCCTCGCCTCGCGGCATGCCAGACGCGTTTAACCTTTGGGAGTGTCGGCACGTCGAACGCTCGGACGAAACGAGAGACGAGCGTGCCCCCCTTCAAGCCCCGCAGCGGTAAGCCGTCGGGCGGCGTACATCGCCCTGGACGTCAATGTGTTTCTCAGTACACGCGCGCCCACACACGAAAACACACATATACTTGGGCAAAAGCGTGCATATTTCACATAGAGCGAAGTAGCGAAGCCGGCGGCAAGTACAGAGAGAGGGAGGGAGAGAGAGGACGCTTCGGGACGTACGATCGTCCAGGTTGGGATACATGTGCGTGTGTGGGTAGTCTAACATTCCTATGGGCTCCTTCGAGTCCAGTAGGGAGCATATGTATGTGTAAGTCGAGAAGTACAAAAAAAGATAACGTAAAAATAACATTGAAGAAAAAAGGACAAGCGATAGAAAATCTTTTAAAAAGTGTTTTGTGTGTTAAATGGTTAAGGGCGATTTTGAAAAAATCGATTTTTTTTATTGCATTTTTTTGACGTATAAGTGTCTGAGAATATGTCCTGAAAATTTCAAGTCGATCCGAACAAAATTGACTGAGATATGAGCGTTGAAAGAGAAGAATCCGCGTTCAAAGAGCGTTGAAAGAGAAACTTTAAACGCGTTTTTCTCAAAATGGCATTTCTGAAGTCGGTGACCAAGATTACGCGAACACTAATGAACCGATCTTCTTGAAATTTTGCAGGCTTATTTAATACATAAAAATGTAGTCTTTAATCGTTCGATTTTTTTTTTCGAAAAAAAAATGGCCGTTTTATAGGCAAAAAAGGGCCGTTTTTTTTTCGTTAAAATCGAACCATTAACTTTGACTGTCCGCCATTTTGTGAAAAATGAATATTTTTTAAAATCCTTCGATTAAAGACTACTTTATACTTATATTTGACTAAATCCATCCGCATTTTTTTCTTAGAATGATCCACTTCGCCGCAATGTTGGTCACCGCAAACCGTGTATATAAAAACATTATTTCATCGACGGCCATTTGCCACTAAACAATGTGATATTTTTCAATAAAAAAATTACTGAAAGTTCTTCAAGATGTTTTCTTTAAGATGGTATATTGATCGATTAAAAAAGTTTTGTAGTTTTCTTCAAAAAAATTCATGAAAAAGGCCTTTTGCTGCGCTACAAGTGGGGGTAACGCCTTAGTATTACTTATACTACATATACATATGAGTATGCAAAAGAATTTTCGTGAAGACCGTGTCGTTTATTTCTAGTTGTTTTAAATTATTCTTGTTTTTTCTCCAATTCTGATACAGACGTAACCGGTCACCTTCGAATTTATGGAGTCGTGTATTCTAGTTTGGATGGTTTTCGTAACCTTCACTGGTCGACGGTGACAAAGTTTGTGAGAACGAGATAGAGAGGAGAGAGAGAGAGAGAGAGAGAGAGAGAGAGAGAGAGAGAGAGAGAGAGAGAGAGAGAGAGAGAGAGAGAGCTTGTTACGTAGACAGAGGTCAACGCACGTGGGTGGCCGAGATTGGGCGATCCCAGAGTCCAAAGTCGCATCGGCGAGACGTTCTCTCCCTCTCTCTCTCTCTCTCTCGCCTTCTCTCATCCCAGCATCGCTAAAATTCCGTATACACGCGTACATATTTTTATAAGCCGGGGTGTTGTTGTCGAGGCGTGGCCAGGGCAGGGGGAGTAACAAAAAAAAAAGATAGCTAATAAAAAAATTGCGCCAACGGGGAAGGTAGCGGGGCTCCTCGCACATGCCGCGCAACAAACTACCGGAGAAATGACGAGCGTGGCTTCTCATCCACACACGCGTGTCGATCAAGCCGTTACTATTTTTTCTCTCTCCTACTCCTCTCCCGCCCCGCCCCGTCGTCTTCTTTTTATTCTTCGTGAACGCACGACGATATCGATCGAGCCGAGCGCGTGTGTCAACGCCGCGGGTCATGTCGCAGCGAGGACGCGAGAAGAGAGGAGAGAAGAAAATTCAGAGAGAGAGAATAGTACGACGACGTCGCGCGAGCTCGGAACAGCTCGTTACGAGGCTAGAAATGAGATTTTCCCTTCTATTTCGACGCCGCATTCTCTCCCTCTGTACTATACACTTGCGACTCTCACGCGACGAGCCCACCCTCGTCGCGAAATGCACAGACTTTTTGTGTGTCCGATGTCTTTTTTCGCTTCTCCCCGATCTCTCTTCTCTTTGCTCTGTTCGGATCATGCCCCGGCGTCGCAAAGGGCATCCGAAAAATCCCATATACATATATAATTAAGTAAGTTAATTATACACATTCTCATCATTGACATTCATGTCTGCTTTTTCATTGAAATAGAACATGCCCAAATACATACACATGCATACGCGATAGCGCATACTCTCAATGATTTGTATCTCATACGTACTATGAGAAGAAAGTGAAGAAAAAAAAATGTCGGGCCTGTCTGGCGGCGGGTATTCGAACCGGGTGCGTTTCGATTGCCAGTCGACTGCTCTGACCACTGAGCCACGTTCGGGTTACCAAATTCGCTCGAGCCGGCCTCATAACTCCAACACATTACAATATGTATGTATGTATACATACACGCGCTCGTAGATACGAAAATGCACGCGAAAAATCGCCCAGGCACATCTCTGCAAGAAATTTCCCGTACGTTTGTGTTTATGTGTGTACGTATGTGTATATGTACATCTAAACGCGCAATTTTTTTGCAGAAATGGCATTGCCGCTAACACACACACACAAGGGGCAATTGCTTCTGGTGAAATTTCCAGAGCTCGGCACTGTCGGTCTTCTCCGTGAGGAATAATGGGTAAAGGGGTTGCGGGATAGCTCTCGTGACGCAGCAGCAGCAGCAGCAGGAGAACACGCGCGCGCGGGCGGGGAAACCCCGGCTTCTCGCGCTCGCTCGCTCTTTCTCGCTCCTGCTCGGCGTGATGCATCGGGGCGCGCGCTACTTCTCTAGCCCAGCGGTGTAGAGGCAGAGAGAAAGAGAGAGAGAGAGAGAGAGAGAGAGAGAGAGAGAAAGAGAGGCACGGGCTGGGCGATTCCCAAGCGGCTCCCCCACCTGGTCGCCGCCGCGGAGAGCTTCCCCCCACCAGTGTCGCGCGTGGCAGGCTTCGCTCGTTCTCGCTTTAGCGCGTCACGTCGTCTCTTGCTCCTCGCGCTCGGCGGGTGCGCCCCCCACCCTACGCCCGGCGGCGGCTCTTCCCCTGCGTTCGCGCTATTCCGCCGCAAACGCCGTGGCAACGTTGCCGGCTGTTACATAATAGCGGGGAGGCGAGCGCGCGCGGCGCAACGTTGCCACGTCGACAGCAGCCCGGGAGGCGAGCAAGCGGGCGAGCGGACGAGCGAGCGAGCGAGAGAGAGAGAGCGTGGGGCGCGACGTTGCCAAGTCGACGGATCGCCCGGCCCCGAAGCTTTTGCTGCTCTCGCACACTTTGCCTAGCAGTAGTAGTACAAGTTTCGTGTAACCCTCGGCCGGAATGGCCGTATATATAAATATATATATATATATGGGGTATTCCAGCTCAACTCAGCACTACTTTCCTCACCATCGTTGATTATAGATTTCCATAGTGGAAAACCACACGCCAACGTATCAATTTTTTTTCAGTATCAATAAAAACAGCCCGAGTAAACTTTTCGATTATTTTGTTTCTGCAGAAGAGCGAGGACTGGCGGAAAAAATGAAAATAATTAGGTGTCTTCTCGATCAGGAGTGAGTTCTCAACAGGGCTCACTCCTGATCGAGAACACACCTAATTATTTTCAATCTTTCCTCCACCCCTCGCCCTTCTGCAGACACAAAATAATCGAAAAGTTTACTCGGGCCGTTTTTATTAATACTGAAAAAAAATTTATCTCGTTTTGGACCCGTTTCTTGCCTTTCTTACCAAAGCTCAACTCGTGCTTCGCCCATCTACTTTTCTCGTGAAATTCTTATTTTAAGTATGATGACAGTTTGAAGGTCAGGAGAGTACTTTGTCAGTTGTGCAAGTAACAAAGAAAGATGACAAGAAGTTGTGCTTCCAAAAAGAATGGACGTAACCTTTATGATTCCCGGGAAAAATTGGGATCAACTAAAAAAGTCAATCGAAGCCGTTTTTGTTCGTGTAAATTCAAATTCCTAGCACAACGAAAAAGAGAAGTCAACAGAGGGGGGGGGGGGTGGGGGGGGGGGGGGGCTTGATAACACAGCACATAAAACAGCAAAAATAGGATTTGAGATTAAGGAAGAATTTAGAATGGAAATCCACCTACCCGAATTGCATTACATCTGGAACCACATTCGTGAAGTTAATTTTTTACTTGTAAAGCCAAAAAAGCACTCTTCTGACTATCAAACTGTCGAATAATCATCGTCAAAATCGAAATATCACGCAAAAAATTCAACAAATATTGAACGGACAAGTTGGGCTTTGGTAAAAAAAAAATGCAAAAAACGAATATACGACGTAACTAATTTTTTTAGAATTTTAGTCAACTGCCCGCGTGGATGTTTCGATTTTTTGCAGCCGCAGAAGCGCAAGGGGTAGAGAAAAAAAGTCGATGGTTTTTGCCACCTTGGGCGAGCTTCTCTACTATGGAAATCTACAATCGACGATGGTGAGGGAAATAGTTGTTTGAGTTGAGCTGGAATAGCCCATATATATGCCGAGAACACGAGAATGGGAGCGCGATAGCTGAAAAGCAGAAGAGGAGCTTCAAGGGCCCGAGGGAATCTCACGTAGCCATATAGCACTGGCATAATACTACGTCCTCGATGTGCCACACGAGTAGGATTTCTCTCTCTCTCTCTCTCTCTCTCTCTCTCTCTCTCTCTCTCTCTCTCTCTCTCTCTCTCTCTCTCTCTCCCTCTCTTCAAACTATCCATCTTATCTACGAACCATCCATCCATCTATTTCTCTCCGCTTCTCTCTCTCTCTTATTCCCTAGCTGACGTTTTCCCCAAATCTCACTGATTTTCATCACCCACCGAATCTCAACGACTCGTTACACTGCTTCCTTTTTCCCTCTCAGTTTTCATTCTCCCTCCTCATTCCCTTGGTTGGTTTATTTATTTTGTTATATACTTTATCAAGACGCGATAGAGTGTATTTCGTGGGAGCTCAAGGGCCGTGCGAGAAGCGTGCAAAGTTGTCGAATAATAAAAACAGATATAGACGCAAGTGTCAATCTCTCGCAATGGTGCAACGAGACTGGGTGAGAAAAGCCACACCGGGAGAAAAGAGCGGAGGGAATACGCGATAACGAGGAGAGCAGGGTTACTTTAGCCTACGGCGCACCGCGGTTAAGTTCCGTGCGATATTTTTTTTGCAAAATCTGTCAAGTATGACTCACGGAATATTTTTTCGTGCACTTTAATAATAAGTAAACGCAAATGCGGACTTTTGTAGTCGATGACCGTGCTTCTTCGACGAAGGTTGCAATACGAATGGCGAAACTCACAGAAATTCTATCGCAGTGCGCGTCCCAAATTTATTGCGACATTTGTTTATTGCGATTTTAAAAAAGTAAAATTCCAAAAGCCTGTAGAATTTTCGAACTTTACAAGCTTTTCTACGAAATTGTTACAATTTTTGTAATGCATTTTTCAAGCACTTGCCGTCATCCGATTGAGCTGAAATTTGGCATACCTGTGTAACTTGGGTGACGATGCAATAGTACGGTACCATGGAGCTGGTCTGATGATGGAGGTGGGAGGTGGGCAATGCAACTCCTTAAGGGAGACTTTGTCCTTGAAATCGGCGGGAGATGTTAGCGGCTCAACATGAGCAGCTAGAAGAAGAGGAGGGATGCCTCTATGGACCAGGCATTGCCGATTAGCGGTAATTATAAACACATTTGTGTAAACGCATTACAAAACTTTAAACGCGTTTTTCTCGAAAACACGTTTTTTTAAATGGCTGACATTCTCCTGACCGCTGTAATTAACATAGCGACCTGAAATTTGGAGAGCATACTCGGAAAATATGTCTTCACGGAATGACGGATCGTTTTTTCGATAGATACATTTTTGCATTTATTATTTATCTTTTTATGCGAAAAAAAACGCGAAAATTCGATTTTTTTTTAAATTGCCGCCATTTTCCGAAATTTGTACTAAACGAAGAACCCATCCGTCATTCCATGACCAAAGGGTCACAGATTGATAATATGCTTTGAATTTATGTTTCAGATCAACAAAGAGGGGGCAGTGATGTCAGCCGTTTACCTCCCGCGATTTGAGGACCTGTTTTCGCGGAGTTGCAACGGCCGCCATTTTGGTTTTTTTTTTTTCAAAAAAAAATTTTTTTAACGTTCTGTATATCATGAATAAAAGCAAGAAAAAAACCGCACTCAAAAAGCTTTACTCGTTTCATTTTTTAAAAATAAAATGTAAACACCTGAAATATGGCACTCCAAGGACAAAGTCTCCGTTAATAGCATATACTAGGACAGTCGAGTTTGTGCTCATTTGTGTTGTCATGAGCACTTTTCATTACACGTGATAACGAGAGTCCGATAATAGTGCGGGAGGTGGGAACTGAAGTTTCCCAATGGCAAATGGTAAGACAATCGAGTTTGGGCTCATTAACTTTGTTGACTTGAGCACTATTTATAACTACACTATAATAAAGTTTTTCGCGAAATCTTTATAACCTAAAGCAAGGTTTTTGATTACGCCGATGTCTGAATGGCAGGGGGTCTGGCGTGGCAAATAAATCAACAAATTCTAATACTAAATAGGATTGAATAAAATAGACGTAAAAATTTTGTTGTTAAAAACAAGATTGTATTTAAAAGATACTGTACTAAAAAGTGAAAAATAATATTCAGCAAAATTAATAATGAAAACAGTACAACTACAAAAAAGTCCCTTGCTTGGTCATAGGTGCAAGTACTTGAAAGGTACATAAACGTAGATACTTCTAATGTACGAAATATACATTTTAAAAGCTTGAGACGTCAAACGCCGTAAGTACTAACACTACCTTAAAGTTCCTGAAAAAAGCCTCAAGCTTTTGAAATTTATATTTCATATTTTCGTTTTCAGTATTATCATCGTCAGTGCGTTGTAATATAAAACAATATACGAACATTTTATGCACACGCAGACAAATATATATAATGATATTGAAGTTTGCATAGTTGAAATGCAACAGAAATTTATTTTATTTCATTTCTAAAACTTTTCCTTTTTCCGATTGGAACTGAAAATCACTCGAACGTTTTTACGTATCCTCATTAAAGATTTACGACGTTAATTTGTAAAAAAAAACGCCTTTGGATAATAATAATAAAAAAAATATGAAATTAGACAAAATCGTCTTGCAACGATGCAAACTCTAACTAAATATATATATATATATATATATAAGGGTGACTGAAATTTGAATATTCAAATTCCCCTTGTAAAAACATGAACAATATATATTAACAAAATGAGTGCAAAGTTTTAAAGCGCTCGGAAAAATCTGAATGGTGCCCGTGAGGATTTGAATTTTCCAATAAGAAAATATTTGTGTTTCGTCAAGTTATTACTTAATTGCTTCTCATGCTTAGGATATTGGTGGAAAAAAATCTGAAACTTGGCACACATATTTTGCACATTATGAGGTATATGACCAAGTTTTTACAGATTTTTCCAGCAATATTTGTCATTATTACTAGCTTTGCAATGACAACCGAGTTATAACTTTTTTTTACTTTCATTCATCAAAGACTATTTATTGATGTTCTAATGCAAATGTCGAATTGACTATAGACTGCATGCATAACGAAAAAGTTCGATTTCTATAAAAAGATTTCATACAATCCTTTTGATTTACGTTAAGGGGTGAGGTGACAGTAAAATTAAAAAAAAACCGATTTTTTTTCGCTGACGATGTTTTACCATCATAAGGATAAGTTACTATTCGATTTATAGCAAGAACATTTTATTCACCGACTTTGAGCGTATAACGTGAGCCCACCTTTGGCACGGGCAGAGGCTTTAACTGTAAAACTTTAAACGAGTTTTTTTCGAAACAGCTTTTTTCCAATTGGCGTGACAAATAACGTCAACAATTTTCACTCGATTTACTTGAAATTTAAATGACATGTTCCTAATTGCATTTCGCAGAGAAGTAACGTACGGAATTTTTGATTAATCGAAAACTTTTCATTTTATCAGCAGTTTTATACGAAATTTTTCACAGAAAATTCAAGTTCAATTCAAATTCAAGTTCAAATACCTACAACTTGTGAATAAAACGATATTTTTTCAATTCCGTACGTACTTCTCTAGGTATTCTAATGTAGATGGACGACAATTTTTGTTTTTTGTCCTAGAAAAAAAATTGTGGATTCTAAATGTCACGCCGCGGAGTGCTTAAAAAAAAGATAACCAAAGAAAATATTAGAAGTCGGCCATTTTGTACATAACAGCTTGATATTCATACTAAATAGATGTGTAATTAATTTTACGAGTGAATCACTTTGTCATACGGAGAAAAAAAATTGTTAAATTCGCACATGATATTATACCCGTTACTGTGGCCTTAACCCCTTAAAGCACGATATACGGCTTCATTCGCACATCCTGCTACCGATCATGATTTTATTTTTTTTTTTAATATATAATTACCGGAAAAAACATTCCCTTGTGTGCAGTTGGTCTGAACATAATGTCGAATCATCTTTGGTATTCGAACGCTGAGAGTGCTGCGATGACATTTTTTGATGAAGGCATTCCCGCCAATATTAAAAGAAAATTGGCCAAAAAAATTACAAGCGAGCTGCCTGAACGTGAAAATCAAACGGAAATCCCAAAACGATATGAAATTTCTCGATCAAACGTTGCTTATTTGATGGGTGAAAACATTGATTTTTTCACAAGCCCCCAATCGATAACGTTTGTCAGAACATTCCAAATCGATTGTTGCTTCCTTAATAACGACGTGTTCGAGTGGCATTTGGACAAAAATTATCAGTTGGGTTCGCAAATTGTCAAAAAATTGAGGATTATTAATGACGTCGCGGAACGAGAAATCAGGCTCATTACTGAATATAATAATAGATCGACATGCGATGAGGAACAGAAACAATTCATTGTTCAAGTGGTCCATGAATACCAGAAAATGTATCCAAATGTAAACAAAAGGCCTCTAAGCCGACCCCTCTACTAATCAAATTTTACTTTAGCACTTCTTTGTATGAGTATTAATTTGCAAATTATGTTTATTCGATAATTATAGTATTCACAGCGATAATTTATTTCAGTACAACGAATTTGTGGCTCAGGTTTGATTCAATGTTGAAATTTAATTTTAACGGGTTTTTGTACTTCTCATAAAAATAAAAAAATTCTGACATGTTTAAGTTTTTGTCAGGTCAAAAGTTGCATTAAAACATGAATAAATAGTTTTTGATGAATGTGAGTAAAAAAAATGAAAACGAGGTTGTCATTGCAAATCTAGTAATGGCGACAATCATTACAGGAAAAATCTGTAAAAATTCGGTCATATACCTCATAACGTGCACAATATGTGTGCCAAGTATCAGATTTTTCCCACCAATATCCGAAGCATGAGAAATAATTAAGTAATAACTTGGCAAAACATATGTATTGTGGTGTTGAAAATTCAAATCCTCACAGGCACCATTAAAATTGTTCCGAGCGCCTTAAAACTTTCCCACAATTTTTTTTATATATCTTGATTACGTTTTTAAGAGGGGACTTTGGAAATTCAAATTTAACAAAATTGCAGCCACCCTAATATATATATATATATATATATATATATATATATATATATATATATATATATATATATATATATATATATAGTTATAGTGACGACGTAGGAGAATGATGGGCCAGCTCGCCATAGGTAATTTTGCCTACGGGTATAACACGAAGACCGTAGCGTGAGCGAGAGGACAGCATCGGGACCCAAACGCGCCCAAGGGAGAACCCATCACTTTTGGGAAAAAGGTGTAACGCGACACAATTAGGTCGTCGGTCTCTGCACTACACATAATGCGGTGGTATATCACCGATTGTTCGCTCCGAAGTGAAGGAGAGAAAGAAAAGGATAGATTGCCCTCGGTGTCGGGCCACTACAGGGGTGCGAAGGACGGACCTTGGAAAGTACAAAAACGCGGTGCGTTCTCCCGCCGCTCTTAGCCCTGAGCTGCAAGAAAGAGAGAGAGAGAGAGAGATCGAGAGAGAGAGAGAGAGAGAGAGAGAGAGAACGAGCGACGTTGCCGTCTGTTCTTACCGGCGCGCAATAAAAATACGCGCTACTACATCGTTTCCTGCAACCGTAGCTACGAAGAAAAAAAACAAACAAAATACAACGGAGTGGGAGAGAAGAAAAGTCGAGCGATTGTCCGACATGTGCGGGCAATTTTTTTTTCGTAGGCGACAAAACCAACGCACTTTTTCCGTTCATTGTTATTGTTGATGTATTGTGTTTTCCGCAAATATTGCTTATCGTGTGGCAAGCTCGCACAGGAGAGAACGCACAACAATAATGCGGAAGACATTACAGCGAGTGTATTATCACCGCACGCGCACGCTCGATGCCTTCCGTAAGACAAACAAAAGCGTAGGACTGAGAGAGGGAGAGAGAGAGAGAGGGAGAGAGAGGGGGAGAGAGAGAGAGAGAGAGAGAGAGAGAGAGAGAGAGACGAACGCGCTGCGACTACCCTACGTGGTGCACGAAAGGCGGCAAAAGAGCGGCCCGCTGTTCTCTCGTGGCTTGCCTGACTGCGTACTCGTTCGATCTGACGTTCTCTCTCTCTCTCTCTCTCTCTCTCTCGAGGTCCTTTTCTTTCTCGCTCCGTCTCTCTCCCGGTGTCTGCCGAGTACAGCGTTGCCAGCCGCGTAGGTGTCGAGTATTCTTAGCGAGGACGCGGCAACGTCGCGCTCGCGCCCGCTCGAGTCTCACACGGCGAGGCTCGCAACGCGCGCTCTCTCCCCGTACACGAGACGTTGTAAACTTCTTACGTACGTACTCGGGGCTGTAGCGGCTATTGCCAGAGCGCTGTTCGTCCTCGTATTCGCGCGTTCACTGCCGTCTCGCTTCTACCATTGAGTAGAGCGCGAGACACGAGACGACCAATGAGGCCTGTGTGGGTGTGCATGTGTGTCATCAAATTGACAAGGTAGTATTGTACATTTTTTTTTTCAAGCACATAGGAAGATGATATTAAATTATAAATGTATGTAAACATTATATTTAAAGGTTGACGTATACTTCAAATTAATGTATTCCTATGGTAAATTGTGCGTGTGTACTTGATACGATATACACCGTGAAAATGAATTATAAACATTGAACAATGTACGGCACCGGTGTAGCATATGATTTAATATTTATATATTATTTTGTCAATATTTTATAATGATTATTTCATCATTGATGAATGTTAAATAATATACAGCCCCTACATATGGTGTAACGTACGTGTAATAATTATTTTATAATTTATATAATTGATTTATAAATTCTTTTATAGATTCTTGTATAGTATTTATCAATTATTTTAATATTGTATATCGTGTGTACTGTTCGGGTAAAGCCTACGACTATATTATTTTTATAAATGTATATAAATACACACGTGGTAATAATTAAGTGACAATTAAGGGCCTTTGCACACGGCGTATTCTCTACGCGCAGACGACGCGTTACAAATGCGATACAGACTTGATCCACACGTTGGTTGGACTGAAAAAACGCGCGTTAAGGGGTTACCCCCACTTGCGATTTTGAAAATTGCATTTTTTCGAATTATAAGTATCTGAGAATATGTCCTGAAAATTTCAAGTCGATCCGAACAAAATTGACTGAGATATGAGCGTTGAAGGAGAAGAATCCGCGTTGAAAGAGCGTTGAAAGAGAAACTTTAAAGCCAAAAAAGCCAAGCCGTTTTATAGCCAAAAAAGGGCCGTTTTTTTTCGTTAAAATCGAACCATTAACTTTGACTGTCCGTCATTTTGTAAAAAATGAATATTTTTTAAAATCCTGCGATTAAGGACTAGTTTACACTTATATTTGACTAAATCCATCCGCATTTTTTTCCAGATGATCCACTTCGCCGCAATGTTCGTCACCGCAAACCGTGTATATAAAAACATTATTTCATTGACGGCCATTTGCCACTAAACAATGTAATATTTTTCAATAAAAAAATTACTGAAAGTTCTTCAAGATGTGTTCTTTAAGATGGTATATTGATCGATTAAAAAAGTTTTGTAGTTTTCTTTAAAAAAAAATCCATGAAAAAGGCCTTTTTTTGCGCTACAAGTGGGGGTAACGCCTTAAAGGCCCTAATTCCCGTGTATTGGCGGAGAACCGAAAAAAGAAGGACAAAAAGGGAGAAACACAAAAGGGGGCGAGAAAAAAGGCTCGCTTTCTCTCTCTTCTATTTTCCTTCTCACCAACTCTTCGTGTTCTGTTATTACTCTCATCGTAATCGATATCACTGTTACTATTATTATTAGCATTACATCAGTATTTAATTTTATCATTTCGTTTTGTATTTATTATTGTTATTTTACTTCTGCGTTGTAACTCACGCTACGCGGTGCTCTTGGGGAACTTCGGTCCCGTAGTACGAAAGAAACGCTTCCTCTCTCTCGAGTAGAGAAACGCGTGGGTTTGAAAAAACATTGGAATTCTGGAATTTCCCGGTGGGCAATAAACGATTCGTTTCTTTCTATTTTTTTTTGTTTTCGTCTCTTTTTTTATCTTCTTTTCGGACGAATCATGTTCTCTCTTTTTTTCCCTCCCACAATTTGGGGGGCCGAGGCTGAAAGCGGGATTCGGCTGTGCCGGTGAATAAAGTCGGGAGGGTGTTTAAATATCGCGCAGCCGGCGTTCACCAATTTATCGATTTGCGCCGTTGCGGAGGCTACGCGCGCGCCACGTATATGTGTATACGTACGTATCTTGTACACGCCACACGCATATATATATATATATATATATACACGCGCGCGCGTGTGCACGCGGGGTGTTCCAAAAACGAGAATGTATAATTATGGATTCAGGTTCGTGGTGAAATTCCATGGCGAAAAGCATATTGATGATTTTTTTCATCGGCCGAGCGGTTTGCGAGTTATCGGCCCTCGAAAATTCGAGCCAATCGGAGGCGCGCAACGATTGGCCGAGCTTCGCCGACTGATAACTCGCCGCCCGTTCGTCCGATTGAAAAATACTCAACTACATTTCGACTCGAAATTTCGCGGCTGACTTGAAAATGCAATTATCCAACTGTTCTCTTTTTCGTCACCCTGTAGACGACAAAAATGTGTAACGGCGTTACGAGACTTCTACTTATGTGTCGCGTCAACTTTTCACGATCCTTCTTCGACCCCCCCCCCCCCCCCATGCCAGTCTCTTCGCTAGACTCGTAACGCAATTATAGGCTCGTGTGCCCGCTGTTGCAATTGCGATATTGCATCGTTCAAAGCGAATACAATGGAAAATAATGACAGCCGGAAATAAATGTGTTGAGTTTGAGGCGCGCGCGCACATTGGCCACAGCAGCTTTAGGGGCCCAACGAGAAGAAGAGGTCGAAGAAGCATAGGCGGAAATGAACGGAAGGGTGGGGGGGGAGGAAGAATTGGAAACCAAGTTTCGCGAACTCGAGATATTATCCAGCGAGAAGAAAAACATCGGCGAGGAGGCTCTGGCGCGAATACGAGCGAGCGAGCGAGAGAGAGAGAGAGAGAGAGAGAGGGGGGGGGGGCGAACGGGGCAAGCGAGCGGCAGAGCAGCACCGGAGCAGGAGAAATGGGGTTGGGCAAGATGGGGCCGGGAGGTTGGAGGGGGCGGGGAGGGGGAAGATGGCCTACCGTGGGGCGCGCGCGATCAATATACCAAAATACGCCGGCAACCCGTCACACAGACACGCACCTATACTCGGCGCATACACCTCTCTCTCTCTCTCTCTCTCTCTCTCTCTCTCTCTCTCTCTCTCTCTCTCTCTCTCGCTCGCTTCTTCGCTCATCATCTCGTGTGCTACATACTCGACGGAGAGAAGAAAGAGCAAAGAGCAAGAGAAACAGAGAAAGATGCCGAGAGAGAGAGAGAGAGAGAGAGAGAGAGAGAGAGAGAACTGTACAAGAGAGAAACGGGTTAGTGCGCGGGCGCGACACACGCGGACCTTAATATCGCACGCATACAGGAAGTATCGTCGAAACGCGAGACGCCCAAGTCGCCTCTACGTATTCCCTATTCCACCTCATACACACAGTCGCGCGCACATAAATACACATACATGCCGACGGATCAAACAAAAAGTGTCACCTCAATATAATAATAATAAATTCCCAGTGCAAATCGAGGAAGTGTGCTGTCCGGAGAAATAAGGTGCAATAATAATAATAAATTCCCAGTGCAAACTGAGAAAGTGTGTTGTCCAGAGCAATAAAATCTAATAATAATAATAATAATAATAATAACGTTTTCGAGGCTTCATCGACGATCGGACGTGACCTGCGTGCGTTTGCAGCCAGATTCGCATCGCTTTATCTCCATGTTAAAGTTTGCAT